>OZ020604.1:120613817-121059199 GCA_963971545.1 Philophylla caesio | reverse complement strand
AACTTTTACAGGCCAAGTTATTGAAAAAGTTAGCGCTTAAAGTCATACATACTTACACTCGTACAAATAAAATTTTGTACTCAACTTGGTAGCCGCACAAAATGTTTATGCAAGTCATCGGGGCGACGATGACTACGAATAGAAAGGTGCGTTTGGAGTTGAGTGCAATATGCTTCTCAATTGCCGATGCTTGATGGCCCGTTTGAATAACCTCAACTCGTTTGCAATTCGCACGCACTCGGAGAATAACCGAATAATAATTGGTGCGATATGACAGTTGGCTCTTGTCATGCGTATGCGTATCGGTACTCGTATTAGGTTTATTGGAATAAAAGTCAGATAGGGAAATAACATTTTTATACAATAAATGTTCAAATTGTTTACCATCAGCAGCTTGAGAAATTCGTTCACGCTGCTCGGCTACGCTCTCAATAGGCTTTGAATGAACTTTTTCTTTGAAAACGCCCCGATAAAAAAAATCCAGGGGATTTAAATCTGGGGAACGGGCTGGCCACGAGATAGTGCCTGAACGTCCAATCCACCTTCCCGGATAATCCTGGTCAACAAAATCTTTTACTTGCACTGCGTAATGCGCTGTGCAGCCATCTTGTTGATACCACTGTATGTCCTCTAACAAAGTTGGTAAATTTTTTCGTAAAAAATGTAGGTAATTCGGATTTTTTTATTGGGGCGTTGGATAAGCACGCCTAAATGCATTATAAACTTAGTAAACCTAATTATATATAAAGAATTGCCAAAAAATACAAGCAACAACCACATAAGCAAGTTTAAATAGCGGCAGATTAGCTGCTCTTGTTTGTAGTTTCTTTGTTTAAGAAAGATGGAACAAACACAATTTAATAAAAAGAAGTCTGATGCAAGCAGATGTAAAGCAGATTTTTAAACTGAAAATGTTAATAAACCATCTCTAAAAATTCCCACTTTCTCCCTACAAGCCGGAGGTAACCAAGGCGAATTCAATTCACAAACACCAGCCCTACTTTTCCAACTGTTACCAACACATTATCTTTTTGTATTTTGCTAGTTTCCTAATGTTAGATGAAACGGCAATATTGCACAACCATGTTTACCTACGAATAATTTGTTGCGAAATTGGAATGGATTTGTGGTAAGTTGCTTTGGTTTTGGTTTTATTAATTAAAATGTTGATATTTTTTTATTTAATTACTGTATTGAGAGGGCCCCAGTGATATTTCATTTAACTATTTAACTAATTTTGTTAAATTTTGCAGGAATTGCGCATCCAAGGCGGCGTACAATTTTCTGGAGAACATGGCTGCAAGTGAACCATTGAAAATGTGAGTAGGTTGAACTACTTTCGAAAACTAGTGAAGTGTAATGAAAATATTTGATAAATGGAAACCCTAAATGCATCAACGTCCAAACCCATTCATGTTCCAAATGATAGATGCAAATGTCCAACATGTACAATAAAAAAATCCGAATTACCTATATTTTTTACGAAAAAATTTACCAACTTTGTTAGAGGACATACCACTAACAGATCGTCGCCACATGTGGTATCAACAAGATGGCTGCACAGCGTATTACGCAGTGCAAGTAAAAGATTTTGTTGACCAGGATTATCCGGGAAGGTGGATTGGACGTTCAGGCACTATCTCGTGGCCAGCCCGTTCCCCAGATTTAAATCCCCTGGATTTTTTTTATTGGGGCGTTTTCAAAGAAAAAGTTCATTCAAAGCCTATTGAGAGCGTAGCCGAGCAGCGTGAACGAATTTCTCAAGCTGCTGATGGTAAACAATTTGAACATTTATTGTATAAAAATGTTATTTCCCTATCTGACTTTTATTCCAATAAACCTAATACGAGTACCGATACGCATACGCATGACAAGAGCCAACTGTCATATCGCACCAATTATTATTCGGTTATTCTCCGAGTGCGTGCGAATTGCAAACGAGTTGAGGTTATTCAAACGGGCCATCAAGCATCGGCAATTGAGAAGCATATTGCGCTCAACTCCAAACGCACCTTTCTATTCGTAGTCATCGTCGCCCCGATGACTTGCATAAACATTTTGTGCGGCTACCAAGTTGAGTACAAAATTTTATTTGTACGAGTGTAAGTATGTATGATTTTAAGCGCTAACTTTTTCAATAACTTGGCCTGTAAAAGTTAATAATACCCCTAACATAATTTGTTTGCTTTTTATTATCGCTCACCACCGAATAGCTTCCACTTTTGCGTTCAAGCATACAAGCATGTCCACTATCCATCTCTCTCATCATTTTGCCGTAAAATTAAGAACCTACCAAGAGCTTGTGGGAATAAAAAACATTTGAACTGAGTAAAATGGGTTAGCAAAAATCGGGTTACTTGAGATTTTTATTTTTTGACTCGGTTTTTTTAGTATGAAACTAAAAAATATTGTTCCATTTTACAATCCTGATTAAATACGCGAACTTTTAATGGCACTTTAGTACATTTTTTTTAAAGGAAGTCCTTTCAAAATCGACAAATTATAAAAATTTTAAATTCATAGTTTAACAAATAGTCTTAATTCTAGGAAACTTGGGGACATTGTGTTGTTATTTTTGACTTAGGTTCTAGAAATGTAATTTAAGGTTAAGGTTCCAAAGTTTAAATGAACTAAAATAATAAAAATTAACCACAATAACCGAAAAAATGGTTACAGTTTGATCAAATTTCTAGGTTTTTCTTAAACGCTCATGATTTTCAAACTGCATGGGATAGATTTTTTTTCTGATTTTTCTCGAGATGGTTACAATCAATCATGTCACCCCGTTTCGGCTTTACGTTGAGTTCTGGGACACCCTGTATATATTTTGCATGCATACAGAAATGCATGAGTTAGAAAGAGATGGAATGTAAGAGTTCCGAGTAGAATTGTCAACTTTTCCTAAAATCATAAGTTATTTAACCGAAAGTGTTCTCGCTGGGAGCTATTTAACAAAGCGCAAACAACAAATGGTGATCACATCATGTCAACAAAGGCTGCATTCGATATTGGTTTAATGTTTATATCAACGATATAAACTCAATACGGAAACATTGCTAGAAAAAACTGTTCGCTAGCGATATTCTTTTAAAGATCAGCGACAGAAATCCACCTAATGCACAAAAATGTAAGAAGATCTCGATTGCTTATACAAATGGTTATGCGTTAATAAACTTCATTACAATTTTCGGAACACATTTAATACACTGAAAAGTATTGAGAAAAAATTGGTATCAAAGCACGCCCTACAAGATGGAGGTAACCAAGGCGAATTAAAAGCGAAGCCATGTTTACATAATGTAAAATACGATCACTTGGTTGTGAAAGTTCGTTGAATTTGCGGTAAGTTGCATTTATTTTCAGTTTTCTTCACTAAAATATTGATATTTTGGTCTTTAATTTCAGCAGAAGTAACGCGGAATGAATATTTCAAAGCTATGTACAGAAATGTAAGGCAAAACAGTTGGTTCGGCGAACAAAGGATATCCCGTTAAATCGATGGAAAATTTGTTAAGCCAATGGCAGGCAATTGGAAAAAAACCGGTATTTCTGAAGCCAGGCTGTTTCCCAGCAGTAAATCACCCAGGGAAAACCCGTGAAAATTACCCAGCAGTAAACTGGTTCAGGCTGCTGGCCTAAACATACACTATATAGCTCAGTGTTTGGCCGAGCTTCTCCAACCATTTGTGGTGTGCGTCTTTATATTATACCACTAATGGAAGGACCTACAGTTTTGTGCCGACTCCGAACGGCAGATAAGCTTTTTCATGGCAGAAATACCCTCGGAGGTTTTCCATTGCCTGCCGAGGGGTGACCGCTATTAGAAAAAACTTTTTCTATGATTAAGATTTTGTTTTCCTTGACTGAGATTCGAATCTCGAACTCTTCGGCATATCGAGTTATAGTACGCACCGCTACCAACTCGACCACAGCGATACCTTGTTATATTCCTCCTTTATTAGGGGTTGTCTCAAAGCGATATGGCGAGAGGCGCCTATATGTGCATTTGGAGGTGAGAGTTTGAACGGGAGCGAAACTACATGCCGTCCCTCATTATTGCGAAAGGTGGTATCTGTGTAGAGTCGTTCGCATTGTTCTTCTTCGACCCTAAGAAACTTGGTCTTTGGTACTTCTTCTAACTCCCAAAATTTTGTGAGTTGTTAATCTAATGAGACTTCATTGAAATAAGTGAGATAATTTGTTGGTTTAAGGCTCTTTCCACTTGGTACGGGTCCGGTTAAAATCCATCCGAACACCTACTTTGAGCAATCCGTGAGCCAAGAATACTTGTCTTTACTCCATTTAAATGATTTTAGGATAAAGATGCCCACCGATTAACAAGTCAATTTGTTGACTCTTAAAGAAATTGTTGTCTGCCAATGGTAAATCGGGAAGCGTTTTTAAGATTGCTTCACTGATCGAATGTGATGGCAGTGAACCCGTTAGCTTTGGAAGAACTAGGGCATCCGCTTTGATGCGGAAATCTTTGTTACGGGGGGAGCCGAGATATGGCTTCGTTTAGACCCGATACTTGTGCAGATATACCTTTACTGGGCAAATTAAGGCGCTTTTGTAAGCGTTCAGAGTAAAATGTGCCCTCAGATCCTGAATCTATCAAAGCTCAGACAGTGTGTGTATTATTTTGATGACAAATGGTGACCATAGCAATCCCTAGTGGCATGCTTCTATTTTTGTCAACAGGACAATTTGAAGTATTAGTTTTTATGGACGCCGTATGAGACTTAGTTGAAGGCTGTTGATGAGAACTTAAGGTAGAAGGTTCCTCACATTGATCTCTATGGAGCATGGTATGATGCCGTTTTCCGCATTTTGCATATGTAAAACTACACTTGAAGTCGTTTATTTCATGCGCATCTGATAGGCAGTTAATGCAGAGGTGATACTTTCTGACGGCCGAAAGCCTTGCATTCGGGCTCATTTCTAAAAACTTTTGGCATGTCTTTAGTATATGAGCTTGAGAAGAACAAACTGTGCATCTTATATTGCTTGTCTTTACATGATGGGTATTTATTCTTTTATTTTGTATACTATTATACGGCCTGAAGTTATTTGGCCGGGTGTTGTTTACTGCCGTACTAGGTTTGAGGTGGACGTAAGAGTTACCCTTGAAATCAGATACTGTTTCAAGGGTTTGCAACCTGTTGATTAGAAATGCATCTGTAAATTTCACGCTGCATTTTCTTTAGCGCTGAGAAGATATGTGACAGATTGAATAATATTTTTAATTGCGAGTTTATTAAAATCCTTTTATTTTCATACCTATCACTTAAGTTCGCCCAAGCTAACGCAAACCCATCATTAGTGAGGGTGGCCTTTTGAACTATTTCCCTCGCCTCATCTCGGGTTTTTTGATTAAGGTGGAAAAGTACACTAGCAAAGAAATGTTTTTGCAATCTTTATATATTTGTATATATATGCAAAAGCAAAGCAATGTTATCTGTTGTTTGTGTGGTTGATTGTTGTTGTTGTAAGTTTATGTAGGTATGTATGTATGTGCGTAAGTATTCCTCCAAAATATGTTGCGTGTATGTATGTTTAAAATTTACCGCCTGTGGAAAACTGGGTTGAAGGACCAAATGATGGGCTCGGGAGATTGAAAGGGCTGGTTTTCCAAAGGGCGTGCAAAAAAAAAAGCATACAAATTGTATTAGAAAATGTTTTATTTTAATATATTCTGGAACTGAATTTACCACCGTCTGTCGCCTGTGAGGATCGCTAATAACATACACAATCATCGGCTCTCTCACGAACTTCAGAAAATTCGAAGTTGTGAGCAGAGCTTTTTGACGAAAGTGGTAAGAGTTGCCAAATGGGCGAACGGAGTGAACACCCTTGGAGTTAAACCCCATTTCTTTCCAATGGCTCTTTTGCAAGAGTATAAGGCCACACAAGCCTTCTGAGTTCGCTGGACAATATTATTTCTCCAGCTTAGTTTCATGTCTAGTGTGACGCCAAGGAATTTGGCTTCATTCTTTAGGTTTAAACGAATACCATTTAGTTCCGGCGGAATTAACTCCGTTATCTTATATTTCTTAGTGAAGAGGACCGACTCCACTTTTTCGAGTTGACGCTAAGATCACATCGCGTGGACCAGATCCCTACAGCGCGGAGTGTTCCTTGCATCAAGTCACACAAGGTCTGCTGAAACTTGCCCATGCATGCTATGGCGATGTCATCTGCATATGCGGCACCCCATTCCGTCTCTCGCAAGAGGGAATTTACAGTAAGATTCCAGAGTAGAGGTGAGAGTACGACACCCTGCGGCGTTCCGCGAGATACATGCCTCGAAACGCGGTTGGCGCCGACTGCTGCTGTAATCTTTCTACCTCAAAGCATTTGCTCTATAAATTCAACCAGGGAGTTCTCTACATCAAGTCCTCTTAAGGCCTGAATTATGGAGTCCGGATTAATGTTGTTAAAAGCTGCCTCAATGTCCAGAAAAGCTATATGACAAAATTCCCCGTAACTGAAAGATCTCTCAATAAAGCTGACTAGGAAATACTGAGCAGTGTCCGTGGACCTTCCCTGTAGGTAAGCATGTTGGTTGTTTGACAAAAGTCCCTTGACGATTGTGAAAGAGAGGTGGTTACTTATCAGTCTCTCTAGAGTTTTGAGAACAAAGGATGACAGGCTTATTGGCCTGAGATCCTTCGGGTTCGTATGTGATACTTTTCCGGCCTTGGGAATGAAAACCACGGAAACAGATCTCAATGCCATTGTTACGTAATTTAGTTTAAAGCAGGCTCTAAAAATGCTTATTAGCCAATTTGCAGAAGTGTCGATTGTTACAGCCAGCTGCGCAGGTATAATCCCATCCGGCCCAGCAGTTTTGTAAGGTTTAAAGCTTTTTATCGCCTTTTCTCTTGTGATAGGGAGATTAACGATTGCACCCGAAAGGGGCACTCTACTTCCCTTGATTGTAAGTTCCTAGGAAAGTGCGTGTCGAGAAGCAGCTCGACCGTTTCTTTTCCTGAAGCCATCCAGGAGCCATCTTGTCTCTGTAAGGATCCGATCGGGTTTGTTGTGGCCGACTTAATTCTTCTTAGTCTGGCAGTTTCGTTGACCCCTTCAATGCCAGTACAAAAATTTCTCCATGAGGACCTTTTCGCTTCACGTAGGGCTTTTTTATAGGCCCGCAGGAGCTGCTTATAGGTCTGCCATTCAAGCTCCTGACTCAGCCCTTTCGCCCTGTTAAACTGCTTCCGGCAATCTTTGCGCAGCGGGTCTAAGTCGCGGGACACCAGTGTGGCCTACGCTTTCCCCACGTTTTGGAGTCAGGGCAGGCTCTGGCCAGGGCCCGCGAGCAGCTCGCAGTGAAACAGTCCGCCATGTCTTCCAGTTTACCAATGGTTTTGGGCTCTACCGGTACTCGATGTGGTAGGTTTCATTCGAGAATTTGTTTATAGAGAAGCCAGCCCGTGTTTCTCAGGTTCAGACGAACCTTCGGAGCACTGGTGGACAGATCTAGAGTTGTCTCAATGTATCTATGGTCTGAAAAGGAGTGTTCATCAAGAACCTTCCAATTGGTTATCATATATATAGCTTTTCACTACACAAAGTCTATGACCTCCTGTTGATTTTTAACAATAAAAGTGGGCTCTGTACCCCTATTGCAAATAACTAAGTTAGCAGTTAAGAGGTAAATAAAAAGAGACTCACCTCGATTGTTAACGTCGGTGCTACCCCATTGTACGTGGTGGGCGTTAGCGTCGCACCCGATAAGAACTAAACCCTCTGCGTGATCGTTCGCTAGCTCGCGGAGTAAATTGTGGGGAGGATCCTCAGCCTCATACGCCATGTATGTGGAGGCCAGTGTTTGTATTTTTTTTTTTGTATTTTGTATTTATTAATTTAGTCTATGAACAGAAAGTTTCTAACAGACTTTTTACAAA
Source organism: Philophylla caesio (assembly GCA_963971545.1). Classification (NCBI taxonomy): domain Eukaryota; kingdom Metazoa; phylum Arthropoda; class Insecta; order Diptera; family Tephritidae; genus Philophylla; species Philophylla caesio. Next base: position 121,051,286 of record OZ020604.1, on the reverse strand, counting down.
GTATTTAAAAATTAATATTTAAAAACCTAGATAGCTAAATTTAGAATATGAAAAAATACATTTTTTGGAATTGAAAAATTAAGTTGGGTGGAACTCGAGAGTGAATTAAGTTCAATTAGCGCTCGAACAAAATCAGCATTTCGCGAATATTTTGTTTTAAATTTCAGACCATGTCTCCATCACTATAGCAAAAATTTTTAGATCTCTCTTCGCCTTTACACAGGCTCTTATTTTACCTTTACCACGTCAACAAGCGGCCTGTAGCCCACCGCACCTAGACCGCAGACCCCGAGTTATTAACCCAGGGCTCCTGGATAAGTGCGATGTCTATGTCGCCGACAAGTAGGCGACTCAGGAGAGCAGCGGAAAAGTCAGCCTCCGGTTCAGGTCCCTCAATGCCCACCTTCATTGAAGAACCCTCCTCGGAGGCACGCTGCGCGTCACCACGGTACACTCGCAGGGTCACCTCGTCAAGGCCGTAGTAAACACGGCCCTGGCTCTTCTCCAGGATCTCTAGAGAGTCCTTGTTCTAAGACAGGACCACTTGCCTTGACGGCCCATCTAGCTCCTCTACTCGCAGACCTTCCAGTCGCCTGTAGGTATTGTCGGGTTCATCACCTGGAGCATCTTTATGTGGGCCTGGAACCAGCCAGCATCTCTGCACGCAGAAGGGGCTACAGGGCTCTCTAGCAGAACATCAATGATGACGTTTGCCAGAGCCGCCTTCACCCACCTCCACTGGTTCCTTGGGATTGACCCGTGATCTTTGCCGCGGTCTACAACCCCAATGAGGATCCTGTCCCTGGCAAAATCCGCAAAACTGGGTTTGGCCACAGCGAGCCGGACATACTTCTTTTTAGGACCCGGTAGTTGCTCCTCCACTGACCTCTGTCTCTTTGTTAGGGGTACTCTGTCCTCAGCCGGAGCAGAACCGGAAGAGCTCGCTATGCGGCAAAGCGGTGCATTTGGCGCATGTGCCTGCACTGTCTTATCCCGTGGAGGGGAAGGCGAATTCTTGTTTTAAAATTACTTGTTCTTTCCATTATTAACGGGGTCCCCACTCGTAGCCGCTATCCTCACTCGGTGTTGTAGTCGCTATAGGACCCCATGGTTATCTGTGAAGTGAGGGGTCAGGGAGGCCATGCAAGGGTTGGCACCCACCCTTATGAGGTAAGGTGCTCAGAGCCAGATCCAGCGCAAAAGCGGGAGGGTCGCCTCAACCGCTACCTACAACCACCAACTAAATGGCGACGCGATTGGAACGTACTTCGAGGCCTGCCAGGGTTTTAACGGGACGGAGGCAGTCGCGGCATTAGCCTGAAGGCCATTTCTACAGGGTTTCACCCTTGCATACTCAGGTAACAGAATACCGCAACCACCCAGTCGAGGCTAAGGTTAACAGTGCTACCACGCGTGAAGGAAACGGAGGAGATTGATAGTGAGAGGTGGAAAGGCATCACATCCGAAGATCAGCCATCGCGTTGCACTTCTCTATCCTTTAAGCACCAGCTTTCTACTTACTATATCTCAAAAATAAAGCATTTAACTACTATTGCATATATCTACATTGAATTGTGGAAAAGTAATAATACTCGTATCAAAAAAACCACTCCGGAAATTGTTAAATATTAAAATTTCAAATTTTCTTTGAGGATTATTTGGATAATTTAATGAAGTCAAATGTTCACTAATATTTTATTCACATTAATATTATTTAGGTCTTAAATAATAATATTATTGTATAAATAACATCCATCAGCTGTGCGTTGTTACGTACATACATAATAACAGACATCGCTAGCTGCGCCTTGCATATGTATGTGTCTTTGGTGGTGTCTCCCTGCACAACGTCCGCTGCAATCGCCAAATTCGTGCAATTTTCTGACAGGCCGTGAATACATGAATTATCAATGACTATAAATGAGCGTAGCGAAGAGAAAAAATTATACATCCCTTAAATCATAAGCAGAGAGTACCCATATTGGTCTCTTTTTTCTCTGTAAGTTCACATACATATTTATGATCGCATGAGTGCATCAGTCGAATGAGCACCGCATTCACATTCGTGTCATTCGACTAACAGAAGAAATTAATGTGTCCATGCAGCCCTCTAATATGTACTGTGCATATGCAAAAAACAGTTTTCAAAAATTCAAAAATTTAATAAAAAAAATTATTTATTAAATTTTAAAAAATATAATGGATTGAAAGATAATTCATTGATATTTCTTATAACATCAATTTCTATTTGAAATTATTGAATATTAAAAAAAAATCAATACTTTACTTACAACTATGTACATATGTATGTATGTGAAATGCCGCATATGTACTCTGCACATGTAATAGGCAATTTCCAAAGGTTGGAAAATTTCATTAAAATTATACATACATATATTAAATTTTAAAAAATAGAATGGATTGAAAGATAACTTATTATTGTTTCTAATAACATCCAGTTTTATTTGAAATTATTGCACATTTCTGAAAAATTTATACTTATCTTACAAGTAATAAAGCAATTTTTAAAAGCTGGAAAATTTCATTAAAGTTATAAATATTTTTTTTTTTGGTTGTTATTCGGCCTTATAGATTTTTAATAATTGACAATTTTATTGAGCTCGAGGCCAGTTTATAGAAGATTTTATTGGAAAAATAACAACAGTTTTTAAAAATGTTAGAAGTTATAGTACTATTTCGGAAATCACCACATTTCCTCATCAGACTTCTTTTTATTAAATTAATTATATTTATTCTTCTTTACCACTTCTCCAAGGCTATGAACCAAGGAGCTCGGAGTTGCAAAGCCAACACGCTAAATGCTGTGCTACGCTAGCCGAGTGGACTGCGGCGTTTTTCCATCTTCCTTAAACAAACCAACTACAAACAAGAGCAACTGATCTGTTGCTATGAACTTGTTTTTGTGTGGTTGTTGTTTGTGTGTTTGCAATTCTGTGTGTGAATTTTTTATTGGTTTTTTCCAATGGCTTGTAATTCTTAGAATGCATTTCAGGTGTGCTCATCCTTGCATATATGAATTTTAGTTGTTATTCGGCCTTATAGATTTTTAATAATTGACAATTTTATTGAGCTCGAGGCCAGTTTATAGAAGATTTTATTGGAAAAATAACAACAGATTTTTAAAATGGTAGAAGTTATAGTACTATTTCGGAAATCACCACATTTCCTCATCAGACTTCTTTTTATTAAATTAATTATATTTATTCTTCTTTACCACTTCTCCAAGGCTATGAACCAAGGAGCTCGGAGTTGCAAAGCCAACACGCTAAATGCTGTGCTACGCTAGCCGAGTGGACTGCGGCGTTTTTCCATCTTCCTTAACCAAACCAACTACAAACAAGAGCAACTGATCTGTTGCTTAGAACTTGTTTTTGTGTGGTTGTTGTCTGTGAGTTATAAATACTTCTACCATTTTAAAAATCTGTTGTTATTTTTCCAATAAAATCTTCTATAAACTGGCCTCGAGCTCAATAAAATTGTCAATTATTAAACATTATTTATTAAATGTTAAAAAAATATTGAAAGATAATTCAGTGATCTTTCTTACAACATCCATTTTTATTTGAAATTATCGTACATTTTCAAAAAATGTATACTTGTCTTACAAGTAAGTGAAATGCCGTACATGCACTGTGCACATGCAAAGCACTTCTCAAAGTTTGAAAATATTTATTATTATTGTGGACTAAGAGACTATTGAATTATCTTTCTTGTGATATGTATTTTAATTTTCAATTATCGCATATTTTTCAAAAATCAATACTTAACTTACGACTATGTACATTGCCGTATATGTTCTGTGAGGACGAAATATTCAATAGGAATGTAGCCCACACAAAAATCCACTCTCCCCACCAAAAGCGAAGAGAAACGGCGAGACAACAAAATCATTGACACCACTCGCACTATACGTGCGAACCGACGCCAAAATCAAGCCACCCGCGAGCAACGGCAGAATCACGCCACTCACAGTAAAACCGCATTGCGACGCTACCCTGCTGATCGCAAGTTCTCTCAACACCCTACCATTGCCAACATCTTGCTAAGATAGCTAGCAACATGAGCCTTGTTGCCAATAAAAGATGCAACACAATAGAGCACGATTCAGTCTGCACAGACGTTGTTTGCGAAGTGTTTGTTTCGTTCAGGGTTTACATCTCAAGCGAGGCAGCACTTTCGGAAGCAAGAGCCATGGGCTAGGCGAGAGTGGGTACAGGGTTTTATCTGATGCAAATCACCTTGTCGACTACCGTGTTCGCAGCCCTCAGGCATACATGCATACCGCATTTACCGTGATCCGCGCGTCAACGACACCTCATCGTTATTCGATAGTATCGTTGTGGTCGCTATCCATAGCAGCAGCAGCGAGCCCAAGGAACGGCAGTAGTACACCCCTGCGGCAGCCATCCATAGCAGCAGCACCAGCATTACACCGTCGTGATTGCTATCCATAACAGCTGAATCAGGCCGCTATCAAGAGCAGCAGCATCCAGTAGCGCCAGCATTACACCGTCGTGAAGCTATCCAGGACAGCTGCAAGCACGCCGCCATCCAGAGCAGCAGCATCCAGTAGCGCCAGCGTTACACCATCATGTTTGCCATCCAGATCAGCAGCATCTAGTAGTGCTAGTAGTACACCGCTGCTTCTGAAAGCCAGAGCAGCAGCACCAGAACGACGATGTAGCGGCACCACCACACAGGCCCGATTTTCTTCTAACGGCAGTGACATCAGCACACCAAGGTCGCAAGCAACATTGATTTCCAACGAAGCATCACTATCTACACACCGAAGTAGGTCAGAAAAGCAGAGCGCGATAGTTTCAGAACCTTCTTCAGATACCAGGTTTGCTAAAAAGTTACCTGATGGAGCCTGTTCATGATCCGAGAATGAGAGATCACTCGCTCTACTCCGGGCCCACTTCCCGGATAAAGCTCCGGGCACGCGTTCTGTGGAGCTCCAGAAGCCTGGACTCTTTCTAGCAGACTGAGGAGAATGGCGAAGACTAACAAACTGTCGGTGATGCTCAGGCAGAGAGGTGTTTTGCAGATCCGAGTTATATTTATACCTAAGATAGGAAGAGAGATTACTCTCTAGCTTCTTAAAACAATGTAAATAAGGTTCAACTCTCTGAAGCAGACACTCCTACACCCCTATAAGCATGCTTACCGGGTAGGCAGAATAAAACAGAGACTGCGCTGTATGCTTTAACGGGCCACTTATGCGCAGATGGATATCTGCGGCATTACGCACGAGGATTGCTGAAACCGTAACTGGGGACAACACAGAACAATTTAAATGACAAAGGGATGTCCGCGGGGTGAACGAACTCTTAAAGATATTCACTTATTCACGCCTGGTATGCGTGTGTATTACGTGGGCGATGCGCACGTGTTCGACGGCTCGAGGGAAAAAATCCTAGCTCTTTTTGAAAGGCAGCTTTCAAAATTTGCTTATCATTTGAGGTCAAGACCTCAATTGCAATGAAGTACGATGAAACACTTAATGCCCTGGCTGAGAGCGATGACATTACTATCCTGTGGGTACAAGGGCATACAGAAATCAAGGGGAAATGAGAAAGCCCTCCTAGCAAGGATGGCAGCTGCGTCAGTGCCTACGCTCCACAGACTCTCCTCGCAGTGGGGCCACACACAGTGAAGGAGGCGCTGAAGAAAGAGAGCATCAAATTAAGGGAATTACACTAAGGAACATCGCAGGACTTTTTCAGGCTAAAAGACACCAAAAAGTACAAAGCACTGATATGATCAAACCCAGGATTGTTACAAGCAGTTAATTGAAGCGCTTTTGAGTTAAGTACAGAACAACAAAGAAGCCAGTATATAGCAACAACAGTAGCAAGAAGTGTTAGTATACGTCATTACCCCCGATATTCATGAATTTATTTGTGACCCAGATGACAATCAAATTTTCTCAAATTGTTTCATCAGATACGAACACAATTTTACGGAAGATGCAATATCATTAAACGACGCTTGCAAAGTTAAACTTCCTTTAAGAAAATTAAGCCCGCAAGTTTACGAACAATACACAAGACTGCGATTTCAAAAATACAATTTAGAAATTAAAAAAAAAAATGTATTATCGTCCAGAGCCAATATTCAGCGCGAGTTATAAATGTTTGCAAATCACCAAAGAAAAGTCTGAAGAATATACCGCATACTTAGGTCAAGTGAACAGTCAGTGCGAAAAATTGTTTCAAGGTACATGTCCTCTACTGGATTAAAGGTAGTAGTGCACGCACTTCTATTTGAAAGTTTTGGGCATCGCTGCTATAGGAGCACAAATGTTTCATACTTTGCCCGATAGAACTAAATAATTCCCATATCACATTTCGCGAGTACTTATATCGATGGAGCAGCGTTATAGCTAAATAAAAAAGAACCGATAGCACGGACCATAAACCCCTGCTTACGATTTGTGCTTCCAAAAAAGGTATTCCAACGCACATCGCGAACAGATTACAAAGGTGGGCAACAATCTGCCCTAGCGCTGGAATCATCGTAGTACGATAGTACTAGTACCATAACTTCTACCGCTTTGAGTAGATATTCCTATTTTCCTAATAATTTTCCAAATAAACCAATCGGCCTTAAAGCTCAAAAATATTTAATAATAATAAATAGTTATATGTCCAAACAATAACAAATAAAATGTATAAAAGGATGAGCCAGCCTTATACAAACAACTTCTAACAAAATAGAAATTGTACAAACAACAACTGCACAGTCAATAGAATTAGCGGCAGTACAGCCCCACTTGATTAAAGTAAGTTGTGAAGGAAAAGCAGGAAAAATAACAACAGCTCACACACCGTTAGCTTAGCTGAATGCGTTTAGCTGCCGGCTTAAGTATTGCGCATATTGTTGCGGGTTCGACTCCCGCAGAAGCCAAGATGAAAGAAGTCTTATGAGGAAATGTGGTGATTTCCGAAATAGTACTATAACTTCTACCGCTTTGAGTATTGCTGTTTTTTCCTAATAATTTTCCAAATAAACCGATCGGCCTTAAAGCTCAAAAATATTTAAAATAAATGTTTTTATCTAAAGGAATTTTCTTTCTTATTTGTTGTTTTCCATTTGAGGTCAAAATTTTATGCAATGTATTCAAAACTTCTTTCAAAACTTGAAAAATTTCAATTGGGCCATTAGAATATCATAATCCTTTCCATTTCCGTGCTGAATCAGAATCAGACTCCGCAAAAATTTTAACAAAAAAGCCAGTTTATAGGTCTCATTCATTGACGACCGATCAAAGGCATCTCTTAAAATTTTCCGCTGCAACTTAACTATTGCTGAATTTGGTGACTTTCTTCATTGAAAAAGTTTATTCCCGCACTTCCAAGAAAACTGATTTTGTTTAATAAATACATAAGCTTGTAAATTAAACTATGTTTACCCTGCAATATCGGGTGTTTATATTTAGTTTAAACTCCATTCAAAGTTGACTTAAAACTACGTACTGTGTTTAAACTTTGTTTAAACGAAAAACAGAGTGCAACTAGCCCTGAAAAACTGGCCCTTATAAGCTGTGATAATACGTTAACAAATTCGAATTCCGTCGTCTTGACATATTGAATTTATATCTTATACTAGTAGCCGCTGTGGTCGAGTGGGTAGTGGTGCTTAATTAAACTTTGCTATGGTTGATTCCGTGTGAACTCGAAAAAAGTGCACCCAAACTCAAATGCCAAACTTGAAGTTTCGACATCGGGTGGCACATAGGAAATCATTTTTTTGTAGCGCTATTTTGGATTTATTAAACAAAATGAATTTCCTTTACATATATTTGCAACATATACCGAAGCATTTATAAACCTTATTTATTCACAAGACCTTCAACAATATCAAAATTAAATTATTATTCTGGTACATAATTTTGAAGAATTAAAAAATAATTTATTCAAAGTTTTCCATTAGACAGCTTTCTCCCACAGAGAGGCCCTCTACATACTGGCTTCCTATCAATTCCAGCACCCGCTCCTCCTGCTGCGATAATGGGTGGCTGCAACATATACAGAAGCATTTTATTAACCTTATTTATTCACAAGAACTTCAACAATATCAAAATTAAATTATTATTCTGGTACATAGTTTAGAAGAATTAAAAAATAATTTATTCAAAGTATTCCATTAGACAGCTTTCTGCCACAGAGAGGACCTCTACATACTCTCTTCCTATCAATTCCAGCAGGGCCTGTTGCCGGTTAAAGACTGCTGCTGTATCTCCGGCCGCGCAAAAAATATATACACAAAAAGAACGCCTGTGCGTAGTGGCTATACATGGAATTGGCTTCGCAATATGCACTTGTTTATCTACACAAAAAATTTTTCACAATTCCAAGCACAATGCACATTTTCAAGCACCGCACAGCTCCTTGTGGGTACATTCAAATATTACGGGGTTATTACTTACCGTGCGCCATTGGTCGGCGAACTTTTCACCGCCCCCGATGGCATTCAGTATGGAAGCCATCTCTTCTCACTTCTTTTCCAGCTTTATCCTGCCATGGAGCCGATGAAACTTTCCGCTGGCTAGCCCCGGATTTTCTTGAAAGAAGTCCATTATCCCACTCAGCTGCTCCATTGAGGCACGGCTCCTCTTTGCTGCCTGGTTGTTGAGGCCATTCTGAAAATAAAAAAGGAAAAGTAAATGATCTATTTAATAACTTTAATTAAAAATACTTTCTTTTGGTTTGCTGAATTTGTGCTCCAATGCTCCAATTATTAGCGGGATAAAATTGGATTTTTTTTTTGCATTCCTTTTTGTGTTTTTCGTAAATTTTGACCCTTTGTTGCCTGAGTTGGCACTTTTTGTCAATTATAATAAATAGGACAAATTTTGTATTTCCTAAAAGCTGTTCCTACCCTCCTTTTCGGATTTGGTCTGAATTCTGGAATTTCCTGCAACAATTCTAGCAACAGAGCATATTGCGAGCGCGTTCTTACAATTGTTCACCTCAAATATTATTATTATTATTTATTGATAGAATAATATGAAATACTAAAACGTACCATAACAAGCACATTAGCTACTCAGGCCTTAGGTGCTTTGTTTAATTTAAGTATATGGATGATACAAATAAGCTTAACTGACTAATTATTTTAATCATATATTAATACTAAAGTTAGTGTTTTTTATGTATTTGGATATGGTTTTTACATTCGCGGTGTTCGTCTCCTTAAGTAGAGCAGAAGGGGGTGAAGAATCAAAAGTTAGTGTTCGTGTTGTGGCTAAGGCTGGGCATTGATCGAGGATGTGTTCCACAGATGGGTACGCTTGGCAAAATGGACAGGTTTCTGCACTTGCCCCACGAAGAAGATGTGCATGAGAAATGTTTGTATGTCCAAGCCTAAGGCGGTTAAATACACTAATCACCTCAAATATAAAACAACAAAACTGCTTTAAATACAACAAAATTTTATCAAATTTAATACTCACATTCGTATTTATCGTAGAATCTACGGAAATCATACTACGATGGTTTCAGCGATAGGGCTGATTAACCAGGATTGATATAGAAGAGATTGCGCCGGCAGCTAACAAAATTGGTTTACTGTCTGCGCATGTACGTCACACCATCAATTGCGTATTCTCGTTTTGATTGGAAAATTGCTTTATAAGTTCGAATCATATAATAAAATCGTACTGAACTTCACAAAAAGATTTTATTTAAACCTTTAAAATAATGGAACGCCAAATATTCACTTCACTCGTGTTGCAATTTAAACAAACTTTGATGATATGACGTCATCAGAAAACCAATATCGTAAAGTAAAAAGTACCGGACCTACGCAATGCGCAATCTCTTATTCATCAATCTTGCTGATTAACAGCTTAAAAGTGTGTTCGTGCAACTCATTCCTTTTGTTGCATATAAACTCTTGATTTGAAAGCAACCTACACTGACACGAGTTTATCCATACCGTGTTTGTAAACGAGGTACATGTACTCGTATATGATGGTTCTCTTCAATGCTCTACCGCTCAGCTTCACAGCCCAACCTTATATAAACGCACGGCGCTAATTTACTGCCACACATGTCTCATGCTTATTCAAGAATGATAGAATACAATATTGCGACAATCGAGCTGGAGGCAAAAACAAGTGACGCAATAGTATCCTAAGAATGGGAGAGCAAAGGAAAAATTATAAAAAAGAAGAGGAAGGCGCGAACGGTTGATACAAAATTTAACACATTTATTCATTAACGCAAAGTCATGTTCCGACAGTAAAAAAATCAACCAACTTCGAAAACCATAAAATATGAATGATTAAATTATTTTTTAAGATCATATGCTCATACCGACCCGTCTATCATGTTTGCAAACAAGTACGATTGTGTGAAGACGCCTTATTGCATGAAGATCCTATTACAACGTCATCGAATGGGTAGATTCTGTCAAATCGGCAAAGAGCGGACTAGGGGTTCTCGGATGTCGCAACTTTTGTTTCACTCGAGCGTGATGCTAATGTAAAAACAAAACGATCAGAAATGGTTATTTGCGTGCTGTAGCTGTATTTTTTTATAATATCTAAGTAAATTGTGTACAAAATGCACTTGATATTTTAAGAGTAACTTATATTGATGTGATTGGACTAGAAAGAGGTTGGCGCAGCACTTAATCGAGACGCTAGCCACTGGTGGAGAGACATTCTTCAAATACCTATGCACCTAACGTAGGAATCTATTGCACGCATTTGCAGAATGTTAAATCATCACCAGTAGTGCGATTCTGTAACTCTTAACAACCCTAAACTTTTGCTGTTTGCACTAACAATTGTGTGATTCTGTAACCCTTTCTTAACAATGAAAAACAGCTGACTATTAGGATTTATTAAAAATGCTTAAATGTGGCATCTCAGTCGAAGCAAATGTCAAATATAAGAAAACACAAAGAGGAATACAAAAAAAATAAAACCAAATTTTCATCCGCCAATGCAGCGCAAAATTTAACATCTTCCCGCCAGCAGAAAATCCAGAAAAGTTCCAGAGTTTAAAAGGAAGTATCTAATTATTTAAAATCTGGGGAACAACTAAGTGCGATGCTTGATTTTTTTAGCGAGCATCCAAATGTGGCGACCGGGAAATTTCTAGGCTCCATGGCAAGTTGGAGAACCGCAGAATGTGGGAAGAGATTGCCGGGAGTCTTAATGCAATTGGAGGGGCAGTAAAATCTGTCGAACAATGGCAAAATGTAAGTATTAGTGATAGCGAACATAAACAGATGTTCGACTTTTTAAGTCCCGCCATACCTTGGTGCAATATTTTAAAAGAAAATAATTTTGAACACTTTGCTTTGTTGTAGTTTATCATTTCGTCAGGTGCAATTGGTGTATGTGGCACAGTTCGCGAATATTAGTTCGCAATTGTATATAGATTTGTATGCATAGATGTGTTTTTATATACCCCACAAACAAACACAACATATTGCGCCTGACGAAATGATAAACTACAACAAAGCAAAGTGTTAAAAATTATTTTCTTTTAAAATATTGCACCAAGGTATGGCGGGACTTAAAAAGTCGAACATCTGTTTATGTTCGCGATCGGAATAGGAATAGGGAACAAGCCCTTACCGGTAATAGACCGCTTCAGCAGCTTCCATTATCCGAGTTGGAGAAGCGGGTAATTGCTCTGGTTGGGAGCACATACATAGAGGGCCAGCCGGAGGTACGGGATAATATTCCACTGGAAGAGGTAAGAGTTGTATTAAATTATATTTATTAACAGTCTTAACATTAAGCAGGGTACGATTTTGGCCGAGCTTAGCATAGCACGCCAGTTATTTCTCTCTTTCGCTAACTGGTGACAGTTGGAAATAACAAGCGTACCCAAGTCCATTGCCGCCTGGTCTTTCCAACGCAGAGGAGGCCTCTCTTTTCCTCTGCTACCACCGGCGGGAAACGCGTCGAATACTTTCAGAACTGGAGCGCTTTCATCCATTCGAACGAATTATCTTCTCCAGCATAAGGTTAAAAAAGTCGCACGACAAAGAGGCACCCTGTCTAAAACCTCGTTTGGTATCAAACGGCTCGGAGAGGTCCTTCCCAATCCTGACGGAGCTGTTGATGTTGCTCAACGTCATTTTACATAGCTTTATAAGTTTTGCGTGGATACCAAATTCAAACATTGCAACAAAGGCAACTTCTTTTTGTGCTGTCGAAAGTGACTTTGAAGTCGACAAAAAAGTGTTGCGTGTCGATTCTTCTTTCTTGGGTCTTTTCCAAGATCTGGCGCACTGCGAATATCTGGTCGATAGTAAATTTACCTGGTCTAAAACCACACACGATAGCTGGCGCGAATCGTAGTATCACCCTTGTTGTGGATTGGGCAAAGTACACTTACATAGATTCCAATCAGTAGGCAAGCATTCGATAAAGTTAATCTCGATCTCCTTTTTAAAAATACTTCTTCGAGCGTTATTCATGTATTATGTATAGGGGTATCACAAAGAAGTCACCTTGGTCCGATCCTGCTCTTACTCTTTATAAACGATATTTCTTCTGTTGTGAAATATTAAAAAATTTTGTTGTATGCGGATGATGTAAAACTTTTTAGATCATTTAGCACTGTTGTTGAAAGCTATTTACAACAAGCGGACTTAAATAGTATGTCTAATTGGTGTGAAGTAAATGGTATGCCACTAAACCTTAAAAAATTTAAAGTAATGTGCTTTTCTCGCAAGGCGGTTCAACCAGCTTCTTATGACATAAGTAACTATACCATTGAACAAGTATTTAACTTTGTTGACCTAGGTAAGTATCACAATAGACCCAAAACATAACTTCCATCTTCATATCAATGCTACAATCAACAAAGCTAACGGTGTTTTTGCGTTTGTAAAACGATGATCAAAAGAATTCACTGAGCCCTACATTACGAAGGCTATTTTCACAACGTTAGTGAGGCCAATACTAGAATTTTCAGGCATTTCCGGCCTCTTTTTCTGAAACCTTGCAAAAATAATTTTGAATTATACGAGCTGCTCCGTAGTTTATGCCAGGACTTTAACTTTCACTCCGTTTCTATATTCTACATGTAATATACTTTGTAATCTCAATAGATAATGGATTAAATACACAATTACGCTTTAAAATAATTTTTACTATCCACAATAATTTAAGTTTAAAGTCCCTGATGAACTTTTATTCTCTAGCTGAACAGTTTTAGAGGCTCGATACCCAACAAACTCCCTCCTGCCTTTCATGACTCGGAATGCAAAAAAAAATTGTTGGGCGGGAATGGAGGCTAAAAACCGTTGGGATTATTATTATTAGTCTCACAATAAAGTCTCTGCTCATCACCAGGTCACAAATAATTGAAATTAAAACACAAGTAAGAAACGTGAAAGCGAGGAAAAGCAATTATACCAAGTTACTGAATCCGAGCATTTTGGTTCAGTTATGCATACTTATACCCGAATGCAGTAACTCAGTCTCATCTCAAGTCTCAAAATGAGCTAAATGCTTATCAGGTCGCAATTTTAAGACTTTAATTTGAGACTAGAGCATGGTACAATCAACAGGTAATATAATGTTAGCAGCTGATTGGAGTTTTTTCTTATAAGTGGTCCATAACAAGTCAAACTTAGTTTACAAAACAAACTTTTTTCTTAAAAAAAAAACAAAACAACTTTGTTTACAAAACAATATTTGTTTACATTTTGTTTATTTATAGTTTCTAATTTATACAAATTTTTCATTACCGCGATTTGGAAAAGATATGTACATACTCAGAAAGGAGATATTGTGTTCTAAAAGACGGGAAAAGGTCGAATCTTGCTTTTCATATCCAATTGGAACAGATCTTCGGCATGCCGCTTTCTGCAAACGTCTGGGTGCGTTCGGACCATTTTTTGCATATTTGAAGGTATACCACGAGAGCCTTTTCCAAATTTTGTGACCAGGAGCAATGTTTCCTGAGGATCCGTTGTAGTATGATGCGTCTTGCACTGTTTGCGTTGAAAACAAATGCTATTTTCAAGCAAAATGTAGAATCACGTACATTTTGTTTACATTTAGAATTATCAAACTCTTCGAATTTGATATACCTATTTTGAAGGGTGATGGACCACAACAAATCAAAAAATTTACCCCAGGGTTGCATTTTCTTTAAAGCTGTTACCTGTTTAATGTGCCTTGGACTAGAGGCTTTATTTTGAAAGTAATGAAAACCAACTGGTCTAAAATTGTGACTTGTGTCTCTATTAGAGACTGAGACTGCTTACTGAATTCGGGGGTTAAACTTGCAACATGGTTTTACATTCGTTTTTACGCACGGCGCTAATTTACTGCCACACGTGCTTATTCAAGAATGATAGAATACAATATTGCGACAATCGAGCTGGAGGCAAAAATAAGTGACGCAATAGTATCCTAAGAATGGGAGAGCAAAGGAAAAATTATAAAAAAGAAGAAAAAGACGCGAACGGTTTATACAAAATTTAACACATTTATTCATTAACGCAAACTCATGTTCCGACAGTAAAAAAATCAACCAACTTCGAAAACCATAAAATATGAATGATTAAATTATTTTTTTAAGATCATATGCTCATACTTCCCGACCCGTCTATCATGTTTGCAAACAAGTACGATTGTGTGAAGACGCCTTATTGCACGAAGAGCCTATTACAACGTCATCGAATGGGTAGATGCTGTCAAATCGGCAAAGAGCGGACTAGGGGTTCTCGGATGTCGCAACTTTTGTTTCACTCGAGCGTGATGCTAATGTAAAAACAAAACGATCAGAAATGGTTATTTGCGTGCTGTAGCTGTATTTTTTTATAATACCTAAGTAAATTGTGTACAAAATGCACTTGATACTTTAAGAGCACTTATATTAATGTGATTGGACTAGAAAGAGGTTGGCTCAGCACTTAATCGAGACGCTAGCCACTGGTGGAGAGCCATTCTTCAAAAACCTATGCACTGCACCTAACGTAGGAATCTATTGCACGCATTTGCAGAATGTTAAATCATCACCAGTAGTGCGATTCTGTAACTCTTAACAACCCTAAACTTTTGCTGTTTGCACTAACAATTGTGTGATTCTGTAACCCTTTCTTAACAATGAAAAACAGCTGACTATTAGGATTTATTAAAAATGCTTACATGTGGCATCTCAGTCGAAGCAGATGTCAAATATAAGAAAACACAAAGAGGAATACAAAAAAAATAAAACAAAATTTTCATCCGCCAATGCAGCGCAAAATTTAACATCTTCCCGCCAGCAGAAAATCCAGAAAAGTTCCAGAGTTTAAAAGGAAGTATTTAATTATTTAAAATCTGGGGAACAACTAAGTGCGATGCTTGATTTTTTTAGCGAGCATCCAAATGTGGCGACCGGGAAATTTCTAGGCTCCATGGCAAGTTGGAGAACCGCAGAATGTGGGAAGAGATTGCCGGGAGTCTTAATGCAATTGGAGGGGCAGTAAAATCTGTCGAACAATGGCAAAATGTAAGTATTAGTGATAACCTTTCGTCAGGTGCAATTGGTGTATGTGGCACAGTTCGCGAATATTTGTTCGCAATTGTATATAGATTTGTATGCATAGATGTGTTTTTATATACCCCACAAACAAACACAACATATTGCGCCTGACGAAATGATAAACTACAACAAAGCAAAGTGTTCAACATTATTTTCTTTTAAAATATTGCTCCAAGGTATGGCGGGGCTTAAAAAGTCGAACATCTGTTTATGTTCGCGATCGGAATAGGGAACAAGCCCTTACCGGTAATAGACCGCTTCAGCAGCTTCCATTATCCGAGTTGGAGAAGCGGGTAATTGCTCTGGTTGGGAGCACATACATAGAGGGCCAGCCGGAGGTACGGGATAATATTCCACTGGAAGATGTAAGTTGTATTAAATTATATTTATTAACAGCCTTAACATTAAGCAGGGTACGAAGATAAACCATACAAAAACAAAGGCTATTGGTTTATAGACCATAAATCCACTTTTGGTTTGTGCCGCTTTCTACAAAGTCACAAACACTTCTTCTTCTTCTTTCATTGGCTCGATAACCGCCTATGCGATTTTGGCCGAGCTTAGCATAGCACACCAGTTATTTCTCTCTTTCGCTAACTGGCGCCAGTTAGAAAATAACAAGCGCACCCAAGTCCATTGCCGCCTGGTCTTTCCAACGCAGAGGAGGCCTCCCTTTTCCTCTGCTACTACAGGCGGGAACCGCGTCGAATAATTTCAGAACTGGAGCGCTTTCATCCATTCGAACGCATTATCTTCTCCAGCATAAGGTTAAAAAAGTCGCACGACAAAGAGGCACCCTGTCTAAAACCTCGTTTGGTATCAAACGGCTCGGAGAGGTCCTTCCCAATCCTGACGGAGCTGTTGATGTTGCTCAACGTCATTTTACATAGCTTTATAAGTTTTGCGGGGATACCAAATTCAAACATTGCAACAAACGCAACTTCTTTTTGTGCTATCGAAAGTGACTTTGAAGTCGACAAAAAGGTGTTGCGTGTCGATTCTTCTTTCTTGGGTCTTTTCCAAGATCTGGCGCACTGCGAATATCTGGTCGATAGTAAATTTACCTGGTCTAAAACCACACACGATAGTTGGCGCGAATCGTAGTATCACCCTTCTTGTGGATTGGGCAAAGTACACTTAGATTCCAATCAGTAGGCAAGCATTCGATAAAGTTAATCTCGATCTCCTTTTTAAAAATACTTCTTCGAGCGTTATTCATGTATCATCAGGGGTTCCACAAGGAAGTCACCTTGGTCCGATCCCGCTCTTACTCTTTATAAAGGATATTTCTTCTGTTGTGAAATATTAAAAAATTTTGTTGTATGCGGATGATGTAAAGCTTTTTAGATCATTTAGCACTGTTGTTGAAAGCTATTTACAACATGCGGACTTAAATAGTATGTCTAATTGGTGTGAAGTAAATGGTATGCCACTAAACCTTAAAAAATTTGAGGTAATGTGCTTTTCCCGCAAGGCGGTTCAACCAGCTTCTTATGACATAAGTAACTATAACATTGAACAAGTATTTAACTTTGTTGACCTAGGTATCACAATAGACCCAAAACATAACTTCCATCTTCATATCAATGCTACAATCAACAAAGCTAACGGTGTTTTTGCGTTTGTAAAACGATGATCAAAAGAATTCACTGAGCCCTAAATTACGAAGGCTATTTTCCCAACGTTAGTGAGGCCAATACTAGAATTTTCAGGCATTTCCGGCCTCTTTTTCTGAAACCTTGCAAAAATAATTTTGAATTATACGAGCTGCTCCGTAGTTTATGCCAGGACTTTAACTTTCACTCCGTTTCTATATTCTACATGTACTATACTTTGTAATCTCAATAGATAATGGATTAAATACACAATTACGCTTTAAAATAATTTTTACTATCCACAATAATTTAAGTTTAAAGTCCCTGATGAACTTTTATTCTCTAGCTGAACAGTTTTAGAGGCTCGATACCCAACAAACTCCCTCCTGCCTTTCATGACTCGGAATGCAAAAAAAAATTGTTGGGCGGGAATGGAGGCTAAAAACCGTTGGGATTATTATTATTAGTCTCAAAATAAAGCCTCTGCTCATCACCAGGTCACAAATAATTGAAATTAAAACACAAGTAAGAAACGTGAAAGCGAGGAAAAGCAATTATACCAAGTTACTGAATCCGAGCATTTTGGTTCAGTTATGCACACTTATACCCGAATGCAGTAACTCAGTCTCATCTCAAGTCTCAAAATGAGCTAAATGCTTATCAGGTCGCAATTTTAAGATTTTAATTTGAGACTAGAGCATGGTACAATCAACAGGTAATATAATGTTAGCAGCTGATTGGAGTTTTTTCTTATAAGTGGTCCATAACAAGTCAAACTTAGTTTACAAAACAAACTTTTTTCTTAAAAAAAAAACAAAACAACTTTGTTTACAAAACAATATTTGTTTACATTTTGTTTATTTATAGTTTCTAATTTATACAAATTTTTCATTACCGCGATTTGGAAAAGATATGTACATACTCAGAAAGGAGATATTGTGTTCTAAAAGACGGGAAAAGGTCGAATCTTGCTTTTCATATCCAATTGGAACAGATCTTCGGCATGCCGCTTTCTGCAAACGGTTGGGTGCGTTCGGACCATTTTTTGCATATTTGAAGGTATACCACGAGAACCTTTTCCAAATTTTGTGACCAGGAGCAATGTTTCCTGAGGATCCGTTGTAGTATGATGCGTCTTGCACTGTTTGCGTTGAAAACAAATGCTATTTTCAAGCAAAATGTAGAATCACGTACATTTTGTTTACATTTAGAATTATCAAACTCTTCAAATTTGATATACCTATTTTGAAGGGTGATGGACCACAACAAATCAAAAAATTTACCCCAGGGTTGCATTTTCTTTAAAGCTGCTACCTGTTTAATGTGCCTTGGACTAGAGGCTTTATTTTGAAAGTAATGAATACCAACTGGTCTAAAATTGTGACTTGTGTCTCTATTAGAGACTGAGACTGCTTACTGAATTCGGGGGTTAAACTTGCAACATACGGCCAACACAGAGCTGATTATACTCTACATAGCGCATACCATCTGCCATCTTAATCAGCTGTCTTTGAGCTGTCATATTATTCTTCTGTTTTTGTTTGAGTTTCTTTAAAAGTACGCATAGTTATTTGTACGATTTTTTGATATAGTGCTTAAACTATTGATCCGATCAGAAAATATATATATGTATATCCAAGTGTAGTCAAGAGATCAAACTTCAATTTAAAACAAACAGTAGCAAATTTTGTTCAATAATTTTTTCAGTGTAAGTATGTATCTTTTTGTATTGCTTAAAAAATGCTCTGAGTTACGAAATTTGTTTCGCCTACGCAGTCTACACAAATCTATACATTCAATAAAAATTGGGCAATTTTTAGTCTTTGCTAGATTTGTCGTAGAGTACCTCATTGCCCCGTACCAGGTCAATAATTAACAGTTCCTCATAAATTGAACATGTATTTAATAAATAATACTTACTTGTTTCCGAAATCGAAAATAGCGCCCAGCGTCCTCATCCAAATACTTTTCAAGTGTGTTAAGATAATTGTCAAAATAAAGTTGCCGTGAATTTTGTGGTTGATAATGTTCTCTTATGACAAGTTTTTGTCAAATCTACCCTCAAAAATGTTTGAGCAGCTCGAGTTACTTTTCTTTTGATTTTTGACATTTAAGCGTATATAGTAACCGATAACAGTCGTATTTTACTGTGTTAAGATTAGTATCTAAAGTTTTTGCGTCATGAGTAGTTCAAAGATACGTTTTTCAAACAATCCAGATCATTTTTGCTATATATGCGGAGAATATGTGTTCAACAACTGTAGAAAAGTTATATCAACGTTTGAGAAAGATATCGATTGTGAGTATTTTGGGATGCTCTTGGATAAAAATGAGAAGTCTTGGACTCCCAATTGTGTTTGTAAATCGTGTAAAAGAAGTGCTTTAAAGTTGGAACACCGACTATTTGGCGAGAACCACGAAATCATCTCGAAGACTGTTATTTTTGTAGCGTGAACGTAAACGGTTTAAACACTAAAAATCAAACTAAATGGCAGTACCCAAGTACTAGTTGAGTTCAACGTGTTCACCTGACTCTTCAGTGTCTAAAAATATATCTTAACCCTTAGAACAAGACATTGAAGTACCAAGCTCATCACAAAATTATTCTGATTTTGAAGGTATTTCAAATGACCCGAAATGCTTTACACAAATTGAGTTAGACGATATTGTAAGAGATTTGATTTTGAAGGTATTTCAAATGAGCCGAAATGCTTTACACAAATTGAGTTAGCTTCAGAATTGTCAGCATATGACTGAGTTAGAACTAAAGGCTTGGACAGCTTTCATCTCTGTGATGCACAATTTTCTCGGAAATAACAAATCTGAAAATTATATTGAACTTGCAGAAGACCTTCTGCTACGATTAAAATATGAGCATAAAACTCCACTTACTCCATAGTCATCTGGATAGGTTTCCGGAAAATGTAGGAGATATGAGCGTAAAGAAGGGAGAGCGTATGCATTAGGACTTACGCGTCATGGAAGAGCGCTATCAGGGTTTTTGGGATACGAATATGATGTATGACTATTGTTGGTCTCTGATACGTCATTTTCCGAAGTCTACACATCAGAGAATAGCTTTAAAATTAAGTTTTTTAGAACTCAATGCTTAATTATTATTTTTAATAAAGTTTTTCTTAGTAAATACATGTTTTTTTCCGTTTTACACCTACATAGCTGAAACTCAGAAACTAGAGTTGATAAAAATATTATAATTATATTTTTGAAAACAACCTTTCATATGTAGTCTGCAACAGCTAAAATTTCTTTAGCAACAGAAGTACTGTAAACTAGAATAATTAATGAAATTGCCTCTTGGATTGGGTATCATACCCGAATTCTGTAACCCAGTCTCATCTCAAGTCTCAAACACGTTTTTTATTTTTGCTTGTATTTAAATTTTTTGTGATTTGCTCTTCACCAGGTCACAATTTCGAGACTTTATTTTGAGATTAGACCATGGTGCAATAAAATGGTAGTATAATATTATCAGCTGATTGGATTTTTTTCATATATGTATGTGGTCCATAACAATTCAAACTTTGTTTACAAAACAAACTTTTATTTTCGAAACAAACCAAAAAAAATTTAGTTTACAAAACAATCTTTGTTTACATATTTAGGTTGTTCACGATAGGCTGGTTTTCAGGTTATGTGGTTGCATGATTAATTCAACAACAACAAAATACACTGTGGAAAAATAACCAACTATGACCAACCTACACCCTTGTTTACAGATTATGTGGTTGGATGCTTATTTATTGTGTTAGAAAATAATACCAATTTAACTAAATGGCAGCACAAAAATTAAATAAAACTAAGCGCATAGCATCATAATTCAGAATTTTAAATTGGTAGGCCAGGTGTTTACAGCTGTTTTCTATTTACAAAGAAATAAAAAAGAGGATTCGCGAGTAAGTAAAAGAATGTTTAAATGTTTAGCAAAATAAAAATATTTTGTTATTTATTTATATTCCTTTTCCAATCTCTAGTGAAAAACGCAAACGCATAAGGGAATCCGAGGTCAAAAATGGACAGAGGACGAAATAAGGAGATTCTTAGTTATATGCAGGTGCACAGAAATATTGAGGTGAGATTTTGGATATAGTTACTTCGGAATGTGTCATTATTGCCTTTATGACTATTCACGTATGTATCTACGGGGTCACGGACCGTGGCTTATATCTGTGTTACATAAACGGGAAGATTCCCGTGGACACAACCATGTTTAACGTCCCGTGGTTTTAGCAGTTTAAAATTCCTGTACGAATAATCAAACCGTTTATTATTTTTCGAATTTGCTATTGTTATATTGCAAAACCAACAGCACAGATATATTATAAAAAATTGTCTGAGGATGCAAACATCGACGCTAACTTGAACCTCCTGAAATGCAAAGTTCGCTATCTCAAGAACACCATGCAAAAGGCCGATGCATGGAGAAATTCTACTGGCGCTGGGGTGGAGGATGGGGATAGTGCAACTACTGTAAACGGTATAACTTATATTTATTTTAGTCTCAGCTATTTAATGTAGTAGTTTTTAATATTCCGTTTATGTGCAGATAAGCTGCTTAAAATGTGTCCTCATTACGAACAATTGTCCGATATCTTTACACCTGCAAAGGAAATTGAGGTGGTTGTAATGAACTCATCGACGGTTGAACTAAATACACACACCCTTAATATAAACGAATTAGAGGAGGAGAGTGTAGAGCTCCCACAACAACAACAGCAGTCCTCTGCAGCTGAAACGTTTAGCCAGAAAGTCAAGCGGAGGCAACAGAATACTTCCATAGATAAGCTAGCGGTTATGGAAAGAGAGCGGATGAATTTCCGGCAAAATCAGCTTATGTTTGCAAGAGAGAAATTCGAGTGGACGAAGGAGCTAGAAAAAAATAAACACTAAACAGATAAACAAAAAGTAGAGAACGATTTTTAACTTAAAAAATTGGAATTAGAACATAATGAAAAACTAAAAAAGTATGAAATTAAAATGAAATATAAATATAATAAATGAAACATACTAAAAATGTAATAATATAAACAAAAATATGTACGTATGTTATTGATATAAAAACCCTAAAAATGTAATAAACTAAATATAAATATACAATTATATCAACTAAAAGACTGAAAATCGAATAGCTAATAGACTGAAAATGTAATAAAAATAAAACATTTTTTTAATCAACCGTTTGAAAATTAAATTAAATTGCGCAGTGCTTGTCTTTTAAGTTCGGGTGTAGCTGCAGCAACTTACCTTTAACATATTCTATTTCCATCATTGCTGCATTTACTTTAAATTCTATAATTTGACATTTTAAGCTGTGCTTTGGCATTTTTTAGTTACAATTCAGGACGATTTATTTTAAGTGACAAGAAAAACATCGAACAGCTGATTGTGTAAAAATAAGCAAATAACCAACACATAAGGGTGCTCACGGTGCGCAGAGGTTATTTTTAATTTTACAACCACATAACTTGACAACCAGTCTACCGTGAACAACCTAATTGTATATTTCTAATATCAAATTTGATATCTCTATTTTGAAGCGCGTTGGACCATACTAATTCACAATATATACCCCAGGGTTGCATGCTGCTACCTGTTCAATGTGCCTTGGATTAGACGCTTTATTTTGAGTCTAATAGATGCCAACTGGTCTAAAATTGTGACTTTTATCTTTATTAGAGTCTGACACCCGAATTCAGTAAGCAGTCTCAATCTCTAATAGACAAAAGTCACAATTTTAGACCAGTGGGATTTCATTAGTTTCAAAATAAAGCCTCTGGTCTCAAAATAAAATGTCTTATATCCGAATTCAGTAAGCCGTCTCAGTCTCTAATAGAGACAAAATTTAAAATTTTAGACCATTTGGCATATTTTATTTTTAAAATAAGGCCTCAGTGTCAAAATAAAGTCTCTATATTTTGACCGGCTGCGATTTAGTTTAGCACCCCCCGAATTGAAAATCAAGGAGGTGATGGGGGGTAGAGGGGGACCTCCTGATTACAAATATATAGTTTTTAGCTGCCGGAGCCTTATAGTTTACGAGATATTAACACTTAAAGTTTATAAAATGCACACTATTATATTGGTTATTTCACTGAAAATTTCACTATAAACACTTATCTACCGTTTGTAAAATGCAAATTATTAACATTCCCGAACCCGCACAATTAAGAAAATTAATATTTAAACGTTTTATTAATAAATATTAAATAAATAAAATTAAACTAATCGCGCCCTTGCATACACGCAAAATGGTTGACAATAACATTAGTTGAGTGTGTTGCCATATCGGTGATGTGCATAAAAGAATAAGCAAAAAATAGTCATAGTCGCCTTTGATTGTACTCATTATCGGCGCTCTTTCCTGATTTTCAATTCAACTATACCTTTAAAAAAATATAGAGTGAAAATTTGTAATAACAAATCGCGCGATTGCAGAATTAGATATGGCAACACACTCATCTAATGTTTGTGCCGACCATTTTGCGTGAATGCAATTAGGTGATTTTTATTTATTTAATATTTATTAATAAAACGTTTAAATATTAATTTTCTTAATTGTGCGGGTTCGGGAATGTTAATAATTTGCATTTTACAAACGGTAGATAAGTGTTTATAGTGTAATTTTCAGTGAAATAACCAATATAATAGTGTGCATTTTATAAACTTTAAGTGTTAATATCTCGTAAACTATAAGGCTCCGGCAGCTAAAAACTATATATTTGTAATCAGGAGGTCCTCCTCTACCCCCCCATCACCCCCTTGATTTTCAATTCGGGGGGTGCTAAACTAAAATTCTCCCGCAATCATATCTAGCACAATAGGTACAGCGCCCTGTGCTAAAGAAATCTTACTGAAGACGAGATGTCAGCATCTCTCGAATTTGTGGACTGGCAATGCCGCCAAAGCCCACAGTTTCAGGGTGCTGCCAGATCGTCGTGCATGTTAGTTGGAAGGATGCCAGAATAGTAGGGGACAGGAATATTATAAGAAGTGGGGAAGGCAATAAGCAATTACGGGACAATCACGCGTCACCGTAATGGCGTGATTTTAAAGTATAGCGAAAAGGGAGGAGACAGAAATAGTGGAAGAAGTAGAGAAGGCAATAAACTCTGGCGGGAACGTTGCGCGTCACCATAAACCCATTTCTCATGTCCCGATTAAACGAGGTTATCGAAAGCTGGCCATCCCTAGGATGCCATGAAAAATTCCGTCGCATGGGTGTCGGCGGATATAAAAAGCCGCTGGCAGCACGGCACTAGGTAGTTAGCAGTCGGAGCGGGAGGTGGAGAATTGTTTGCAGAGTGGGAAGGTGTCGAATGTTGGTGAAAAGGTGAAAAGTTTGTGTGAAAGTGAGATTTTATTTATTTATGGAAGTCATCCGTAGTTTCAAATAGGATAAAAAGCATAATAAACTTACATAATTGCGGAAAAGAAAAAATTGTTTGCCAAAAGTGCAACTTGTGTCTGATGGCGAAAACCCTTTTTTTAAAACCGTTTGAAAAAAATCAATAGATGTGACTTGTGAAATATAAAAGATATAAGAAACTGCAGCGTATTTTCATAAAAATTTATAAAATCAAAGGATTTTAATCACAAGTGCATGTGAATGCTTTTGACATACATACATTGTGTGTATGGATGTGCATTACTATAAAAAACGCAAATCTATAAATAGAAAATTAACCTGCTCGAAGCTTATTCAGAATAATAAGAGACCAACAAAGGTCGAGTGGTACATGCGTGGTATGCATTATTGACTCATCATGAGTACACAGAGCTGGAATCAGGTTACCAAGATTTACGTCAGTCTTCGCAACTTGCACAATCTCAAACGTAGTCCTTCACAAGCAAACGGAACACTTGCCCTGGACTTTTTTGGTGGCAGTGAGGGCAATTGGAAAATTAAATTCCGACGCACGATGCCCGAAAACTCATCAGCATCGCCAGCTTAGTGGCAACAGCAACAACAACGGCAACAGCAGACGAGTGAAGGGGTGGCCCTCCTCGTACAGTAGTGCGGCAACCTGCACAAAAGTGCCGGCAACAGCACCAACCATCGTCTCAACGGCTGGCCACACAGTAGCGCGGCAACACCTCAAAGCGGCAACAACATCAACAACAGACAAGTGAAGGGGTGGCCCTCCTCGTGCGGCTACAACACCACTTAATGGCAGAAGCAACATCGCCAACAACAACGGCAACAGCATCAGTTGCATCAGCAGAGCGGCAACACCGAAGGAAAGCGGAAGCAGTAACAACTACAACACCAGACGAGTGAAGGGGTGGCCCTCCTCGTACAACAGTAACAGCAACATGCACAAAGTGGTGAGACCGAAAAATATTATAAGTATAGAAAATAAAGTGAAGGGGAAAAAATTCTTTATTAATATTTAAGAGAAGATTACGCAATGAATATTTCGTTGCCTAATCTTGCCAATATTTAGTGTAAACTAATTTAAGTTTTATTAGGTAATTAAACAAACAGCCTAATGAATCCCTTCTGGATCCTATTCACTATTACGATTTTTCCTTTGTAAACCTTAGAAAGGTACGTATGACCATCATATGTGGCCATTGTATTATGAAACAATGAAAGTGCTTTAAGTGAAGGTCGATGGGCATTTCTATGAATAGACGGTTTTTTTACTTCCAATGAGATTCATTTTGTTAATTACCATTAGCACTAAATAAGTATATCTAACCGTTTAAGTGATTATATATTGGGCAAGTAATGTCTGAAATGAATATTAGGTAATTTAATAGTTTTGACGTAATATTCTGAAGTAATTTTAGAGAATAACCGGGACGATAAATGACTCTTTTGTACCCTCCGAGTACCTTTCCTTAACCTGCCTATGAATTAAATAAATTAAATTAAATCAATAATTAAAGCAAAACAACCTATAATTTACTAAAAGGCCTACTTATAATAAAAGTCAACATAAAACATATAACCTGAATTAGAGGGAGACCGAACCTATATATTCCTTTTTTTAATAAAATAATTGATTAACCCAGTTAATTAATAAATACACTTATTTTTCATTTCCTTCCCACTTATCTGCTAAGAGTTTCGCAATGAAATATTGTAATAATATATATACATGGATTCATACTTGCGAATACTTATCATATTGAAATCATATCTACATTTTTATTACTTACTTTACTGTATAGGGGCTGCTGGTATAAGTGTGCGACAGCAGCCATGGATGAGGGTGGGCTAGCACCAGGCGCCACGACCCCCACCGGTTGCGCCCCACTTTCTGCGTTTTAGTTCGCAGTTTTTTTTTATTTCCGTTTCCATTAAGAATTTCCAAAGGTTTTTTTTTCTTTTTTTACAGGCGGTTTTTTTTATATTTTTTTTTTAATTTAGCGGTTATTATTAAATTGAATTCCAGCCGTGCCGGAAATGAATTTTGATTGTAAGGCATGACAGTTTCTCTATTTATGGCGCAGAGGATATCAGTGAGGGCAAGAATCCGCCCCAGCGGACAATGACTAGCCACAGGCACCCGAAATGTCATGCCAGCCTTCACTGCTGCTCTCAAACAAAATGCGTAACCATAACAGATGGCACCCAAAGGGGTGGCCTGACGTTTCGCCGGATTGACCGGCCTGGACTGCCATGAGAGGCTTCACTATCCCGCAGGTCCCAGGGGGCATGCCGTAGAAGCCGCCCTTCCTGCGTTGCGGCGGGATGTGTGGAGTCGATCGAGACAGTTCGGACGGGCGGTCGAGCCGGAGCGGAGGGCTTCTCCACGACTAAATGTCACGTCCTCCGGAGTTGGTATTCACCCGATGAGGCAGTGTTAAACGCACTTAGTTTTTTATTGCATCTTTTTCTTTTTTTTGTTCAGTTGCCCGATATGTCGGCCATAAACCTAGTACTATGCTGTCCACTATGAATGTTTTTTCTATAAATAACGTTTTTTTTGTACGGCCCCAGTCTCGCTCCATAGGTATGCGCGCAGCGGACCAGTCGGCTCGCACACCCTTCAAGACTCAGGGGGGCATGTATTTTCTGTTCCTTGCTGCATTGCGGTCGGGTGCGCGAGGACTGAAAGTGAATATGTGTTTTATTTTGTTTTTATTCGAACTTGTGCCTTGCTAATGAGGGGAGGTCAGCATTCCCATTAGGCCTTAAAATATATAGAACTATATTTTCCCAATTACCACTTTCGATTTTTTTCCACGTATATTTCACACGTATATCTAACTAACCAACTCAATATGCCTATTTATTAATACACAGATAATAAGTTGTTTTGAGAGTTTTAACTGCGTTATTTATATTCAATACGCTAACTGTTTTTTTTTGTCGGTTGAAGAGTTTTTTTCATATTACACACTCCGGTACGCGGTTGCGACTTTTGGATCTTGCCTTATCCAGTTTCCGCGATAAATCGGTAGCTAGAAAGGGTAATAGTACACATAGTGAATTTTTTTTCTCGGACACTCTGTTGCGTAACTGAGTCCGGTGAAGGCACACCACATTTCCTGGACTTTCTTTTACAATCTTGAACCCGGACGCGACTATACATTTTTTTTTTCTAAATATTACTTGAGTTTTGGACTTTGTGGATTTTGACATTCAGTTCATGGATCAGCAGGAAGACCGGATGAGTTAAGTAAGCACCCAAAGTTCAGCAAGAGGAAAGGGTGCTAAATCACGAGGCCCCGGAAGGGATGCCCCAGCCATGGCAAGCAATCGTCCACTGGTGATGCACTCACCAATAACTGATCCAGGAGGAGAAGGCATGCAACCTTCGACTATGAATAACCCCGATCCAGGCCTGAAGGTATATAGTCGGCGGAGCTCCAACATATGGGAGGCGAGACCACTCGAGACATCCGGGCATAACATGTCCAGCGAATCCATGACGGCATTGGTAGGAAGACCACGGAGGAGGCAAGAGCGTTGCCAGAGAACAACAATAGGGACATAAGCGGGACTGATAGGCGGCGCAAGAATGAAGGACCAGCGGGAGAATCCTGGGCGGACGTGCTTCAGCAACTCTTCCGCACTTCTCAGGAAGAAATGAGGACTGAGCTAAGGACAATGAGGGAAAATATTGACGCCTTGAGTGCGGCAGTAGCCACTTCGCAAGCAGCGACCAGACCCTCAAGGGATTTCCCTCTTCCAGGTCGTAGCCAACCTCAAGTTCCTCTTTATATACAGCCACGATCCACCACTAGTGTATCCATTAAGCCGCAGGATTGGAAGGTGTCATACAATGGCACGGGTAGCGTGTCCGACTTCCTGTTCAAGGTAGACGCTCTGTGCGAACGGACGCAATGCACATATGAGCAATTGATGGCAAGCTTCCACCAATTCTTGTCAGGATGAGCAGAGGAATGGTACTGGCTATTCACACGCCAAAATCCCAATGCGACTTATCCTTTCCTATGCTACTCAATCAAACGGGAATTCGGTACTCTAAACGGCGACCACGAAATAATGATGGAAGTATCGATGCGCGACAGAAAGCCATTGAATCTTATGATTCCTTTCACATGGACATTTTAGCCATGAACGCACGACTAAGGGAACCGATGGCAGAGAATTTATTGATTGAGATACTAAAAAGGAATACAACTAGTAGTCTGAAGTTGATGCTGTTTAAAGCAGAAGCGAAGTCCTTACACGACCTGCGTGATATTGCCAGAAGGGCTGGACAGGTGCTGAAGGAGAATCGAAGTCTAGTTCCGCACTACCCTTCGAGACAGGTCAACGGATGAATGTGATGGAGATGCCAATGGCGAGGGTGATCCACAGGTGGGGGCACTGGACTATCAAAGGATGCGGAAGCCAGACTATTCAGGCATTCAGTGTTGGAACTGCGATCAGATGGGCCATTCCTACATATATTGCGAAGAGCCGGTGAAAGCTACCTTTTGCTTCAAGTGTGGACTGAAAGGAGTGGTCACGCCGAAGTGTCCACGGGATCATCGTAAACTGGGAAACCGGAACCCGAGCGAGAAAACAGTCGGGGATTCTCGTTCGGCACCCCAGGCCCCGAAGCAGGCAGTACACGAACAGAACGATCGTGTATCGAGCCAAGTGCCAGTAGTACCAGAATCGGTCGTATGCATGGAGGTTTCAATTGTCAATAAGCCCCAAATCGTAAACACAGGTTGTCCAAATTGTTCGGTTAGAAATGCTGACTCTCCTGGTGAGGTGATTTTTCAAGCCAACGCCCATCCAGTTCGTATTTTGAAGGCCTCGAGTAGGGATTCTTCTTGTCAGGCCCAGTTGTCCGGTAGCTTAGACCAGAGGGAAGAGTCTTATAGGCGAAAAAGGGCAGCAATTTTTGCAGAGGAGCCCATGTTTATGGTTTCAGAGAATGTTTTGAGGTGCAGGAGAAGATATTGCAATCGTGCAAAAATGCGCAAAAGTTAAGGATAGTTTCATTGTCGGTCTTTTGGATTCCGGCGCTACCGTTCCTAATTTGGGGAAGGGGTGTGAGGAATTTCTAAGCGAAAATAACTTGAATTATTGCCCCTTACACGCGTATGTTTATACTGCCAGCGGTAATAAGCAGAAAATACTCGGTTCAATATCTCTGCCTTTTACTTTCAAGAATCTTACACGAACTATTCGATTATATTTAGTCCCTTTGCTAGTTGAAAAAGCATACCTTGGGGTTGACTTCTGGAAAGCATTTGCGTTAGCACCCCTGATCAGAAGATAGCATTGCAGGAGGTAGTTCAAGAGTTTCCGTCATTCGAAAAGCTAGGATTAGGGCAGACAAATTTCGTTACGCACCACATAGACACGGGTGATGCGGTTCCAATCAAAAGCAAGCATTTTCCTCTTTAACCACCGAGACAAACGGAGGCTTTCAGCGAAATCGACCGGCTTCTCAAAATGGGCGTTATCGAGGAATCGAACTCACCGTGGTGTAGCCCCGTCGTCCTTGTACGGAAACCAGGCAAGGTCAGATTGTGCATAGATTCCAGGAAGGTGAATGCGGTAACTAAAAAGGACTCCTATCCGCTGCCGCATATAAACGGATTGCTAAGCAGACTAAAGGACACGTACTTTATAAGTGGTATTTATTTGAAAGATGCCTTCCTCCAAATCAAATTAAAGGCATCTTCTAAGGAGAAAACAGCATTTGCAGTTCCAGGAAAGTAATGCCCTTTGGCTTGTGCAACGGACCTCAAACGATGAGTCGACTCATGGTTAAAGGTATCCCGTCACGCTTGCGAGAGAACGTCTTCGTCTACCTAGACGATCTGATGGTGTGCAGCTCGAACTTCTCGGAACACTTGGGATTACTTAAGGAGGTGGCAAAATGTCGGCGGAATGCAGGACTTACAATCAACGTCGAAAAGAGTAAATTCTGCCAGAAAGAAATTCGCTATCTCGGATATTTGATAGGTAATGGATGTAGACCCTGGAAAGATTGAAGCGGTGAAGAATTTCGCGATACCAAAATCTCCTCGTCAGATTCGTAGATTTGTAGGGATGGCAAACTGGTATAGGTTCTTCATTACCAACTTCGCTGATTTGGCAGGCCCATTGACAGATTGTCTTCGTAAATCACCTGGCCCTTTTAAGTTAACTCCTGAAGCCGTCGAAGCATTCGAAAAGTCGAAGGTGTCGTTAAGTTCTACGCCGGTCTTGGTGCAACCCGATTTCACAAAACAGTTCGTAATCCAATGCGATGCATCCAAAATAGGAGTAGGAGGCGTGTTATTCCAGCTAGATCACGACGGAGCTGAACATCCTACAGCTTTTGTATCGAAGAAGCTGAACAATGCTCAGCGCAATTATACGGTCACCGAGCTGGAATTCCTCGCAGATATAGTTAGTGTAAAGCGTTTTAGACTATACGTAGAGGGATTGCCCTTTAGAATCTTTACGGACCATTCCAGCCTTAAGTGGCTGATGACGCAAAAGGATTCAAGTGGGAGACTGGCGAGATGGTCACTATTGCTGCAACGATATGACTTTAAAATAGAACATCGAAATGGGTCCTTGAACGTTGTGCCAGATGCTCTTTCGCGTTTTGACGTAGACGAACTGTCGCATCTTACTATGCCCTTAGAAGTCGACTTAGAGTCTCCAGAGTTTGGAAGCACGGAATACACCGAACTCCGTGAGACTGTCAAAACCAACGAAGAAGCTCTCCCTGACGTAAGAGTAGTCGACAACAAGATTTACAGAAGAGTCAAGTTTCGAAGGTGGATGGAGGATGAAGAGGATTCGCTCTGGCGTTTGTGGTTACCGGAGGGATTGACGGAATTCGCTTTCACGACGTGAGTGCCAGTTACCATGGAGGTAAGCAGAAAACCTTGGAGCGAAGTACTTCTGGCCGCAGATGGCTAAGGATGTACGGAACTATGTGAAGCGATGTGAAACCTGTAAAAGCGCTAAGGCCACCAACCAAGTGTCCAGACCACCTATGGGCAACGCATTTGTGTCAGAAAGACCATTTCAACGGCTCTATTGCGACTTCTTGGGACCGCACCCGGGATCCAAGCGGAAAAACCAGTCTCTCTTTATAGTGCTCGATCATTTTTCAAAGTATGTTTTTCTAAAACCGATGCAGAACGCGAAGTCGTCAAATGTCACTAGCTTCTTTTCTACAGAAATATATCCAGCTTTCGGAGTCCCTCAATATGTCCATAGTGATAACGGGAAACAATTCATTTCAAAGGAAATGCATCAATTTATTAAGAACTACGGAATTGTTCACATTAAGACCGCGTTATATTCACCGCAGGCTAACGCCTCTGAACGAGTGAACAGAGAGATTGTTTCAAAGATCCGAATTTTCATGAAAGACAATCAAGATCATATGGACTGGGACAAACACATTCCCGAAATTTTATCAGTTTTGAGAAGCGATTTTCACACGTCGATACGATATGATTCAACACTCATCAGCCTATAAGATACTGGAACAACTCGGAAGCCTGAGACAAGATGACATCCCAGTGGCATGCAGAGCTGATAAGCTAGTGAACATTCGCGCACATATACGGAAGAACTTGGAGGAGGCCCAAGATAGAGCAACTCACACGTACAACAAAAACGCTAGAGTAATAAACTACTGGGAAGGGCAGGAAGTATTCCGTAGAAACTTCGCCTTAAGCAACTTCAAACAGGGTATCAATGCCAAATTCTTACCGAAATACGTAAAATGCCATGTTTTACGAAAAGTAGGCAATGCACTGTACGACTTAGAAGACTTGAATGGAAACCAGTTGGTAGGTTGAACGCATCTGACATCCGACCGTGACATCTCCATCCGTCACGAAGAGCGTCCTAAAAGTAATTGGCTTTCTCAATTTACAAGTTTTCTCAATACATTCAATTACACGTTTAAAATTTTTTATATAAATACATATGTTTTCCAAGAAAGAATCCAGCTGAGGGGTTGTCCTTACACACACACAGAGCGCCGTACATGGCTTTTCCACCGGGAGTCGTGATTTATTTGACAATCCGCTAACAACCAGGACTGTAATTTTCGGAGTTTTGACGAGTTCTCCTCAAAATGTCTAACCAATTACTTTCGTAGTTTTGACGAGTTCTCCCTAAAGAAAATGTCTTAAACGACCGCGAAGCCAATAACAAGAAACCAAAATAGCCACGGCACGTTTTCCATATTACCTTTCTGGTGGCTTGTTGCCAGACAAATGTCCTTTTTAGACAACGTGCCCTGGGTTCTTCCTATCGCTGTGAACTAGCAGTGGTGTGCGTGGTGTTAAGACCGACTAAGTTCGCCACTGGAGCCACCGCAAAACCGGACTTCCTTAAATTAAAGGATAATTCCTTTAATAAATACCAGCCAATACCAACACCGGACTTTCTTAAATTAAAGGATAATCCCTTTATTAAATCTAATCCAATACTAACACCAGACATACCCAAATATAACGGATTTACTTAAAACTTTAGTTTTGAAACTCAGTTTGACCTAAGAGATGGCAGCATCTCTCGAATTTGTGGACTGGCAATGCCGCCAAAGCCCACAGGTTCAGGGTGCTGCCAGATCGTCATGCATGTTAGTTGGAAGGATGCCAGAATAGGAGGAGACAGGTATAGTAGAAGAAGTGGAGAAAGCAATAAGCAACGCGTCGCCGTAGTGGCGTGATTTTACGGTATAGCGAAAAGGGAGGAGACAGAAAAAGTGGAAGAAGTAGAGAAGGCAATAAACGATGGCGGGAAAATCGCACGTCACCATGGTGTCGCGATTTTACCGTTAACGAAAAGGAGAAAAGCGAAACGAAAAATAAACCGGTCTGATCGTCCTAGAGGTGGATGGCCAACGCTGGCCTCCGATATATGTCGCTTAACCCTAAACCTCCAATTTTAAAAACTCTCAAAACCTCCAAAGTGAGCCTCAGAGGCTCACATACTGTTATAAAGGCAAATACACAAATTTTTATGTTATATTCATTTTTATTCGTATTAAAAATAAAGGAAAGAAGTAAATAATAAAACAAAGAAGAAAATTTAATGCATTTATAAATTATTCTGTGCAATTTTCGCACAGTTTTGTTGTTGTGGAATGTTCATTGCAAACGTTTTTCTGGCATTTATTGCAGCATTGTTTTTGCATTTTTGATTTTTTTGGAGGGCAAATATGACATCGTTTTCTCTTATTTCTCTTATGTGTGTGTGTGTGTGTGTGTGTGTGCATGTGGGTAAAAGTGTGAGTCTGTGTGCATGCATACCGCTTACTAGGGTTGCGTGCACGATTTGTCGGTCGAAGGAGGGTGGCGATGAGATTTAGGCCGGAAGCCTAAACATACCGGCCCCCTTGCTGTCAGAAAATTTACAGGGAGGTGTGCGCCACCACGCTCACGTGCGGGAATATAATTCTATGAAAAAAAGAAACTTAACTACTACGATAAGGACGTGGTTATGTATGAATTTCAGTGCTGTTAAATAACTTACAATTATGTAAATATACATGTAGCGTATAATATGTTTTATTTTTAACTGACTCATACATACACTGTAATTAAAAAAAACTCTGGTTGTTGTGCATGTACCTTAATAATAATAATAATATGTACCTCCGATAATTTTTTTTTTTTAATTTTAATTTACGCAAATTTTAATTTACTCCTTTGGATCATAATATTATTTTCCCTTATGAATATAGTATAAAAATTTATTGGATTAATATAGGTATCTCTACAACGGTTATGGTACGAACATGATTCTTAACGGGGGTGAGCACCGTAGACCATCAGACCAAATATTGTGGCCTGTGTAAGGAGACCGCCGACTGTCGTAGGAGGGGGATCGCTCAGCATAATCTGGGGGACCACATCGCACCCCAGGGTTAATCCCATGGGTATGGACTGGTAGAAATGCGGGTCCGCAAGCCGCATTAGCCTGAATGGGATCGCCACCTTGGGTCCAGTGTTTCTCGCGGAGCGATGCGCACGTCGTTCGGCGTTCTGTTGTGGTGCGCTCGAGCCGGAGGGTTCGCGCCAGCTCATCGTCTATTATCGTGGACGACACACAGGGATCGACCAGCACGCGAACCAGATGGAGGCGCCCCCCTGTTCCGATTTTTGCCACCACAGTTGGTGCCACGGCTTCAAAAACCCTCGTTAGGAGGGGAGTGTTGGAGCCGGTGAGTAGCCCGGTTCGGAAGCTGGTTGGTTGGCCGAGTCGCCTCAGTATAGCCTCACAAGCGACTATTGCATTGTGGCGCGTTGTGCGATGGGGTGGTCGGAAAGGACGTGTTCCCGAGCCACCCATACGTTGGTGGTTTTCGCGTTTCCGACTGTCACGGAACGGACGGGTTTCCGAGCTGCCCTCAATGATGCGATCACGCCGCTGAACAGTCGGTCTGAATGGACTTGATCCAGAGCCGCGCTGCTTTGACGGTCGGAAAGGACGGGTTTCCGAGCCGCCTGCGTGCTTCTCGTGTTGCAGTTTCGGATGCAAACTCTTGGGTCTGGGTATTTCCGTATTTATTGGCTGCGCAGCTTCCTCGGCTCCTTCCGTTTCCAGCCTCTACGCCTCCTCCACTTGCTGCGCCCAGGACAACGTCTGCCCAGTGAGGTCGAGTGACAATACCTCATCCATTTCCGGCGGCGTTGCGGAGCTTGGCGGGCGGCGAGCACCTTCCTCTTCGAGATGCAGAGTGGTGTGATGCTTTTCGTGGCATCTGAAGCACCACCCCTGGCTGCCGCATATTTCCCGGTGATAAAACGGGGATAATCAGTTGGTGCAGTACCGGTGGAGGATGACCACTCGCAGTCTCTCTTCCGCTGATTTCTTCCGATATATCGGAAAGAACCGTAAGCCGTGGTTGATGTCGCAGAGTCGATATGCGATCTCGAATCACTGACCACGGTCTTCCTGCTTGTTTCGCGTTACGGTGAAACGGCCCATATTTCTAGAAAAAGTACATTATTGTTATCTGTCTCCAACTTTCTTGTCGTTATTGGGTGGCGAGTAGTGGCTGATATGCTCCTAACTTTTCCCTTGCAATTGGTTAAGAAGATGCAATGGAATGCTAAAACTGATAGAGAGCTGGGTACTATAATGCGAAATCTCGCCAGCGAGAGCTTCTTATAAAGTTTAGTTCGAGTCTGAGGTGAGTATCTTTAGAGTTGCATTTGATCATTGCCCCTTTTAAGGCTGTTGCCAGAGGGTCGAACAAAACTTCATGACAGATTTCTAGTATGCTGCCAATTACAGGCGAGCTATGGAAAACGTAAAAATGTGTGTAAGTGGGTGTGCTGAAGGTGCCCATTCTTAAGGTACTACGTGTAAAACGGTTTGTCAACATTTATTTATTTATCTTGTATCGGAAATACACAGATAAGGTATGACAACACTGTGTGAGTGGTTTTCACCACCCACACTTTACCGGTGTCCTAACTGTTTGGCGGTCATTCGGTGCAAAAACATCAAAAATTGTAAGTAGTAATTTACTTATTGCATGCTTTTTTTTATTTTACTCGCTTATTATTATTTTCTTTTATTTTTATCTTTATTTTATTTTTATTTTTTTCTTTCAGCCGTTTGTGCCTACCGTGGGTAACTAAAATTGTGCCACGCATACTGTACTGTTTTTGTTTTTATAGAACAAGTGAATGATGTTGAACAATAAAATCAAAGATTTGTTTAGTATAAAAAAATTTAACATCGTAAACGATGGGAAAACTGTTGAGCATGAATTAATTGTATATGGATCCCATATTAAGTATGAATGAAAATATAAATAAGTTATAAAAATAAATGAGTTATATTTACAAATCATTATTGAATGATGAACATACATATGTATGTGCATACATACATATATACTACAATGTATTTGGAATTTGATACGTTAGTGAAATGAAATATTAAATTGAATTGAATGTGGTTAATAACTTATTTCGTTGACTTGAAAATAATTGAAAATTCATTCATTCATTGTTTTATGGTAAGTGAGATTTTCGAATCGTCTCCTTGAACATCCCTAGTTACTTGCTGTTCAATATGAGTGGTGACTTTTGTCTGTCACCATAGCCTGCAACCCGAAAAATTTTCGATATTAGCCGATTTGGGTTGTGTACTTGGTACGACACAGTGGTCTGGTACGACACAGTGGTGGCCTAAATGGTTGGGTCCGCATCACTTTATGCAGGTGAGATGGTTGAATTAAATAAATTAAAGAATTCACCGTAGATGGCGCGCCAACGGAATCGTTCTGTTTTGATGTTGGCAGAAAAAGGGTGGAATATACCAAGGCTTGAATAAAATTTCCAAGCCCACCACTAAAATAAATGGTTTCACGTGGCAACACTGTATGTGCCTATTCACCACACCATACCCTGCCATTTTCTTGAATTGACTCAGATGTCATTCAGAATTTTTCCAGCAGCACGAGGCCGTAAAAAATGGATTTTCTTACGCAATACGGGTAAGGTACAATAATTAACGGTATATTATGTAGTAATTTGGCTTATTTAGTGTATAGTTTCCTAATTATTTCTCTATTTCAGAAAAAATGCCACATTTTGTTTGCCGCCCAATTGCCATGCGACAACCGTTGCGGCGTTGAAGGAAAAAGTTTTTTTTTTTTTTCTCTCGAAGCATTATTTGCTTATGCGTTAAATCTAAATATCTTTCGATCAAACTCTTTCTTCATTGGCGCCAATGTTCGTAAGGCTGTAGCCGAGGGCCGTGGAGACAATTTGTCGATTTTCTTGCCGCTGCATACCACTCGAAAATTATTGTTGGCCAAATTAGTAAGCAAATGCCGCGAACATTTGGCTATGCATGTATTCACTCCATACATTTTTATTTTTCCGTTGAAGTTGATCTAACCCGTTTCTTTTCAGGTTTTGGTGGTCAAGTAGACTTCATTCTCGGAGCTGCTGAAAGTACAGGTGGCAAAGGTGTACCCATCCTTGATCTGCCGTTCGTAACGTTGAGTATGGTATCGCTTCGCTCTTTGGCAAAAATATGCACAAACGCGGCCCCAGCTTCGGAAAGGGAAAAATGAGGTGTACGTGCGAGTTCGACGTGCCCGACAATGGCTCCGACTGCGGTAGTAGAAACAGCACCCGCATCAGAACCATTGTCGGGCTCGGATAGAGCAAAATACACCGTGGCAAATCGACCGATTTGCAAAGTATCCAGCATATAAAAGGGAAGTTGGTGAAAATAAATTCGAGTCATGGCCGCCGACCAAGTACAATTCCGGCAGCCCCCAAATTCACTGTTGTCCACAGATAAGGAAGTGCGCCAACAAGCCGTGGATGCATACAATAATTTGCCATGCATTGTCTCTCTTATGGCGCGAGCATTCGTGACAAAAGTTGTGGCGCCACCAAAACGATGTGGGTACCTGCATGTTAGGTGTTGTGCAACAAGAGAAAGCCATTCCAGAAATTTTCCAGGCATGCGCTAGAATTCACACCTGAGCAACCGTAGGCGCTGCTAGGTGCCTTTCGGAAGTTGGCTAGCGGTGCAGCGCCAGCAACTGCATAAAGGACAACAACGCCAACAACGAACCAATTAACGCCGCTGCCGCTGCTACACATTGTAAATGATACACTGTTCTGCATACATGTTTAATTAATCGTTTCCGCCACATTTTAGGTCGCAGCTGAATCAGATGGACAATAACCGAAATGCTACCGGCAGCTTGTACTGCATCAATTTAAACAATTTATTTTATTCACGTTTCATATACTCTAGGAAACCTCAGCGTTTGTTAGAACCGTGCTAGTATTCCGCTATTGCTTGTAGACTGCGAAGTGCGCGCCAACATTTGCCGGAGTTCAACTGTTGTTCGATGAGTTTGCGCTGGCGGTGTATGAGGATCGGGACCTACACGAATTAGGCCTCAAGTCATTGCTACGCATCGAATGGTCATCCATCTTTGTGTTATGTGGATACTGTAAATTGGGTGCAGCTTTTGGGGAAACACACACAGCAGCATTTCTGGCATAAGCATAACAAACTCACAATCACTGTGCGCAATGTGCCCGTACTAAGAAAGAAATTTTGGTGAAAGAGGAACTACCAGAGACATTGCGAAAGCATTGTTGGAGTTTTAATATATCACAACGGCGGCTCGCTACGAGCAATATTGTCTCTTGTCGTGCGGAGTGTGGCATACGTGGTTGCGATGAAAATGGTATATGTTGTCATCAAAATTGTCTTAGCGGCTGCAATGGCACGAACGGCGATCTGTATGCGAATCTGAACGTGGGGCGCCGATGCGTGGACGCTTGCCCGCAAACTACTACCATTACCAGGAACGTCACCGGTGCGCAAAAAGAGTTTGGCCTACTGTTTGGGTAAGCAATAAGCAACTTCATTCAGAAATATACATACATATGTACATTCATACATATTTATTGTGACCCCTACAAATAATCGTTTATTAGCTCCTTTACCTGGGGGCGAGTGGGCGCAACCGATTGGTTTCTCCCGGCTAGTGCGGATTATCGGTTTCTTCTATAAATACTGCGGTCCCCTATTGGTATTTTTGGATCACAATTATAATCCGAAGGTGAACTCTTAATGAATTAATGAATCCGCCCATGATATAAAGCGTATAAAGCACAAGGAACCACAAGCCACACAGGTTGCGTGAGTTCAACTGCCATTATGTGGGTGATTGGCGTTGCGACGGGTATAACCAATGCTCACACCAATATCCGTTAATTTGGTCG
This sequence comes from Philophylla caesio, assembly GCA_963971545.1. NCBI lineage: Eukaryota > Metazoa > Arthropoda > Insecta > Diptera > Tephritidae > Philophylla > Philophylla caesio. The sequence goes on along the minus strand of OZ020604.1, from coordinate 121,011,976 downwards.
TAAAGTATTTATGACAAATATGTCAAGAACTAGACCTTGAAGTGAAAATCTTATACAATTCCAAATTATTGGATTTACAAGGCAAAAGTTGCATTAAAATACGGATATTTGAAGAATAAAGGTTTATAACAAATATTGAAGCTTACACTTGTAATATTGAAAACAAATATTGCGTAGGTCACTAAAACTTTTACATTTTCAGATGGGGTGAGTGTTAACTCAGTACCTACTGGTACGATATGGTATCTGCCGTTCTCAAGGTCCATGGTAAAGATGGACGCCTGATTGGATCACTCTTTACTAGTGGCGGAGTGTGATGGGAAGGCGTAAGTCGCATCTTGGAATTTGGGGTGAGTTTGTTTTATGGTTACCTTTTAGATAGAAGGGGGTATATGGGTATATGTTAATTCTGGGGTCACTTCGGGCTTTGCCCTACGGTTAGGGTTTTTGCGATAAATTGGGTGAAGGATCTGACGATGGTCGGTTTTATGTCACCAGATCGACCCGAGGTTGACCGGGCGAAGAACCATCAAAAATTTTTTTTTTTTTTTGGTTTATGCAGATTTATGTAGTCTGCTTTTTCTGTTCTGTTTTCACTGCCGTGTGGGAGCAGGACCAATTTTGCAATGGGTCTTGTAATCTCCCCTCTTTCTGTCACAACATCTGCCACTCTGACCTGTTTGTCGGAACCGGGGTAAAATTTCGTGACTCGTCCCAGTCTCCATTCATTAGGTGGTATATTCTCTTCCTTGATCACAACAAGATCTCCTGATTGCAGATTCCTTTGTGGTTGCTTCCATTTTATGCGTTTTTGCATCTCATTCAGGTATTCTGACTTTCATCTTCTGCAAAATAATTGATGGAGGGCCTTGAGCTTTTCCCATCGATTTATTACAGAGGCAGGGTTTTCGTGGGTGTCAGGCTCGGGTGGAGCTAATAGATGTCCCCCCACTAAAAAGTGTCCTGGGGTAAGCGGCTCCAGGTCGGATGGGTTATTCGAGGCGGGACTTATTGGGCGTGAGTTTAGGCACGATTCAACTCGGCATAGGAGAGTCATAAACTCTTCTAGCGTATATTTTGTATTCGAGGCGATTTTCTTGAAATGATTTTTAAAACTTTTTACCCCGGCCTCCCACAATTCTCCCATGTGTGGAGCTGCCGCCGGTATGAAATGCCAAGAAATCAATTGGTGCGAATACTTTGATAAGGCGCTAATGCTTGCTTCAGCCATGAAGGCCTTGGCTTCAGATCGTAAAGATCGAGAAGCTCCGACAAAGTTAGTGCCATTGTCGGAATAAATGTTTTGCGGACAACCTCGTCTCGCAGTAAAACGGGCAAATGCAGCGAAAAAAGACGCGGTAGTGAGGTCGGTGGTAGCTTCGAGGTGTATGGCTTTGGTGGTGAAACATACAAATAAGCAGACATACCTTTACAATTATGAATGACAGACCAGATCATATTCTTTACCCATGGAATCCAGTACTGTGTTCGTATTATGCGTAGCATTAGCTGATTGTCTCCACGAAAGGAAATTCGATGGATGAACTGAACTATGAGTCGGGACAACCTGAAATCTTACGGTAATATGATTGGATGTCGTTCACTATACGCCAAGTCTAACGAAGCACCTAAACGGCCTCCGATCCTTATAATATCCGCTGAATCGATGAACGGATTGAGAGGCAAAATTTCATTTTTCGCTCCAATCGACTTATCAGATTTAAGACTCTTATGTTCCTCCAAGTAATATTGCTTTTGAGAAAGGCTTATTAGGCGTTGAGTCGTTGCTTTAATTTCATCAGATGAAATGAGGCAAGACTCTGCTTGAAATGAAGATTTTGTTTTTAAGTATGTTCTTTGAAAAAATCTCAGAATGTATGAGATAACTCGCAAAGCCCTAGGTAAATCTGAAAATCGCTCGAGAAAAATTTTAATGTTATTTATATATGTGGCAGCCGCGTAAACTTGTATCCTTTTTTCCTCAATCCAGGCTAGCACAATTGTTGAGTCAGTCCAAAGATTGATCTTTAAATTACTGAGGTTAAGGTTATCGGTGACCGCTTCGACAATGTCCGCTAATAGGACTGCGCCACACAGTTCTAATCTAGGCAAGGATATTCTTTTTACTGGGGCTACTCTTGTTTTTGCCATGAGTAAGTTGACGAACACTTTTTGGCGGTCTTAATCCGTAAGTAAATAGTTGCTCCATATGCTTTTTCTGACGCATCGCTAAACCCATGTATCTCGACCTCTCCCGTTGGTGCGAATTGGACCCATCTTGGTATGCGGATGCTGTTGATTTCTGTATAATCACGCATAAATGCTAGCCACCGATCCAAAGTGGTTGACGATACTTCTTCATCCCAGCCTGTTTTTTCCAACCATATATCTTGCATGATAATTTTTGCAATAATGATTATGGGTGCGAGCCAACCTAGAGGATCAAAAAGTTTGGCGATAGCAGAAAGTATTGCTCTCTTTGTGATTTTATTCTGGTTCTCAATCGGATTAGCGTTGAAATAGAAATGGTCGGCATGAGCATTCCATCTGATGCCAAGTGCTTCACCGTGCTTGTATCCTCAAAGTCCAAAAAATCTCCAGGCAGCAAATGTTCCTTAGGTATGCCTTTTAATATTTCGCTACAGTTTGAGGTCCGTTTTCTTAATGGGAAGCCAGCCGATTGTAGTACGTGCGTTATCTCGTCTCTCGCTGTTATAGCAGCATCTATACTGTGTTGACCGGCGAGGACGTCATCGACGTACATAAATCGCTTAAGAATGGTCGATGCTCGTGGGTGGGATGTTTCCACGTCGGCCAATTGATGTAATGTCCTTATCGCCAGGAATGGGGCGCAGTTGATACCAAAGGTCACGGTTTTTAATTCATATAAACTGATTGGATCCTGAGGATTGTTTCTGAAAACTATGCGTTGATACTTTACTTGGTTTTCGTTTATCAGAATTTGCCGATACATTTTCTCGATATCACTATTGAAAACGTACTTAAACAACCTCCATCGCAGGATCAGTATTGTTAGGTCGGCTTGTAAAACTGGACCTGGAAGGAGGACATCATTCAGACTCACGCCGTTTGCGGTGGGACATGAGGAATTGAACACCACTCGGACCTTTGTTGAGACACTGTCTTCTTTCAGGACTGAATGGTGTGGTAGGAAGTAACAATCGGTGGAGTCCGCTGCCACGTTGTTAATAATTTTCGTCATGTGTCCAAGTGTCTCGTATTCCTTAACCGCCCTGTTGTATTCCGTTTGTAGTACAGGTTTCTTTGCTAGTCATGTCTCATTCCTGTAGAACTGAGAGCATGCACTTTTCAAGGAAGGCCCGAGGGAGACATGATTCGGAAAATCTTGTCGAAACAGTAGGGATACAACGTATTTTCCGTCAGAATCTCGTTGAGTTGTTGTTTTGAAAAGCTTTTCACAATAAGCATTTTCTTCGCTTGCCTTCCGCTTTTTAGGAATCTCCTCTAATTCCCAGAAGCCGCTAACTGCTTATCCACTGAAACTTCGTTGAAAAATTAGACGATATTGGTGGAAGAACTCGTAGTTTCTGCATTGCCGGTAATTATCCAACCAAACACGGTTTCTTGGGCAATGAGTGTATTAAGTACATTTTTTCTTAAGCCATTTAGAATAATTTTGGGATAAACGTCTCCGCCAAGGATAAGATCAACTGGTTCGTTGACGAAGAACCTCTTATCCGCCAATACCAAGTCTGGGAATGCCTGCCTCGTCATTGCGCTTACTTGGCAAGTTGGCAGATTCCCAGTTAGATGTGGTAGAACAAGGGCCACTGTTTTGATTTTGACTAGTGGGTCTGTGGAAGACCGCAGTTGTATTGCGCACGCTTCTTTAACTTGCGCAGACTTGGTATTGTTGATTCCTGACACTTGAGCACAGAACCGCTGTGACGGTATGTTAATTCCCCTCTGAGCTTGTGCTTTTGGCTGGAATGCTTGCACATGGAGCAGTGTGTGATGTCGCCAGTGACACGTACTGCAATTGAAGGAGCTTGTGCATCTTGACACCGTGTGTCCAAATGATAAGCAATTCAAGCAACCATTATTGCTCTTGACATACTCTATTTTTTGAGTCGTGGTTAGTTGTCGGAATCTTTAACAATTTCGCAATTTGTGGTCATTGCTTTTTTTTTTTCAAATTTTACAGGAATGTTGCTTCACGTTCGTTGAATAAGTGCCACATCTTTTTGGAGGAATGCCAGTATTTTGCCGCAGGTTTTGTGGTTTAGGTGCCTGTGAAATTTTACTGGCTCTCAAGCCTGACACTGTTTCCAACGTCTGAAACCGATTTGATAGGAGTCGATCCATATCCTCCCATTTGGATATTTCGGTTTTGTTTTCAATGGATTGTTCCCAAAGTGCCAGTGTGCATTCTGGCAGTTTTGTTGAGCACAAGTATGTAATGATTGCATCGCAATTGGAGATGTCAATTTGATGACATTGAAGTGATGAGATGCAATTATTTATATCGCGCTGCAATTTTTTGATAGAGCTACCACATTCACTCTCAACTGACTTTAAGCTAAAGAGAAGCTTTAGCTGGGTGTTGACTAGTATACGTTTGTTTTCGTATCTGTCACTGAGGTTTTTCCAGGCCGTTGAAAAACCTTCGTTTGTCAATGGGCACCCTTGCATGATTTCTTTCGCTTCCCCTTGGGTTTTTTGATTTAGATGAAATAGTTTTTCAACCGGGGTAAGACGTTTGTTTATTATGTATATAGCCGTGAACATATCTCGGAAGGAAGGCCATGAGAGATAATCTCCTCTGAAGACGTCTGTATCGCATGGAGGCAAATGAATATTGTGCTCGCGAGCAGGTTTGTCTTCAGTGGCCTTCTCCTATTTGGTCAGTTTTTCGAAAAGTTCAGCCATTGTAGTCTGGCAGCGGACAAAACTGTAATAACACATTTTATATTTTTTCTTTATTGCTAAGAGGTCTTTTTAAGATAGCTGTGTTGAACCAACGAGTTCATAATAAGCTGTTTTAGTTTTTCCCCATGAAGCTTTGAGTTCGTCTTGCTCAATTGCAATAGAGTGTTTTGTATGTTCAGCTGCGTCAGCGCTATTGTAGTCAGTTTCGAATTCTGCTACTTGGTCTGCTAAACGAATGAAGGTTTCCATTATTCGAGTTTCTGTGGATATGACCGTAGTTGAAAAGTTTTCTAGAAAATGTTTGCTGTATCTATTGAAATCTCTGACAAAATTAGTAGCCTAATCACGCTAGGAAAAAACACAAACGCCTCTTTAATAAATAACATTTGGTTTAAGTATGCAGGAATGTGCACATAAAATGTGATAGTATATTTATTAATTCAATTGTATATATGTATTTATTGTTAATATGTATTAATCTCTCTAGCTAACTCGCCACCCCCACGACCGGTGATTTCAAGTGTATATAGTAAAATGTTACAGACGTGTATATGGAAAATACCAATAACAATAACAATATTTTACACGGCCGCGTATACGGAATATACGCAACAGTGCAACGTTTTACAATATTTATCCAAACAATATTTACACGGCCGCGTATACGGAATATACGCAACAGTGTAAAGGTTTATTTTAATCTCACAATTATCAAACTCAAAGTTTTTTTTTTTGACAATGCAATAAGTGATTGTGTCGCCGCAAGTTTGAAGAAGAAGAAGCAGTGTGCAAGGTGATATTAAAGGTTATGTGCAAAATGAACACTTACAAAATAAAGTGCTTTAGACGATTCAACCGCTTCACGTAACAATTAATAAGTGCAAAATAAACTTTTTCGATATCAAATTAAAATGCCATGCACTTGGAAAGTGATTAGTTTCGTTTAAAATTCGATCAATTGCTGCAAATCAGCAATGAAACAACAACACAGTCCGCGAAGTGATCACTAAGATGTGTGAACGTGCATATATTGCACAGACCGGTGATTTGTGAAAATTGTTTGGAAAAGTCTTACACAAAATAAATGTTCGCGCAGAAATTTTTTCTAAACTAAACAATATTATGTGTGAAACGCTGATTTATTGCGGAACAAAGAAAATTAATTAGTATTAATGTGCGCGCCTCAAAATGTTTCTTCACTGAATATTCTTCTGCACTCTTGCATTCGCGGTTACATACTAGTTTTCTTTAATGATTTTATCAAGATTGGTTTACACAAAAAAAAACGGAGTAGCACTGAAATTCAAACCACGTACCTTGTGCTTATAAAAATCTGGAATGATTGCAGTGCCGATTTGTTTTAAATTTGTTTCTCTGTCCGGTGCGGATGCAGGTGTTGTGATGTGCTGGTGAATCGTTTGCCTTAAGCTTTTAGCTTCGATATGGCTACCAAGTGCTGGACTAATCTCTTTGGATATTGTGCGGTGTAAACTCGCTGATGAGTTGATAGCTGATATGTGTTGAGATAGTGGACTGTATTATTCTTACGGCTCCGATAGGACCAATATTTACACGCGGCGTATACGGAATATACGCTCGGTGTAAAGTTTTATGGAAAAAGAAGAAATGAACGATTGTTTTGATATTAGCGAATAATTGAATTTATTCAATTTAAATCGTTATAATTTGGTATATTTGTGATTATGTGGTAGTATGAAAATATAGAAATTACCTCCGTAGTGGCGTGGTGGCTGCTGTGTCTCTCGTCTTCGGAAAAGAAGTAAACAGTCGGAATTTGTTTAAACGCCGTTGAACCGCCAAACGGTGCACCGAGTTAAGGGGAAAGTAAACGAAAGGGCACTGTTTGGCGGCAAGTACCGGCACTCCGAAAAGTGTTTTTTTTTTTTTTTTTTTTTTTTTTTCAGAGGAGGAAGCATCGAAAGCCTATACCCCGTCAGTGTGGGACTTTAACCGCACTAAACCTCCTACCGTCAAGTACCAATCCCCCCGGTACCACCGTTAAGTATTGCGTCGGGAGGCGGTTTGAGCGCTAAGCTCTACGTCAGTTACTGGTCTGATGCAGTCCGTCAAAAAATTGCATCTACTTGTTACCACCCACTGTACTAGTAATGATTCTATCTATATACGCCATTAAGCTTATTCTCCCCCCAACTTGTATTCATGTGCTTGAGTTTGCAGCAATACGCCGATCGAGCGCGCGTCTAGCCTGCTCGCTTTTTCTCAACTCTTGCATGACTACGGCAGCCATATGACAGGCTTTATTCCATGCCGTTTTGCTCATTAACAACAGGGATATAAAGTTTTCTGGTGTTGCACATACGCTTAGAGGGTTATTGAATACATACCTTTGATTACTAAACCTTGGACACTGGAAGAAAACGTGTTCCGCGTCTTCGATTGTCGGGGGTCCGCATCTTTCGCAGAAGGGGTTCGTCTCGTACCCGAAGCGGTAGAGATAAGCTTTAAAGCATCCGTGGCCGCTGATGAGTTGTGATAGGTAAAAATCCACGTCTCCATGTTGCCTGTTGAGCCATTTATCTAGGACGGGTATGAGTCGGTACGTCCATCTGCCCTTTGTTGATGTTACCCATCGTGACTGCCACAGCGATATGCTTCGCTGTCTTGCCGCGTTTCTGAGGCTGCTGTCATCAATGTTGTATTGATCGTGTTTTGTTTTGCTGATCTCGCACATCTCACGAGCTACGAGGTCAAGCGGGCATAGTCCTGCAATAACAAGGGCCGCGTCTTGGGAAACTGTTCGGTATGCAGAACATACTCTGAGAGCGCAGAGGCGATATGTTGAGTTAATGTTCCGGGCATATGATGTTCGCGAAAGAGCATTGTGCCATACCGTCGATCCGTAGAGGAGTATCGACCTGACAACTCCTACTAGGATTTGCCTGGACTGCTGTCTTGGCCCTCCAATGTTTGCCATTAGTCTGGAGAGGGCTACTGTGGCCGTCGCGGCCTTTTTATTGACATACTCCAAGTGGTCACGAAAACACAGGCGGTGATCCACTAGGACACCAAGGTACCTCACCGATGGTTTAGACTCTACAATAGTATCACCTACTCTAATTGAGACCGTTTCCACTTTCTTGCGGCTGCTGATGAGAACGGCTTCCGTCTTGTGGGCAGCTAGAGTGAGCGATTTCTCTCTTAGCCACTCTTCTGCTGCTTTAATCGAGTTCTCAGCGACATGTACTACTTGATCAATCGTTTTCCCTGTTATTGCAATGCATATATCGTCCGCGAAACCAACAAATGTTGCGCCTTTTGGTACGGTAAGTCGTAAAATTCCATCATACATGATATTCCACAGTATGGGCCCCAGCACCGATCCCTGTGGTACTCCTGCAGTTATTTCATGTTCAGCGATCCCGTGGTCGCAATCGTAGCGTAGCACTCTATCAGAGAGGTAGCTGGAGATTATTCGCTGCAGGTAGAATGGGGCCTCCATGCTGCGAAGTGCGTTCAGTATTTCCTTCCAGCTTGCGCTGTTAAATGCATTTTTGACATCGAGTGTGACTAGCAGACAGTACTCTTTACTTCCTCCTAGCCAACGTTTACCATCGATCGCTTTTTCTGCTATTGATTTTACAATTTCAATGGCATCGACTGTCGAGTGCTTCTTTCTAAAGCCGTGTTGATTGCAGGAAAGTCGGTTGTCTGCAAAATCTTCCAGTCTGCTTTTTATTATGTCTTCGAACAGTTTCCCTGTAGTGTCCAGCATGCATAACGGGCGAAAGCCGGTAGTGGAGGAGGGGTTCGCAATTTTTGGTACAAGCACCAGCTTCTGCAGTTTCCATGTTCTTGGGAATACACCTTTTTTTAAGCATATGTTGAATACCCTCGCAAATATCCCTGGATTGTTAACAACAGCTGTCTTCAGAGCAATGTTCGGAATGCCGTCGGGGCCTGGTGCCTTGTTAGCCGATAGTTTGGAGCCTGCTTTAAGCACTTCTTCCTCTGTTATGGTCGGAATATGACTTTCGCGCTCTATTTCCAGCATCCTTGGAAACTTTGGCTGCTCAGGGAAGAGATCTTTTACAATTCGCGTCATAAGTATGGGGCATGTTGGCTGGGCTGTTTTCTTTAGTCTTTTAAGCACCAACTTATACGCGAACCCAAATGGGTTGTCGTTGACATCCTCGCATATTTCTTTGAACATTTTACGCTTGCTGTCTCGGATGGCGTTCTTGAGAAGTTTTCTGCAGTTCTTAAAGTTTTGCCTGAGCTGCAGAGCATTTGCTGCGTTGCGTGAACTTTGACATAATCGGCGGGATCGATTACACTGCTCACGAAGGGCTGCAATCTGTTCATTCCACCAATATGCTGACTTTCGTGTTTTGCCACGGCCTTTACGTTCCATGCTAGTATCACATGCTTTTATTAGTGCTTTCGAGAGCTCCAAGGCTGCATCATCTGGCGAGGACAGTACTTTAAAATCGTCAAAAGCTACGAGAAAGAGCTCTTCGTCAAAGCTTTTAATTTTCCAGCCCGTGTTTACTTTTGAAGGTGTTGCATCCGCAGTAGAACAGGCAGTGCGACCCACATTAATAATAATCGCTCGGTGGTCGCTGTGGGTGTAGGATTCGTCAATATGCCAGCTTGTGTTCCTACTCAGCCCTGCGCTTAAAAACGATAGGTCAATGACAGAGCCAGCCCCATTTCTGCAAAAGGTGTTTTCGTCTCCGCTGTTGAGTAGCACCAGGTTAAGCGCCGCGAATGCATCTAGGAGTTGTCTGCCTTTTGGGTTTGTTCGCTTACAGCCCCACTCGACAGCCCATGCGTTAAAGTCGCCTGCCACCAGTGCTGCGCTTCTCAGCTTCACGTCGTTTACAAGAGCGGTGATAATGCTTATGAAAGTATTAAGATCATAACTGGGTGGTATATAGCAGCTGTACACGTGTATGTTGAGCACTTTTACGCAGACAAATCCATTTGAGGAAACAACTTTTTCGAGATGGAGCGGGGTAGCGCCGCAGCTCCATATGGCGCATTTTCCAGATTCGTTTCTTGCCCATGAGGAATCCTGCTTATCCCTATATTGCTCGCTCAATATTGCAATATCGATGTCTAATTCGGAGACTGTTTGCGCCAGCAGATCTTGTGCCGCTTCACAGTGGTTAAGGTTAAGTTGCAGAAACTTCATACCCGTCGTTTTCTTTCCACATTTTTAGCTATGGCCCGCTGAAAAGCAGGGCACATTCGACTACCACCCACATGGCTGGTGTTACTTTCTCCCTGTTTGGAGCACAGTGCGCATGATGGTGGCTTATTACAGCTCTTCGCTTGGTGGTCTTGGCCACCGCATCTGAAGCATAGTTTAGTTCGGTCTACTTCACTCCGACATTTTCGGGCGATGTGTCCAAAGTCGTGGCATTTATAACATCTTGTGGGAGCGTCTTTTCCTCTAATGCGACAGATTACCCATCCGATGCGGATTTTTGCGCACATCATAAGCTTTTGGGCGATAGCTGATGGCAAGCTGACGGTGCAGGTCTGTGTGCCCCTATATGCGGCGCGCATCGAGCGAATTGCCGACGGCATAATCTCTTCGCTAGGAAGGCTGCTTCTTATTGCTTCAAGCACTTCATCACTTGACGTGGCCTCGTCGATATCCTTAACTTCAATGAGCGTTTCCTGGGTTAGGGAGCGGACCTGGGCTTTTCCACCCAATACTGCTTCTACGGCTGTCTTAAGCTTTTGAGTAACTGGGTCACCTTGCTTTTTTAGCTCAAACAGCAGCTCGTCCTTAGCGGTTTTTCTTATACTCGTTACGCTTAAAGCGAGCTCTTTAAGATCAGGCTGTGCCTTAATTTCTTTTAATATATCCGCGTACGAGAGATCGCTCATATTTTTCAAGACCAGCGCATCCGGTTTTATTGGCTTGCTTCTGGGCTTGCGGTTAGTGACTTTGGTCCACCCTTCTTGCGATTGGCTAATTTTTGCACCTATAGCAGGCTTTTTGCTTATATCTGCACCACGTACTTTTGCTACGGTCTCCCTATCAATTCCTGATTGGTCGGGGACCTTTACCTGTTGTTGCCCTTTTCGCGAAGATCTTTGCTCCAATGGCGATGTTAGGCGGCTGCGCTTTGTTTTTCGTTGCGGCGAATTGAGCGCATCTGCTTCTCTTTCAATTGCAGCGCGGGTTCTCTTTCCTTTTTCCTCTGCAGTTTGCGTGCTCTTATTGGCGCGAGTCGATTTACGCTCTGACAGCACTAGTCGGTGCTGCTTATCTATCGCGCTCACGAGGTCTCTCATTGGCATATTTATGTGCCTTTGTATCTCCATCATAGCAATGAGCTCTTTAATCTTCGCTCCCAATAGTTCTAGCGGGTCTTCTTTGGATTCTCGCTCTGCAGTTTGCCCTTTCTCGCATTCATGCTGCGTTTTTTCCCGCGCATTTTCTTGGGGGCTCAACTGATGTTCAGGTCCGAATGCTCTCGAGTGCTCTAGAGTAAGTGGTATGTCTCTTACCGGTGAGCGAGCTATTTTTGCTCTCCTAATAAACGGATTAGCCTCTTCGCTTTGTTCAGCGTATCTACTCGGGGGCTTATCACTAGACATTTGGATTGTTTGTCCACATAAGCGTTTTATTTTCCTACTCAAGTCTCTCTTTGCTGCTACCGCTGTTGCTCATCTACAGTCTTTTTGTTTTGCTGATCACTCTGTTGATGAGTAGCTGCTCGCGGTCTCTCAGCTCGGTTTCGCGCACTTTTTATTTGGTCTTTTGTATTCTCTGTATTTTATCACTTAGAGAAGTACGAACTTTGGTGGCGAAAAGTGTAAAGGACTGTGTGTGTGTGTGTGTGTGTGCATGTGGGTTTTTTTTTTTCGGTTACGACCAGGGAGGAGAAATCTTCAAAGATACGAGCAGCCCGCATGCCCGATTTGCCTCCAGGCATCTACGGACTAAACCCAACCTCCTTCGTACGCTGGGCCTGTGGCACCCCTGCGGGACTATCGATTCTGATATTACTTCGCAGGGCAGGTACTGGACGTTATTCTTCGTCTTCACTCAGCGTGCGTTATAATTCTGCGCGGTTCGCGTTTCGCTCGTCTATTCGAACGATGTGGGTGAAAGTTTTTTTTATAGGTGGCACAAAGCATTGAAAGCCGAAGTGTGGGACTTGCCTTTCGACTCACCGCACTAAAAACCCACCACTGCTCCGTTTCCCTCGCTCCGTGGAACTACCGTTAAGTATTACTTCGCGGAGGGGGAGCGGCCTATTGCCTTTCTATGAATTTCTGCGGAGTTGCTCCGCTTAGTTAAGTTAAGTTAAGATTTTCTTCGCCATATTGCAGACAACGGACCAATTTTCTTTAGATTCGAGCATAGTAGCTACAAGGTTTTTAACCGAAAGCGATCTCCTCAACTTCGTGCTCAAGTCATCCCTTTCAATTGCAAACCGCGGACAGACGAAAAAACAGTGTTCGGCGTCTTCAACAACCTGATTTGCACAGAAGGTGCAGTAAGGGTCATCATCATGTTTATACTTGTATAAATAGGACTTAAAGCAACCGTGACCTGTCAATATTTGGGTAAGGTGGAAATCTACTTCACCGTGTGGCCTATCTAACCATTTCTCTAAGGAAGGAATAAGTCTATTCGTCCAGCGTCCCTTACCTGCAGCGCTCCACCGCTCCTGCCACATCCGCAAACAGTTTCGCCTGACCACCTCGCGTTCAGCAATACTCAGTGGGGTTTCTACAGCCTCTTTAACCAAGATCTCGATTGGACATAGCCCAGCCACTACTAGCGCCGCTTCTTCTGAGGTTGTTCTAAATGCACTGCACACTCGTATAGCGCAAAGTCGAAAAAGTGATCTCATTTCTCTTGCGTATGAAACTTTTTCAAGCGCAGCCGACCAGATTGGTGCCCCGTATAGTAGTACTGAGCGTATTACGCTTGCATACAACTGCCTACTTTTCTGCTTAGGACCTCCTTTATTTACCATAAGCCTCGTTAGCGCTACTGCCACCTTCTCTTAAATACTAATCGAACGTCAAACATAATGCCTAGATATTTAAGGGCAGCTTTTGAAACCATTTCATGTCCTCCGACATTAATTTTAATAACCTCTAGGATTTTTCTGCTGCTAATTAACACTGCCTCAGTTTTCTGTTCGGCTAACTGCAGGCTATTTTCTTCCAGTCATGTCTGAATTCGTGCAGTCATGAGGTTTGCCTCTCGCTCCACGTCTTTTATATGCTTGGCAACAATAACCACCGCTATATCATCTGCAAAACCAACAATTTTTGAACCTTTAGGTACTTGCAAGCGCAGAATGCCGTCATACATAATGTTCCAGAGCAATGGTCCAAGAACGGATCCTTGAGGAACTCCTCCGGTTATATTATACTCTTTGCTGCCTTCGTCTGTATCATGTACTAGGACTCTATCTTCCAAGTAGTTACTTATGATTTTTCGCAAATATCTTGATACTTGAAAGCCACGGAGAGATTCGATAATTTTCCGCCAGCTAGCGGAATTGAACGCATTTTTAACGTCAAGTGTCATGACCAAGCAATATTTCTTAGATCCGCCTTCCCATTTTACTCCACTTATCGCTTCTTCTGCCAGCTTCTTAAAAAGCATAGCCGCGTCAACTGTTGATCGCTTTTTTCTAAAGCCGAACTGCGTTTCTGAGAGGTTTCCCCCTGCTTCAATTTCTGAGCTCAGCCTATCGCTAAGGATTCGTTCGATAAGTTTTCCGGCTGTGTCAAGCATGCATATTGGGCGGTATGCGGACGGGTCTCCTGGATGTTTACCAGTCTTTGGTAGGAGTACTAACCGCTGGCGCTTCCATATAGACATTCATTGTACGTCCGTACAAACGCTTCGGTGTTGGTATTTGCAGTTAGCTTCAATATGTGGTTCGGTATCAAATGAGGACCTGGTGCTTTTTTCTCTTTAAGGCTTTTAACGGCTTTTAAAATTTCTTCTGCCGTAACTAGAGGCGTTTCGTACTCTGTAGGCGGAAATGTTTCCCGTTCAAATAATGGTTGGTCTGGGAAAAGTGCGCTTACTATTTTTTCCAACGCTCTAGGGCATGAAATCTTCGGTTGTATCGACTTTTATAGCTTTTCAGTCACTACTTTAAATGCTGAACCCCAGGGCTCTTTATCTGCGCTGTCACATAGACTCCGAAAACATTTCGTTTTACTGGCTTTTATAGCCCGTTTCAGCGCCGTGCGCTTTTCTTTGTAGTCACTTTGCTGCACCGCAAAGTTTGCGTTTCGATTTCTGGCTCTTTGGTAGTTTCGCCTTGCGCTGTTACATTGTCGGCGTAGGTGCGCAATCTCTTCGTTCCACCAATACACCGGTGGGCGTCGGAAAGATACGGACTTTCTTCTCATGGAGGCGTCGCAAGCTACTTTAATTCCGTCTATTAGGTGGTGTGCCATATTAATTGCTCCTTCTGGGAGGATTATGTCGGTTACCAACACCTTAAGCCCTTCTTCGTCTAATGTGTGCAGCCTCCAGCCAGCTGATTTTACACTCGAGGTTGCATGTACGATTTGTCGGTCGAAGGAGGGTGGCGATGAGATTTAGGCCGGAAGCCTAAACACTAAGAAAATTCAAAAATGTTTAATGTTTTCAATGTTTAATGTGTTCAGTAATTATACTTTATTATATTTTATTTTATTATTTCATTATTTTTAAAGTGTTCTGAAGATGCTAAGGTAGTTAGCGGAACGTCGGGTAAAAAGTGGAGAAATTTTTTTTTCTTGCACAAAAGTAATTAGATCGAATAGCCTAAAATAATAATAACAACAAAGTGTTTTGGTTTCGTTTTTACGATGTATGTAAAACTTTACTTCGCATCTTCCGACTGTAGTATTAACTAAGAAAATACAGTTAAATATATGTAAAGGGCAGGTAGACGAAAACTACGCTCTCGCATATTTTACAGTAATCATGAATTCCTAATTCTTCGTTTATATACTGTCGCTACCAATTACTATGTCGCTAACGTTATTTTTGCGGTAGCTGAAAAGAGCGAGCGTCGCTTACGATAAAATGTTAAGTCGTACATCTCCCTAATTATAACGATTAGCGAAACAATATTTTGCCAGATGCGGTATTATCAGTTTTAGAACAGTTCTGCATCAAAAAGTGAATTTTGGAAAAATGTCGCTTACGTTATTTTCGCTGTTAGGGCTCGATATGGTCCGGAAAATATTACTCGAAAACACGAAGGACCAGATAAAAACAACAAACTCACAAACACATTACGAACTACGCTGCGACAAAATTATTTTAAGTTTAATAATAAAATATACCGACAAACAAACGGACTCGGAATGGGAAACCCAACCTCGGCCATCCTCATGGAGGTATTTATGCAAAAACTGGAGGGACAGTATATGTAAGAACTAAAAGCCGAGTTAGGCGTAGTATTCTATGCAAGGTACGTGGATGACATAATCTGCGTGATCACCAAGGAAAATGAAAAGCAGATACTGGAGTACCTGAACAAATAACATGTATGTATAACGTTAACGATGGGAATGGAAAAGAAGGGAACAATAAATTACCTGGATCTGACAATTAAGTTAGACACAATTGCCCAAAAATTTGACTATGAAATTTACAGAAAACCGACAGCTACAGACACCATAACACATCAAATCATCCTCAAGAAAACAAATTCGCCGCTATAAGACAACTAACAAACAGACTTGAACGAACACCTCTATCGCGAGAGGCATACCGAAAGGAACTAAACACAATATCATTGTACCACTCTACAAGTAAGATATCTCGTTTCATCCCTTTCTAATTTCCAGTGTTTTGACAGTGTAATTTTAATGGATTCCAGCGGTTTGACAGTTTAATGGCTGACCTGTACGAACGACATTAGAATGAAATAAATAACCAGGGTTATGTGAAGAAATTCCCAAGGCATTTCCTGTGCGGTGTTGCCGTGTTATCTCATGTTCATTCTTACATTTTTTTAAATTTAGATATTTATCTTGCGGATAAAATGTATTTTATTGAAAAATTATTACTGAAAACTTGTTAAGCAATATTCAACTATCAAGCAAAACATGCATTTTATGTTTTTGGAGTGAAAATTATCAAAATATTAAGAACGTAAATTGATCATTGCGTACTAAAAGTCTGATTCCCTACATGAATTTCCATGCAAACCTACATGTATTGCCATGCCAACCCTGCTTTGAAATCTATCGGTTTGTTTATTCAAAAACAATTTTGACGTTTTTCGTGAAAATTATTTTTGAACTTTTATCTACAGTATGGAAAAGTCGTATTAGTACACCTTCTCATAAGAACAAGCATCAATAATTTTTTCAAATGTATTTTAAAACAATCCGTGAAATAAATTTATTTCGCAGGAAAATCAATAATAGTAAGGTTCAATAAATAAAACGTAGAAAATAACGCATTGTACTTAACAAAATAACAAAATAAGCAAATTAACTCCATTTACTAGAGAAAAAATTCGTATTTATACACATACATTTAATTGCTTCTTTAAAATAAATAAATAGCTGTTCGCGGTGTGACTTTAATAGAAAAAAGCAAGGATAACGATCCAAAATACACAGCGTTGGATATTAGAACTAGAATGGAGTAAAATTTAACTGCAAAGATTATCTGCTATTTGAAACAAGGATATGTCATAAAATAATAACAATTGAAAACTTTTCCTTATTCTTCACAAATAATTTATAAATATATGTGTACTAATACAAATTTTGCCTCTAATAAATGAAGCTAATTTGCCTCTTTTGTTAGTTTGTTAAGTACAATGCATTGTTTTGTACGTTTTTGTTATTCAACCTAACTATTATTGATTTTCCTGCGAAATAAATTGATTTTAACGGATTTATTTAAGACACATTTGGGAAAAAATAATGATGCTTCTTCTTATGAGACGGTGTACTAATACGAATTTTGCATCCTGTACATATGTTATAAAGCAATTTGTATATGTACATATGTATGCATATTGCATGAAGCAATAATGAAAGGTATTGTACGTTGGCAACTTCTCGCTCTAAATCAGCCATCTTGAACGCCCTTAGAAACTGTGTTGTTCCTTTGCAGATTTTGGTAACCAGTTTTGTACAAAAAAAATGTTGAATTGTAGCAGAAAATTAAGATTTTCATGTGGAACTTATAGTATGTATTATCGATTGTTTTGACATTTTGGATAATTTTTCTCTTTTGTTAATAATTAGTTTTCTAAAAGCGATAATTTGAATAAGTTTTTGTAAAAATGGTCAAGTATTTGTATAATGAAACATTATTTGTTAAATTATTAAGTGAAATAAAGCTCTGGTGTTCATTTTGGAAGACAGCATAAACAATTTTATTGGCATTTCCAATACAATATTTTATTGGCAAGAAAAAAAATGTCCGGTTTTTGATAAAGTATCGAAAATAGTTTTCCATAAAACCATCGTCATAGAAGAACTCCTATTTATCTCTCGCCTTCAACCGACTCGATCGTCTCGTCAACGTCAATTTTCCGTGTTCTCCGCTAGCCTGTGGAACAAGCTAATTTTATATTCAATATAACGTTGATGTTCTATTCTAATAATTATACCATAAAGGCTAAAGGAACTCCATGGACCTGTATATTTATGCCTTTTCAGTTATCAATTAGTATTTCTTTCCTAAAAAGCCCGCCTTCAGTGCTTTTCTGCTCATAACCATTGAGGATTACCTTCAGTTTCTTGATGATCCAATTATTGGAACTAAACTTAATTAATATGGGAAAACTTGTGAGGTTCTACTTTTCCGAAAAAAAGTTAATCGCTAAACAAACATTGTTATGTTGTTGGTACGGTTTGAATGCATCTGCGTCATATTTGAACATTTCACATTAATTTCTGAAGAATAATCATCGAAAAAGTTTGTCTTTTTTAATTTTGGCATCAAAAAACACTAAAAATTCGTACTGTGCGCAGGTTTTTCCAGCAATTTAAATACGAATTAAGTTATTAAATCATATAAAATTCATAATATTCCAATCATTGTGGTTAAACTTTATGTGAATATCTTAACTCATTTGTACTTTTTGCTAAGAACGGCCTTCTTTTATTCCCGTTTCTCTAATACTTCCAAAATACAACATTGAGCTACGGGCGTTCAAACTGGCGCTGTCACAACGTACAACACCTTTCATTATTCCATCATGTGCATATTGTTTTTTACAGCATGTATGTACATATGAATGTATGTATATGATTGTTTATTTGGTTAAATACAACGGAAAGTATTCTAAGGCAGGAACCTTGCTTGCAACTGTACCTGTCCAGTATTTCTTGGACAATCGTACATATTTGTTCACACATATACGTACATATGTATGTACATATGTATACGATATGTAATATTAGTATTATTTTTATATGTATATTTGCACAAAACTACCCTTTACAAGTTATAAATGGTAATGCATTATTGGCAAAATTCTTGAAATGATTATATGTATCAGAACAATTCGGTTTTAGAAAATCCCGAAGCCGCAATAAAGATAAAAATTTGGCTAAAATCAATGCACTTGACGCTGGCCGATCACAATACTAAAGGGGTTTGTTAAGCAGCAAAAAGCCGTGGAGTCTCTGAATATTCACCTGGGGACAGACATCATCACGACCAAGCCCGCTATCAAATATTTGGGGGTGGTGATTGCCTCCCAACTAAATTTAAAGGCCCATTTGGAGAACGTTGCTAAAGAAGCACCAAGAGTGCAGTCTAGCCAAATATCGTGGGACCAAGGCACAGCAAACGACTTCTTTACCATAGGGTTATCATACTGCTTGCGGAAATTAATTAATTAAAATGATAACGAAACGCGCGGTCGCGTTTTCTGCACAATGTCAGAAACAAAATTACAAAATTTTTGGTTTTTAAATTGAACGAATTGTGAGATCAAAACAAAATTACAAGAAACAAATGTTAAGTTCACGGTTGTATTTAAAGGGCTTTGTGCAAATTTGTTTCTATTACTTAATTTGACACATATCATGAAAAAATAATGAACGAAATTCGGAAAATTTCATTTTTTAAAAGTTTGAAATATATACATATGTATGCATATGTATGTATGCACATACAATAATTTACAATATTATTACTATAAAGCAATAATACATACGATTAAATGAGCCACTCCGTAGTTTGTGTCAGGCTTTTAACACTCACTCCGGTTCTTTTGATATTTCAGACTCACTTTTTTACATAAAGAAAACTATAGTACTGAGAGGGCTGTGCCTTTATCTCGGGCCGTCTGATAGGTTCGCTGGATTTTGTTAGCCAGCAGGTCGGCAGGCATTATGCCAGTGCGGAAAGCGCTACAAACGCGTAGTGCACTAAGTCGAAGTATGGAATTCACATTTTTTGCATATGACGTATGCTGAAGCGCGTGGCCCCATACATGCAGGTGTAGATGCACACGTGTGTGTGTGTGCACAAGTATATATTTATATATATTAATACTAAATTCAAGCCGTTAATTAAAGTTTTCACGTTAAGTTTTCCCTTAATGACGGTTATTGTTACAAATCCGCAAGTGCTGGCACTCACTTCGGTTTTGAAATTCAGATACCACGTATCAGCATTAACCAGGCCACCTTATTATTCTACAGTTAATTATCGATCCTATTACATTACTCAAAATTTGCGAATCAAAAAATATATATATAAATAAACCAATTATTAATATTGAACCCGATTTTGTTTGTTTTCCGTTTTATCTTTTTTAAACAAAAACACTGGTGCGTCCGAAATAACTCTGCGACGCATCTGGGTTTTTACAAACGGCATCTTAAGGAACTCATATTGCGCACCGGGAGTAACAAAGGATGTGTATTTGAATGATTCTAGCGAAATTTCGACTTGGTGGGACCCATTTTTTAAATCTTAGACGGATAATACTTCTATGACTTCTAGATATTCTATTTAGTATTATATTAGCGCAAGTGGGTAGCTGTCGCGAAGGGTAATTTAATTCAAACCGCGGTAATCTGTCCGTTTCTCTTTTTTACTATGACTATGGCGAAAGCTTACGGTGAGTTACTTGGACATACAATAACCCGTGCTTATAGGTCTTTCAAAATGTATTGTACAGTGTAATGAATATGTATGTGAAGATGTAATGAATGCATTGGTTCTTATTTACACTCAATTGAATTTCCCTAGGCCATATTAAATAGCGTGGCACGGCAGTATCTTTGCTATATAAGGCGTAGCACGCAATTAAAGGAGGCAAGAAGAAGGCTCTTAGAGAAAGAATAAAAATGCAAGATCTCCGTCTTACGTTCAGATTCAATCTGATTTAATTTTCGAATATTTACGAAATAATGAATGTACATACACATTCACAAGAAGAAACAAATGATGATCAAACAATTATTGCCGATCCATATCCCAAATCAATTAACGCATAACAAATAATAAAATGCTCATGTTACCGAATTGATCGTTAGTCCAAGTCTCATAATTCGTAAAGTACTTATGTGACTTAACTGGCGAACATTAACCAATGTCACATAATACCTCACTACTTGCCCTAAGCTTGTGCTGTCAAGCCGGTGCATGTAATATAATATACCATTGCCATGGGTTATGCTTACATTACATTTTATTCGTATGTTGTACAAATGTTATTGTTGGAATATGATAATGAACTTATGTATATTTAATATTTTAAGTATGGGCGTATGTAAATGCACTACATCCTACCACCCAAGAAAAACATTTTAGAATTATTAATTAGAAGAATTCTACAAATTTGAATGAATTAGAGTTTTGTGAATATTTGGCTACTTCTTATCATAACTTTTCCATTTAATTAAGTTGTTATTAATTGAATTTTAATTAGTTTGTTGTTTATTCTTAAAAAAATATTTAGGCCTTTTTGATTTTCTATTTTGAAAGGTCCCTTATAAGGTTTATTTAATTTTTTCTTATTTCCTACTTTAACATAAACACAATCATTTGTTTTAAAATTTTTATTATTATTCTTTTGTGAGTTCCTTTGTTGTCTCTTAGCAATAATTAACATTTCTAGGGCTCTAGTTTGTGCATATTTTAACTAAAGTTTTAACTCTTTACACCGGCTTCCCATAAGCCACCCATGTGCGGAGCAGATGCTGGAATGAAATGCCAAGAGAACTGCTGATGAAATTACTTGGACGTTACAGCAGACTTCGAATGAGAGAAAAACGCTTTAAATTCCGTCTTTAAAGCTCTAGATGACGAAATTGGTTCCGTTGTCGGAGTATATATTGGCGAACCTTGAAAAGGCTGCCAAGAAGGTGGAAGTGCTCAAGTCGTTTGCAGCTTCCAAGTAGATAGCCTTTGTTGCAAAGCAAACGAATAGGAATACGTAACCCTTCGGAATTACGAAGCCTCGCCCTCTATAACTTTTGATCTCGAATGGACCAGCGAAATCTACGCCCGTATTAGTAAAAGGGCGCGTGAAGGTAGTACGTTCTGATGAGAGGCCCGCCATGATTTGACTTTGCGCCCACTTCCTATAGATTGTACAAATCTTCTGTTATTTATGATCGATTTGATCATTACTTAACCCCAAGGGATCCAATATTGCGCTCGAAAAAGCCGCAGCATTAACTGGTTTTCCCCATGTAAGGAGATCTTATGACTGAGTTACCAGTCGCGAAAAGTTAAAATTATAAGGGAGAATTATAGGATGACGTTCGCTATAATTTAAGTCTTTCAAACAATAAGGAGATCTTATGACTGAGTTACCAGTCGCGAAAAGTGAAAATTATAAGGAAGAATTATAGGATGACGTTCGCTATAATTTAAGTCTTTCGGCGCCCCAAGTCGTCCCCCCGCTCGAAGTAAACCATTTGAGTCTATGAACGGATTTAGTTGAAGGATTTCACTCTTGGAGCTTATTCTCTGTCTTTTCTTTAAATCTCTTTAAGTGTTGTTCTTGACAGCGTGCTATCATTCGCGGGGAAATCGCGATGGAAGTAGCTGTAAATTTAGCTTTCCGTACCCGCTTTTCTTCCTGGTCGGTTTGGAACACCGAGTCCTGTAAAGGCCATTCCGCTCTACCTTCTTGACCCAAGAAGGGCCATTCGGCTCGTAGGACCATGGACGAAACTGCCGCAATGTCAAATGGTCTCGTGGACAGTCCGTTTTTAAATAAAAGAAAAAGAATTCGTGTTAGGACGAATTGTCAAATATGTAAATTTATTTAAGTAATTGGAATATATATCACTTACACTTGATGTCTGCTGTGTTGGCTGGCTGCTGGTGATCGAAAAGAAATAACGCTGGTCTCGCTGGTTTCGCTCGGTTGCTGGTCCAAAAAAGAGTGAACTATGGATTTTTTCCTAGTTGTCGCCGGACCGGCTGTTTTGCTTTAGCAAACCAGTTGGTTCGGCGAACAAAAGGATATCCCGTTAAATGAAACGATATATTTAAGCCAATGGCAGGCAATTAAAAAAAAACAGTATTTCTGAAACCAGGCTGATTCCCAGCATTAAATCATGGGAAAAACCATGAAAATTACCCAGCAGTGAACTGGTTCAGACTGCTGGGCTGAACAAATTATCTATAGTGACAATGTTTTTGTCATTTTCTATTACTTCATTAGGCAGAGTACATATCTTGCCATATACTAGTTCAAAAGGACTATAGTTTGTTGTAGTATGTGGTGTCGAGTTATAAAAATATGTATAATATTGTAATAGTTCATGCCATTCCTCTTGGCCGTTCAGACTTATTAGGTATTCATTTAGAACTCTGTGGTTACTTTCTACAGATCCTAGAGTTTCATGGTGATATGGAGCCGATATATGTTTTTTTTTATTTTTAATAGTTTGAATATGTTACACAGTAATTCATTAGTGTATTCTAGGTAGTGTATCAGTTCTGATACAATTGAAATTACCATATTAGTGCATATTTTGATTCTAACGGAATTGCTATTATGTATTTTGTTAGATCACACTGAGCTGTAAGGATATATCGAATATAACTTGAAGGTCTCAGAATTTAAAGCAATACGAATTATGGTAGGAAATGGTTTCTTTTATTTAACTGTTTGCTACATCGCTCATAATTCCGACTTATCGGTATATTCTCAACATATTGCGTTACTTAGATCCCTAAGTTCAATGATTACTGTACATGACTCGATGACTGTACTTGGTGACTTCAATATGACAGTCATATCATGGACTCTTATAGGCGACTTTATCATTCCAATTTCATCAAGGGATAGAAACAATGTGTTCTCAAAATATATGGCTGAGCTCTGTCTAAATCAGATCAATTTAACTCTAAACAATTTTGGAACCATTCTGGATCTTGTTTTTGTTGATGATGTATCTAAATCATCTATGAAGAGGTGCGAACCCTCGATTATTCCAGAGAACTCTTATCACCCTGCGATTGAGGTAAATTACGAGTTGATTTTAGAAATAATGTTAATAAATCAAGTAGCTTAAACGCTCGTTTTATTTTCGCGAAAGCCAATTTCAAGAAATTAGATCGCGAATTGTCAAAATTATCATTTCCGACGTATAAAGATAATGTTGAACGTTGTGTACAGCATTTTAATAATACTATATAGAGCTTATTTCAAAAGTTTGTACCTAAACGGGTTTGCGTACAAAAGGAACAATCTCAACCTCGGTTTACAGAACTAAGAAATTTAAAAAATAAAAAGTCGCGATCATTTAAATTGTACAAAATAACTGGTTTGCACACTAACTATTTTAAATACTCAGTTCTCCGACACGCTTATTTTGAATTAAATAAAAACTGTTACAGATCTTATTTGTGCAAAGTTCAACAGAATTTAATAAAAAACCCTGAATCATTTTATGATTTCGTTAACTCAAAACGCAGAGTGACTAGTATTCCGTCTGCTACGAAATATCAAAATACCGAGTCTTGGGACTCCCAATCAATTTCCAACATGTTTGCCCAAATCTTGAGGTCAAATTACTCCATTAAATCGCCTCTGAGCAAACCTTACCAATAGAAACTTTATCCCTTCATCTCTGCTATTCCGCAAATATCTTCCGAGGAAGTATTTTATTATTTGATAAACTTAAAACAATCTTTTAAAGATGGCCCCGATTTGATCCCGACGTGGTTCCTCAAAAACTGTGCTAAACATATTTATGAGCCCTTAACTAACTTATTTAATCATTCTCTTAAGCTGGGGGTTTACCCTTCAGCTTGGGGTTTTCCCTTTAAGCTTCGGGTTTTCCCTTCAGCTTGGAATTATTCAATATAGCCCTTCATAAGACCGAGAGTAGGTCAATAGAAAATTATCGCGGTATAGCAAAGCTTTCTACTATTTCTAAACTACTTGACGGTTTTGTTGTTAACCATTCAACGTATTCCATATCCTCTACAATTTCAAGCACACAACACGGGTTCTCTAAGGGTAAATCTACCGTTACAAACTTGCTTGAGTTCACAACTCATGTTTCAAATGGATTTTGAGAATTTCTGCACACTGATGTTATATACACCGATTTTAGTAAAGCATTTGACAGAGGAAGCCACTCTTTACTGATCTATGGATCTCTATCTCCTTGGTTTTCAACCTAATTGACAGAACACAACGAGTTATTTTTAAAAATAGTTCCTCAAACATTATTCATGTAGCTTCAGGTGTCCCGCAAGGAAGTCACCTTGGTCCGATTCTGTTTTTACTTTTTATAAATGACATACCTTCTGTAATAAATTATTCATAAATTTTATTGTATGCTGATGATATAAAACTTTTTATGACATACCTTCTGCAATAAATTATTCAGTAATCATTATGTTCAGGAAAGATCCTTCCTACAAGCGGATTTAAATAGCATGGCTAACTGGTGTGAAATAAATTACATGCCACTGAACCTTAAAAAATGTAAAGTAATGTGCTTTTCTCGCCGGGCAGTTCAACCGGCTTCTTATGACATATGTAACCATAACCACGAATAAGTGTTCAACTTTGTTGATCTTGGAATAACAATGGACCCGAAATTTAATTTTAATCTTCACATTCATGTTACAGTTAACAAAGCCAAAGGTGTTTTACATTTGTAAAACGATGGTCAAAAGAATTCAATGATCCTTACATTACGAAGGCTCTGTTCACAACGTTAGTGAGGCCAATACTGGAATATGGATCTGTTCTTTGGAACCCGTGCTATCAAGTTCATTCCGGCCGGATAGAGGCAATTCAAAACAATTTCTGATTTTGGCTTTAAGAAACTTTCGTTGGGATTCTCAGTACAACCTGCCGTCATATATAAGTCGTTTAAAACTCATAAATCTTCCTACACTTGCTCGTCGCAGAGAAATGCTAGGCAAAGTATTTTTGGTCAAGTTACTGACAGGTCTTGACTAGTTTGTGTCAGGATTTTAAAACTCACTCCGTTTCTTTTTATATTTCAGACTCACTTTTTTATGTAAGGAAAACTATACTCAATGCTGTCAATAATTAATACATATATTTTTTTTATATATATCCGTGCGTCATGCGGATGCGCCCCTCGCGTCAGTCGGGCGGGTATGGAGGGATAAAACCGTTGGGATTATTATTATTATTTGCCCAATCTGATTGCTTTCAAAATCAAAATTGATTCGAATAGTTGTTGTGCGAGAGTGCGCTGAATTTATACATAATTTGATATATACTATATGTACGTATCAAGAAAGGATTACGGACCAAAATTGTGCAATATTAATTCATATGTATAAAATATGATTCTAAAAGCGATCAGAGTTAACATCAGTCCTAATAAATTATTTTGAAATAGCATTCAATAATATATTAACTTGTAGCAGCTGACTTGAACTCGCAGTCAAAAAATTAAGATTTTACTTCAAGTAAATTAAAACTTTCTGACACTACTTAATTGGGATATATTTTTATTAGAGACTCCATCCATCTATTTGATATTAAATTGCACTTAATAGAAATGGTCTCAGCTTTCAATTCTCACTATCTTGAGATATGACTTTTCTCCCAAATCATTCAGTAAGCGTGCTCTCGCTCATTTCTTCACATCTTTCATTGTGGCAACGTCGTATTTGTTAGCGCCCTCTCTATCAAAAAACGGCCTTGGATTAGTAAAAATGGCAGGAGGAAGTGTCGCGAAAGACACGAACCTTCTTACTTGACGGCACATTGCAAATAAAAAAGTATGCCTTCAAATTGCCCAGTGAAGCAGAAAACAAGGAAGAGTTGGAGGAATAATGTAATAACATAGAATTTATTTATTATAAATATTTTATAATTTTATTGAGCTCAAGGCCAGTTTATGGAAGATTTGTTTGTGAAAAAACAACAACAGTTTTTAATGGTTGAAGTTATAGTACTATTTCGGAAATCACCACATTTCCTCATCAGACTTCTTTTTTGATTATTAAATTAAATTATTTTTAATTTTAATTTTTCATAACCACTTCTCTCAGGCTTTGAACCCGGGAGCTCGGAGTTGCAGAGCCAATACGCTACCTATTGTGCTACGCTAGCCGAGTTGGCTGTTGTGTTTATTTCATCTTCCTTAAACAAACCAACTACAAACAAGAGCAACTGATCTGCCGCTAATTAACTTGTTTGTGTGGTTGTTGTTTGTGTTTTTATTTTGCAAATTCTGTTTTACTTTACATTATATGCATTTTTAAGGCGTGCTCATCCTTGTCTACAAATGTTTGTTCATTTTTCCGTTGGCCTAGTAAATGTTAATATTTTATAATTTTATTGAGCTCAAGGCCAGTTTATGGAAGATTTGTTTGTGAAAAAACAACAACAGTTTTTAATGGTTGAAGTTATAGTACTATTTCGGAAATCACCACATTTCCTCAGCAGACTTCTTTTTTGATTATTAAATTAAATTGAGAGAAGTGGTTATGAAAAATTAAAATTAAAAATAATTTAATTTAATAATCAAAAAAGAAGTCTGATGAGGAAATGTGGTGATTTCCGAAAGATTACTACCTCAACCATTAAAAACTGTTGTTTTTTCACAAACAAATCTTCCATAAACTGACCTTGAGCTCAATAAAATTATAAAATATTAACATTTACTAGGCCAACAGAAAAATGAACAAATATTTATTATAAATTACATTTCGCACATCATTCCATTTACATATGAGTTTAATAAATTTTTAAACTTACATAACTCTTTATCAACAAATTAAAATTCTTCAAAAAAAACAATAAAATAAGACTGAAGAGTTAATTATTTTTCACTTTTAAATGTCTAAGGCATCTTGCTTTTTACCTCGGAAGTCAGTTCAAATTTTAATAACTATTTTCGGAAATTTAACTTATATTTCATGCAACTCTGTCAGTACTTAGTAGTTTTAAATACAACCGTGCTCTGAAAATCAACTCTGAAAATCAGGTGATCTCAGCTGTGAGCTATTTCCGGGAAAACAGCTGATTGTTATCTTACTTGTAGACCTGTACGATGCACAATATACAACATAGCAACAAACAACGGATATAAAAAGGAGCTCGAGGATAAATTCAGAAAAATGTATACAATTCAAAAAAGAAGCGACAGAGAGCTAGACGAAAAAACTTGGACAGTAATGACTTATACAGGAAATGCAGAGGCACTATTGTAAGTAAGTAAGTAAGTAGAGTGAATTACTTTTAAGAACTAGTGAAGTGCAGTGAATATATTTGTTGAATGGAAACAAAGAATACATCAATGTCCAATTCCATTCAAGTTCCAAATCATAGATGCAAATGTCTAACATGGGCAATCTGGGATGTGCATGTGGGAAAAGATACGATATTAGGACTTTTTTTTATTTAGCCATCCATATGTGCATACGAGTATCATAAAAAAATATTGGAAGTGAGTCATAATTTAAAATATCAATCTTTTTTCTAGATCACATGTAAACACCCACATAGAGCGGAAACCGCGCACGCGACAGAAGTCAAACGTGTCAATTCAATTTATATTATCAATTTATTGTACATATGTGAATATCAATACGATCAATTTGGAATGATAGTACATAAATTTATTTATTGAATGTGAACGGAAAACCTAACAATATTAAAGAATTATTTATGAAATTATAAAATCTAAACTATTTAAAATCAATCGGCTAATCAAGAAAAGTGGTGAGGGCGAAAGCCGATCAAGCGATTATTTATTGGTCATTCGCAGCCAACCTTGGCACAACCCCTATTGGAAAACATAATAAATTTAAATAAAAAAACAAACAAAAAACTCGTTGTTGAACAAACAAAAAAGTGCTTTTTAACCAAACAGATATTTTACACAAAGTTGTTAAAAATAAAAAAATTCTATGACAAAACATTAATTTTACTCAAAGTTACAAGAGTGCGACAAAAAAAATCGGTTTTACATAGCATAAACTTGGGTGTCTTTGATGGGGGTGATCGACTTGCACACACGCGACACTCCAAATCGTCGACTCGTAGGTGCTCAGTCACTCGGTGGCTGACACCCCCTTGTACTAGGGGCCTCCCCGCGGTGACACCCGGTAACTCTTTGGCGGCTAATTCGAGCGGCGACCCCTCCAAAACCCCCTCAAACCCGCAATTCCTACTCAGGCCTACTCCAATACCCAACTTCCCCTCCCTTTTTATCTATTTACAGGGCCGGATCAAGGTGTCATACGACCCGTGCCGAGGATCAGCCTGGCTGGGGCCCTTACAAAGTCCAGTCTCAAACGGAGTGCTCCGGATACCGGGCAACCTTCGGAGCTAACTAGCCTTACCCGGGTACAGCGGATCTCTGCCCGGGTGGACGTTTCCCTTTCTCCGCCACTCGTGGGACATTATTATGGATTCGAAAAACAAAAACACAACACCAACAAGGGAGTGCGGCGCTCCCAAGCAAAGGCCGACAGGAGCTACAACCTCCGCAACTCATAAAGCTACGGGACTACCGAGCTTAAGAGCACACAACCTTCAACAAAGGCTAACTAGGACAAAGGTACCCCCTGGTCCGAGAAGCCCGAAGGCGAATGCCACTCGCAAGAGTGGTACGAGCCAGGAGGCCCAAACTGTCGACAGCGGGCACCCTGCGCCTTCCTGCAGCAATCTCGTCACTCAGCGACCAGCGGCTGGCGGGGAGACTGTAGTGAGACCCAGGCAAGGCCCGTTGACGAGCAATAGGGCGAAGGAATTCGCACGTCCATACCCGTCGAAGGCCACCCACCAAGATAGACGAAAACCTCACGGATTCTCCGTCGTCAAGCCACCTCACCGATCAGGGAGGATCAGGTATCGAGGGAGGACTTCGTGAAGGTTCAAGAGGATATCGAGTGGGCTAGGTTGGTTATTCCAGACTTCGATGTCAAGTTATACGGCAAGTCAGCGGCTACCAAGCGACAACGATCCGTAGAGGAACTGCAACCGTTAGCACCGAAAAGGGCCAAAACGCAGGGCGCATGGACTCGATCCTTCGCAGAAATTGCTAAAGATCGAAAAGTTATAGGCGTCATCGATAGCAATAACGAGGAAGGTAGGATACCCAGACACCGTCACACCCAAGAGCAAGAGCCTGGGTACCAGTTACACCATCGGGCGCAGTGGAGATCCTGGAGATGGTGCAACTATTCAACCCAAACCTACCTACACAAAATTGGAGAGTGGTAAACACCGAACCGACAGACCGGGCGACGATGCAGGTGGTTCTCCTGCTAAATAATGAGAGCATAGAAATCCTGGCTAAATGCGAAAACAGGATAAACTATGGCTTCGGGAAGATTACCCTTAAGGTTTACAAAACCGACACCGAAGCCCTAGTGAACCTGGCAAATTGTGTGGAAGCGGAGGAACCACCAAGCGACCACGAGATAGAGGCAGAAGAGAAGATGAAGGAAGATCTTAGCGGATACACCTCATCCGGATCGGAAGGAGGCGCGGCCCTAAGTAGGCTATATGCGGAGTGCGAGCTACTCAGTGATGAGGAAGCGGACACGACAATCGTGGAGAAGGTGGTACCGTGTGATGAAGGTTGTTCAGATAAACCTTCATCACAATAAAGCAGCGTCCGCTGCGCTTCTACTTCAACTGGCGTCAGGAGAAGTAGACATAGCTCTGGTCCAGGAGCCATGGATCACTGGTGATAGGATCCGTGGCCTGAAGACCCCGAAATATGCTCTGTTCGGAGCTCAAGGTAAAGGGAAGCCCCGTACCTGTATTCGAGTTAAAACCATTATAAGCTCTTTTATTCTACCACAGTATAGCAATGGAGACATAACCACAGTCAGCATTGAACTGGCGCAGAAAAGGCTCAGGGTGGCCTCCTTTTATCTGGCTCATGACCACGAGGGGCCTCTGCCGCTAAAACTTATGAGGGAACTAGTGAGGGACACAAACCCACTAAGTGCAACGCTAATTATGGGAGGAGACGCTAACGCCCATCACACGCAATGGGGTAGCTCCAACATCAACGAACGAGGTGAGTCACTCTATAACTACTTACTTAATACAAATCTAGCCTTATGCAATAAAGGCACTGACCCAACATTTATAACAGCCAATCGTAAAGAAGTCCTAGATATTACCCTTTGTACTGATAAGTTTAGTAACCACATAATAAACTGGAACGTCCTGAAAGAGCACTCATTTTCGGACCATAGGTTTATAGAATTCAGTATATCAGACTCGCCACCCACCCCTAAGGTGACGCAGAATATCAAAAAAACAAACTGGGGTTATTATAGAAAACTGCTACTCAAGAGACTCCCTTCGGAACCACCCACTAAGCCAAAGACGCCAGAGGAACTCGACCATTTAGTAGGTGTCTTTGTTGAAAACTGCAACGCAGCACTGCAAAAAGCATGCCCTATTAAGAAAGTAAAAGAAACATACAGGCCCCCCTGGTGGACCTCAGATCTAAATAGACTACGTAAAGAATGTAGGAAAGCATTTAATGCTGCTAAGCATGAAACCCAGGAGTCTTCCTGGGCGCATTATAGAGCAATACTAAGACTCTATAAAAAAGACACACGGAATGCAAAGCGAAATTCATGGAATAATTTCTGCAGCGCGATAGAGACCACAACCGAAGCCTCAAGACTTCGAAAAGTTCTGGCAAAATCACCGACAGCACCCAGTTTTCTTCAAAAGCAAGATGGAACCTGGACCGAATCTAGCGTTGAAACAGTTAACCTGCTTCTAGACAACCATTTCTCCGAGTACACCAATGATCTTGGAAATGAGTCAGAACAAAGGAATGTCAGACCGCAGCTTATAAACGAGATAACAAGCGACAGAAGTATATGCTGGGCCATAGACAAATTCGAACCCTACAAAAGTCCGGGGCCAGACAGTATTTACCCAGCTCAGCTACAACATACCATGGAGCGCACCAAACCTTGGTTAAAAACAATCTTTACCAGCTGCTTAAGACTCGCCTATATACCCATTTTATGGAGAGAAGTTAAGGTGGTGTTTATACCAAAAGCAGGTAGAGCCTCACACACCAAACCAAATGACTTTAGGCCTATAAGCCTTTCCTCTTTTCTACTCAAAACTTTCGAAAGACTAATTGAGATGTATATTAAGATCTCGATTAGTCCATCCCTATTGTCTAATGCGCAACATGCCTATACCAAAGGCAAGTCCACAGAGACAGCACTCCACTCACTGGTTTCCAAGCTTGAAAAATCCCTGGAAGAAAAATAATTCGCACTTGTTGCATTTCTCGACATTGCGGGGGCATTCAACAATGTAACCCCGCGAGCGATTACCTCGGCTCTCAGGGATCTGCGAATGGACAGCTCTCTAGTTGGACTCATTCACCATATGCTCACCAGCAGGGTAGTGTGTTCGCAGCTGGGGGAAAGCACCGTTCGCAGACCCGTAAACAGAGGCACTCCACAAGGAGGAGTTCTATCTCCACTTTTATGGGTGGTAACTGTAAATAAGCTCTTGCGACGCATGGAAGGAAATGGTTATGAGGTGATCGCGTACGCCGACGATGTCGCGGTAATTGTGAGAGGAAAATTTCTTCAGACGCTATGCGAACTCATGGAAACAGCTCTCACTTCACTTGTCACGTGGACCAAAGACTGTGGTCTAGAAGTGAATCCTGATAAAACAGAACTAGTGCTATTCACCAGAAGGTATAAGATACCCACTCTCACACTACCGAAACTTGATGGCAAAAGCCTAATTCTTAAAAGTACCGCGAAGTACCTGGGTCTGATTTTAGACAATAAGCTGTACTGGAAAGACAACACAAGGGAGCGAATAAGGAAAGCCACTACGGCGCTTTTCACTTGCAAAAAAGCTATTGGTGTGAAATGGGGTTTCTCCCCTAAGATAGTACACTGGATCTATACAGCCATCGTCCGCCCAATCCTATTATACGGAGCCTTGGTCTGGTGGCCCACTCTAGTAAAATCAACAACGCTTAAACAACTGCAGAGAGTACAAAGAAGCGCGGAGCTCTGCATAAGTGGAGCCCTAAGCTCCTCACCCACTGAGGCTCTAAACGCCATACTACACCTGCCACCTCTTGACGTAGTAGCTCAAGAGGTAGCCGCTATCACAGCTTTAAGACTTAGAGAAGCTGGGTTCTGGACCCAGAGCACACTTGGCCACACAGAAATTCTAAGAAAAATGGCTCCAATTCAAATACCAACAAATACGGACTACTGTACACCATCAGCTTCCTTTAAAAAGGACTATGAAGTCATCGTACCAACCCGACAGGATTGGTACACAAGACCACACCATATGCCTAAGGCCATCAACATTTACACTGATGGCTCCAAACTCAACGGAAAAGTCGGGGGAGGTGTATTCTCCCCTGAACTAAAACTTGAAACATCGTTCAGACTCCCCGACCACTTTAGCGTGTACCAAGCGGAAGTGCTGGCCATCCAGGAGGCTACACAGCACCTAATCAAAAACCCTAAAGAAAGCAAACAGGTCTTTATCTTTTCTGACAGCCAAGCTGCACTGAAGGCGCTAGACTCCTGTATAGACAATACGAAGTCTCTCACTGAATGCCGCAGATCTCTAAACGAGATGGCTCAGCATTATAGAATTCAACTCATATGGGTGCCTGGACACCGCGATATCGAGGGCAACTGCAAAGCGGACGAACTGGCAAGGAATGGTACGACCACCCCGATCCTTCCGAGTAGGAACAGGTTAGGTATACCACTTGCCACTTTTAAACTACAAATCAAGCATAACACCATAAAGGTGGCGAATGAACGTTGGGGTAGTCACCCACACTGCGAAATCTCCAAACTCACGTGGCCGTCTTACGATAAAAGGCGCACATCAAACCTTCTGGGGCTAAAGAGAAGCGAAGTCTCTACCTAAACAAGAACCCTCACAGGGCACTGTCTAATTGGTACTCATGCGAAAAGACTAGGAGTAAATGCTCCGGAGCACTGTCGCAGTTGACGAAGAAGAAGAAAACGTGGAACACCTACTTTGCCAATGTCCAGCTTTAAGCAGAAGAAGACTTCGCGGAAGCTTATTTACATATGTATGTATGTACATACATGGATCCACTAGTGAACAAAAGTACGCACATATATATATATAAATTAATAAAAGGCTTAATTTTTCGCGCCAAAACTTTCATTTCAGCAAGTTGCCGCTAATAATAAAAAAACAGTTGGAAAAAAATAATCCGTTCTACCCAAAAAGCGGTATATATACACTCACTTGCTGTCAATTTATACATATGTATACAAAAAAACAAAAAATGGTTTAGTTTTTTGTTAAAAAATATTAATTAGGTTTCTTGCAAAAATTTAACTTTAGTAAAAGCTATTTTCAACATTTTCTGTTGTTGTTAAATAGCCTTTTTCTCGCTGTATTTATTCTATGTTCTGAAAGTTGTATCTGCTCAATATGGTCACACTATTAGCTGAAATACAACTTGGCTTAATTTCGGTGATGCCGTAATTATGTTTTAGTATGCGAAATGTCCGGGCAAACGTCGCTGAGGATGTCGCTTTGCTGGGCGAAATTGTGTTTCAGCCATTATCTGCTAATAATCGCTTATCACCAAACAATCAGAAACGAAGAGAGTGGCTATAATTTTTCAACTAATATAGCCACCACTTCGCCAACGCTCTTTCTCCGATCTTGGATTCTCTTTTTTTATACACATCGCTAAGGAGTTCAAACAAAGCGCGCTCACGACTCACCAAGTTCAGTATTCACAACTCACTTCAGCTTTAAAAGGCTTTAGCGTGTAAACATTTGCAATCTCCCGCATACATATACTTCGACTTTGCATGCGAACAACGTTAATTGACATTGCATCTACCGAAAGATATTCTAATAGATATTATTTTTGTTGCACGTGTGCTATGTCGGCAGATCCCACGACTATGGCTATCGGTAACGAATTGTGGTGGTGGTGATGTGAAGCATTGCCCTGAACGGATGTTAGGCCGACAATGCAGACTGAGGAATTCGCCAGCTATCGTTTCGGGTTAACTCCTCACCTCCTAAATGAGGATCGTCCGCGATTCTCTCGGTGACCTCCCTTACTAAGAACTCCATTGAACTTTTTGCGGTGTCTTTGTTGTATTTATTAAAGGCGAATCGCAAGACTTCTAGGACAGCGAGTAATAAACGCCAATGTGGTTTATTCATTTCTTGCAGATAGTTCAGACTCAAAGTCTCTATATTCGCCGACAGATGTACCCTCTGAGCCGTTGGAGTGTCAGGTGTCCGAGTATTTCGGTTATTTCGGTTATTTTGGTTGCGGTATTCATTGGCGTTTACCTTCACCGATCGATCAAAAGTTAACAAGTAAGTACCTCTGACGGTCCTAATTTTCCCATTCTCCCATCGTCGATTTCTTTGAATTACTTATCATGGTTGGCGGTAGTTGAACAGTTTGACACTGCACCTGTGACCGCAAGTAGTAGTTTTTTGCTTCTTACAGAAAGTCTCAAATGTGTATTTTTCGCATTTAACGGCGTGGGTTTCGCTTCCGCACTCAGCAACGGTATTATCATAGCCGAAGTGTAGTACTCGTCCTTCGCGAGGCTGGGCCAATAAGCTAAATTTCTTACAAACAGTTCCAGGAATTGGATACTAAAATACAAAGTACAAATTATTATTATTTTGTAAAATCTTAATGCTAGACATTCCTATTACTTCTATTGTAGTTACGTTAGTCGAGTGCTCATTGATAATGTTATTGATATCACTATTATCTAGTATTATTGGGCTTACAAGGTTCAACTAAGCTAGGGCTATTAAGACTGTGACCGATTGTAGTTTGAGTATTTCTCTGTTTCTTGCAAGTATCGTACTGCTGCGAACTTTGACCACTTATCGACACAAGTTAAGAAATATTTTTGGCCTGTGGAAAATATGTATACATGTATATCTCTTCTGTGTGGGATGGTATCGGCGTTGGCGCTATAATATGCTTTTTTTGAATGTCGGTCGTATTTTGACCTTGAGCAGGTTCTACAGTTTGCTGGAACCTCCCTTGCCTTTCTGTCCATTTAAGGGAAAAAATAGTCGGCGAGGATCTGTTTAACATTCTCCTGTGCCGCCCTGTGAGCACGGTTATGTTCGGAAAATATATTTTTCAGCTGATCATTTTCATCAAATATATCCGTTACCATTTTCTCAGTACGGCGGAGTTTTACGTTCGGATAAAGCTCTACTAAGCGGTGCTGCATCTTTACAAACACTGGTAGAGTGCAATGTATGGCAAGTGGGTTACAGGTTTATCCACTGACTCTATGGGATAAGAGACTTCTTTTCTTGCGAAAGTACGCGCCTATACCTCAGGAGCACGCATCGGTCGTCAAATCGAATGGTTTGGTCAAGTCTGGATAAGTTAATGTGACGTCTTGCGATGCAAGGATTTCTCTGAGTGCGTTAAATGCCTTTAAGGCTTCTAAACTCAATTACATTTTTATTTTCTTTGATTGGGTAGCACTTACTTTACCATTTTCCAATTTCAACATATCAGTCAGGGGTTTTGCAATACTAGCAAAATTATTGAAGAAGTATCTTTAGTATTTAGCCCTTCCAAATAAGGAACGAAGTCCTCGAAGAGTGGATGGCTGCTCATAACTTTTTATTCCATTGGCCTTATCGGGGCTTGTTTTCACACCTTCACTTTGGACAACGAATCAACATTTAGTTTTGGTTCTGAGTGTTGTTGTCTGTCTTTTTACCTATGCTCTTTTTCTGTCCTTTGTATACCAACTTAAGCGGTTCGAATAGGTATTTGTCTGAATAGGTATGTGTCTGCTCGTTTATTACTCTTCCATCAAAGGTTCTTTGCCTCTCGATCTCTATATTTATGAGTACGTTCAGGCGGCGTCCCTTCTAATGCACATGAAGTAGTTTGGATGTCTTCTTAATATTTGCTGGTGTACATGTATTGCTGAACATGTGGTTAGCGAAGTTCGACTCAGGTACAGTGGTCGGCTTTTGTGCCCTTTTGTTGTAGTCCGCTATATATTCGCGAAATGTTGTTCTTATTTTCTGTCCTGTTTGGCAAGAAGCTCTGCAACTTCTTTATTCGCGAAGTCGGCTACACCCATGGGATATGGGTAAAGTTTAGAGCAAACCGCTTCGTCGATTTTTGTTCTGGTTGTAGCAATTATATTGATATTAAAGGGTAGCGACTCGTTAGGGTCAGCAAACGCCCTATGTTTACTTCTTATCATTTTACAAAAGTTTTCACGAATGGAAGAAGCAATTTCTTCACTTCTAATGTCGATAAAACCACGAATAAGTGTTCAACTTTGTTGATCTTGGAATAACAATGGACCCGAAATTTAATTTTAATCTTCACATTCATGTTACAGTTAACAAAGCCAAAGGTGTTTTACATTTGTAAAACGATGGTCAAAAGAATTCAATGACCCTTACATTACGAAGGCTCTGTTCACAACGTTAGTGAGGCCAATACTGGAATATGGATCTGTTCTTTGGAACCCGTGCTATCAAGTTCATTCCGGCCGGATAGAGGCAATTCAAAACAATTTCTGATTTTGGCTTTAAGAAACTTTCGTTGGGATTCTCAGTACAACCTGCCGTCATATATAAGTCGTTTAAAACTCATAAATCTTCCTACACTTGCTCGTCGCAGAGAAATGCTGGCAAAGTATTTTTGGTCAAGTTACTGACAGGTCTTGACTAGTTTGTGTCAGGATTTTAAAACTCACTCCGTTTCTTTTTATATTTCAGACTCACTTTTTTATGTAAGGAAAACTATACTCAATGCTGTCAATAATTAATACATATATTTTTTTTATATATATCCGTGCGTCATGCGGATGCGCCCCTCGCGTCAGTCGGGCGGGTATGGAGGGATAAAACCGTTGGGATTATTATTATTATTTGCACAATCTGATTGCTTTCAAAATCAAAATTGATTCGAATAGTTGTTGTGCGAGAGTGCGCTGAATTTATACATAATTTGATTTATACTATATGTACGTATCAAGAAAGGATTACGGACCAAAAATGTGCAATATTAATTCATATGTATAAAATATGATTCTAAAAGCGATCAGAGTTAACATCAGTCCTAATAAATTATTTTAAAATAGCATTCAATAATATATTAACTTGTAGCAGCTGACTTGAACTCGCAGTCAAAAAATTAAGATTTTACTTCAAGTAAATTAAAACTTTCTGACACTACTTAATTGGGATATATTTTTATTAGAGACTCCATCCATCTATTTGATATTAAATTGCACTTAATAAAAATGGTATCAGCTTTCAATTCTCACTAACTTGAGATATGACTTTTCTCCCAAATCATTCAGTAAGCGTGCTCTCGCTCATTTCTTCACATCTTTCATTGTGGCAACGTCGTATTTGTTAGCGCCCTCTTTATCAAAAAACGGCCTTGGATTAGTAAAAATGACAGGAGGAAGTGTCGCGAAAGACACGAACCTTCTTACTTGACGGCACATTGCAAATAAAAAAGTATGCCTTCAAATTGCCCAGTGAAGCAGAAAACAAGGAAGAGTTGGAAGAATAATGTAATAACATAGAATTTATTTATTATAAATATTTTATAATTTTATTGAGCTCAAGGCCAGTTTATGGAAGATTTGTTTGTGAAAAAACAACAACAGTTTTTAATGGTTGAAGTTATAGTACTATTTCGGAAATCACCACATTTCCTCAGCAGACTTCTTTTTTGATTATTAAATTAAATTATTTTTAATTTTAATTTTTCATAAAAACTGTTGTTTTCTCACAAACAAATCTTCCATAAACTGACCTTGAGCTCAATAAAATTATAAAATATTACTTCAAGGCTTGGGGTTTTCCCTTCAGCTTGGAAAGAATCATTCATTTTACCCCTTCATAAGACCGGGAGTAGGTCCTCTATAGAAAATTATCGCGGTATAGCTAAGATTTCTGCTATTCCTAAACTATTTGAGGCAATCGTTGTTGACCATTTAACGCATTCATTATCCTCTACAATTTCTAGCACTCAACACGGGTTCTCTAAGGGTAAATCTACCGTTACAAACTTGCTCGAGTTCACAACTCATGTTTCAAATGGATTCAGAGAATTTATGCACACTGATGTTATATACACCGATTTTAGTAAAGCATTCGACAGAGTAAGTCACGCTTTACTGATTCATAAACTCGATCTCCTTGGTTTTCAACCTAATCTCCTTCATTGGATATCTTCTTACCTCATGGACAGAACACAACGAGTTCTTTTTAAAAATAGTTCCTCAAACATTATTCATGTATCTTCAGGGGTCCCGCAAGGAAGTCACCTTGGTCCGATTCTGTTTTTACTTTTTATAAATGACATACCTTCTGTAATTAACTATTCAAAAATTTTATTGTATGCTGATGATGTAAAACTTTTTAGATCGTATCATTCTGTTGAGGAAAGGTCCTTACTACAGGCGGATTTAAATAGCATGACTAACTGGTGTGAAGTAAATAACATGCCGCTAAACCTTAAAAAATGTAAGGTAATGTGCTTTTCTCGAAGGGCACTTCAACCGGCTTCTTATGACATATGTAACCATAACCTCGAACAAGTGTTTAACTTTGTTGATCTTGGAATTACAATGGATCCGAAACTTAATTTTAATCTTCACATTAATGTTACAGTTAACAAAGCCAAGGGTGTTTTTGCATTTGTAAAACGTTGGTCAAAAGAATTCAATGACCCATACATTACGAAGGCTCTATTCACAACGTTAGTGAGGCCAATACTGGAATATGGATCTGTTGTTTGGCACCCGCGCTATCAAGTTCATTCCGACCGAATAGAGTCAATTCAAAAACAATTTCTGCTTTTTGCTTTAAGAAATTTTCGTTGGGATTCTCAGTACAACCTGCCCCCATATATAAGTCGTTTAAAACTCATTAATCTTCCTACACTTGCTAGTCGTAGAGAATTGCTAGGCGTAGTATTTTTAGTGAAGTTACTGACAGGCTTGATCTATAGCCCATCTCTTCTTGGTGAAATAAAACTAAACGTTCCCTCCCGAATTTCAAGACATTTCCGGCCTCTTTTTCTGAAGCCATGTAAAAGTAATTTTGAGTTAAATGAGCCACTGCGTAGTTTGTGTCAGGATTTTAACACTCACTCCGGTTCTTTTGATATTTCAGACTCACTTTTTTACATAAAGAAAACTATACTCAATGCTCTCAATAATTGATACAAACATACTTATATATTACTACTCGATCAGCTGATGAGCATTTGTTCTGTAGCTGAACAGTTTTAGATCTCGACACTTAACAAACTTCTGCCTTTCATGACTCGGCGCAGCATATGTATATGAAAAAAAATTTTTTTTTTATATATCCGTGCGTCATACGGATGCGCCCCTCGCGTCGGTCGGGCGGGTATGGAGGGAAAAAAACCGTTGGGATTATTATTATTATTATTATTAACATTTACTACGCCAACAGAAAAATGAACAAATATTTATTATAAATTACATTTCGCACATCATTCCATTTACATATGAGTTTAATAAATTTTTAAACTTACATAACTCTTTATCAACAAATTAAAATTCTTCAAAAAAAACAATAAAATAAGACTGAAGAGTTAATTATTTTTCACTTTTAAATGTCTAAGGCATCTTGCTTTTTACCTCGGAAGTCAGTTCAAATTTTAATAACTATTTTCGGAAATTTAACTTATATTTCATGCAACTCTGTCAGTACTTAGTAGTTTTAAATACAACTGTGCTCTGAAAATCAACTCTGAAAATCAGGTGATCTCAGCTGTGAGCTATTTCCGGGAAAACAGCTGATTGTTATCTTACTTGTAGACCTGTACGATGCACAATATACAACATAGCAACAAACAACGGATATAAAAAGGAGCTCGAGGATAAATTCAGAAAAATGTATACAATTCAAAAAAGAAGCGACAGAGAGCTAGACGAAAAAACTTGGACAGTAATGACTTATACAGGAAATGCAGAGGCACTATTGTAAGTAAGTAAGTAAGTAGAGTGAAGTGCAGTGAATATATTTGTTGAATGGAAACAAAGAATACATCAATGTCCAATTCCATTCAAGTTCCAAATCATAGATGCAAATGTCTAACATGGGCAATCTGGGATGTGCATGTGGGAAAAGATACGATATTAGGACTTTTTTTTATTTAACCATCCATATGTGCATACCAGTATCATAAAAAAATATTGGAAGTGAGTCATAATTTAAAATATCAATCTTTTTTCTAGATCACATGTAAACACCCACATAGAGCGGAAACCGCGCACGCGACAGAAGTCAAACGTGTCAATTCAATTTATATTATCAATTTATTGTACATATGTGAATATCAATACGATCAATTTGGAATGATAGTACATAAATTTATTTATTGAATGTGAATGGAAAACCTAACAATATTAAAGAATTATTTATGAAATTATAAAATCTAAACTATTTAAAATCAATCGGCTAATCAAGAAAAGTGGTGAGGGCGAAAGCCGATCAAGCGATTATTTATTGGTCCTTCGCAGCCAACCTTGGCACAACCCCTATTGGAAAACATAATAAATTTAAATAAAAAAACAAACAAAAAACTCGTTGTTGAACAAACAAAAAAGAGCTTTTTGACCAAACAGATATTTTACACAAAGTTGTTAAAAATAAAAAAATTCTATGACAAAACATTAATTTTACTCAAAGTTACAAGAGTGCGACAAAAAAAATCGGTTTTACATAGCATAAACTTGTACAAAACAAAAAACCAAATCATAAGCAGCATTTGCAGCAACACAAGTTCGCACGGTCCAACATCTGCAGCAGCGCAGCTTCAACCTCAAAGCTTTAGTGGCAAGTTCACAAGGTGCAATATCTGTTGCAGCAACAGCTTCATCTACTACTTTAGCGACAGCTGTAGCGGCGGCGTGGACAAACCAAAGAATTGGGCGACAACAAAATAATAAAAAAGGAAAGTAAATGTTGTAAGTAGGCAAATTCTTAATTCACTTTAAAATTTAAAACTCCCTTCATTTCCCTGAAGGTCATATTATTTAAAAAAAAACTTCGAGCGGAAGCTTATTTACATATGTATGTATGTACATACATGGATCCACTAGTGAACAAAAGTACGCACATATATATATATAAATTAAATGCGGAGAAGACGGCCATGTAGCGAGGACGTGCACAAATCCCCCAAAATGTTTATTGTGCGAAAAGAGACAAGAAATACGCACTGACCACTCTAGTGGTGGCATTAAATGTCCAGTATATAAAGAAGCGATCCAAAAATTAAAACCACTATGAGATTATTGCAGCTAAATCTTAACCACTGCGAAGCCGCGCAAGACCTCCTGTCGCAAACAGTTCTCGACTTAAAGGCCGACATAGCACTACTGAGCGAGCCTTAAAAGAGAAAGTCGGTCAATTGGACTCAGGACATCTATGGAAAAGCCACAATATGATCTTGTGGACAAAATCCCGCATATATAGGAAATGTATTGAGTGAAAGAGGTTTCATACGCGGTAAAATAGACGATATTTATATATACAGCTGTTACATTCCGCCAAGTACCCCTCTAAACATGTTTGAGGAAATCGTCGGAAAAATAGCCATAGATGCCAAAACAGCGGTTCATAATTGCAGTCGACTTTAATGCCTGGGCCACAGAGTGGGGTTCATAGCGAACGACTCCAAAGGGAAGAGCGCTGTTGGAAGCATTTGCCTGCTTAAATGTGGCAATACTGAACACCGGCGCAGAGCACACCTTTTCGAGAAATGGCTTCGGCTCCGTCATAGACATCACACTCGTAAGCTCCAACCTTAACACGCGGTCCAAATGGAGTATAAGCGCATGCTACACTCAAAGCGATCACTCGGCTATTATATGCGATATAAAATTAAACAGTAGCAAACCTGTTAAACGACAACAGCGCCTAAAGCGCCAAGGGTGGAAAATCAGCACCCTCGACCAAGAGGTGTTCAAAGAAATGCTACAAACTACAGAATACACGGGGTGTGCGAACAACAAGTGCATAAAATTTATGAATAATATTCGAACAGCATGCAATGCGTCGATGTCTCGCAAGTCTGCCACCAAGCAACACTCTTGGTGGAACGAGGACATACAAAACCTTAGAGAAGATTGTATTAAGTCCAGAAGACGCTTCCAAAGAGCAAAAGGAAGACCATACTTCACAGCATACAAAATTGTGACAAAGAAATTAAAAGAAGTAAAAGACTCTATTCCAACATGTCCACAATTCCAGAGCAAAGAAGGCTGGTATCATCTACCCTAAAAACTAGAGAGCACGTTTTCCGCAAGGTTACCTCTGAAGAAGTTATTCAAGCACTAAAGAGACTCGACGACAAAAAGTCTCCGGGTCCTGACGGAGTTCCAAATAAGGTACTAAAACTGGCCTTTACCCACGTGACATCAACAGTAGTAGATATATTTAATACCTGCTTGGCGGAGGCAACGTTCCCATCGATATGGAAGCGACAAACGCTGGTACTTTTGCCCAAACCAGGTAAACCTCTAACGGAGCCATCTAGCTATAGACCAATATGTTTGCTCGACTCTGCAGGTAAAATCCTAGAGCGTATAATATACAACCGCCTTGAAAGCGAAGTTGATGCCGCAAACGGTTTATCTGAAACCCAGTTCCGGTTCAGAAAAGGAAGATCCACTGTCGACGCCGTAAACTTGACTACAAAAATAGCACAAGAGGCGATTAGTGGTACTCGATGGCTAGAGGGATCTAAAAAATACTGCATAATGGTGACTCTTGATGTTAAAAATGCCTTCAACACAGCCAACTGGGCTAAAACTCTGGATGCGCTGGACCTACTTACGAGAAACCATGCGCAGCTATT
Source organism: Philophylla caesio (assembly GCA_963971545.1). Lineage (NCBI taxonomy): Eukaryota > Metazoa > Arthropoda > Insecta > Diptera > Tephritidae > Philophylla > Philophylla caesio. The sequence continues at coordinate 120,968,719 of OZ020604.1, read as the reverse complement.
TTGAAGGACGCGTTTTGGAGTACGCAACATCAGCGGGCGCGAGAAACTTGAAAGTCACAGGCGGTGTTCCACAAGGTTCCGTACTCGGACCCTTACTCTGGAGCGTCATGTACGACGGGGTCGTACGTATAAAACTGCCAAACGAGGCAAAAATAATCGGATTCGCATCCGACATCGCCTTGATTACTACGGGTAAACAACTAAGCGAAATTTGCGACACCACGAATAGAGCTATAGCATTAGTTCAGTCGTGGCTGGCGCAAAATGGACTTAAACTGGCGGAGCAGAAAACAGAGTCAGTGCTCATATCCAGCAGGAAAAAGGTGGAGTCAGTCACAATAAAAGTTGGCGACCACGATATAACAACACTGCCAGCAGTTAAGTACCTGGGAATAATGATAGATAGGAGGCTATCGTTCAAATCGCACCTCGAATACGCCAACGTAAGAGCGTTAGCCACAGTAACAGCACTATCGCGGATAATGCTAAATGCACGCGGTCCAAAGCAACGACGACGCCAATTAATTGAAGGCACAGTAAAGAGCCAAATATTATACGGCGCTTCAGTCTGGCACTCGGCATCAAAGTGCGCATCGTACATGCGTGGCATAAAGGCAACATACCACCTATGCGCGCTCCGCATGTGCTGCGCTTTTAAAACGGTTTCCGACGAAGCAGCACTAGTAATCGCGGGGATGTATCCTATCGATATACTGGTGAACGAAGCGGCAATCATTGCGGAAAACATAATGGAGCGATCCCTTGCAAGAGAGGCCAGCACGCATACCTGGCAGAACAGATGGAGTAACGCAACAAAGGGTCGCTGGACATACCGCTGTATTCCAGATTCAAAAAGCTGATTGACCAGAAAGCACGGCAAAGTAGACTTCTACTTAGCACAGTTCCTGACGGGACACGGGTGCTTTAAAGAATATCTCTACCGCTTCAAACACGAACCGGACCCGATGTGCGATTACTGTGGAGGAGACGCAACAGAAAGCGTCCACCACGTATTCTTCGAGTGCACGCGATTTGATGACATCTCACGGAAAATTCGTAATATAACCGGGGTAATTTGTACACCCGAATCGCTCGTAGCGTCTATGCTACAAAGCAGTGAAAAATGTAAGACAGCTAGTGATGCAATAGCAGAAGCAAAGCACTTTTCGGAGTGCCGGTACTTGCCGCCAAACAGTGCCCTTTCGTTAACTTTCCCCTTAACTCGGTGCACCGTTTGGCGGTTCAACGGCGTTTAAACAAATTCCGACTGATCACTTCTTTTCCGAAGACGAGAGACACAGCAGCCACCACGCCACTACGGAGGTAATTTCTATATTTTCATACTACCACATAATCACAAATATACCAAATTATAACGATTTAAATTGAATAAATTCAATTATTCGCTAATATCAAAACAATCGTTCATTTCTTCTTTTTCCATAAAACTTAACACCGAGCGTATATTCCGTATACGCCGCGTGTAAATACTTAGAGAACTAAAACTTTGATACCATCTTGTCAAACACATTTATATTTTGAAATTAAATATTAATCAAAACCTTGAAAGAAATATAGGAGAAGGTGGTTCAGAATATATAATTCGTTTTAGATTTTATTAAAGAATTTAAAAATTGTGCGGTGTGAAATAGTAAAATGTGCTTCGTTTGGTGTTTTTTGTTAATTGTATTTCGAAAATAGCGAAACAAAGACTTGTAGCATTCATTTTAATCCTTCTATTGCTCAGGGACATTCTCTTCTATACAGCAAAGAGCTAAACGTTAACTTTAATAAATTCAAAGATTTGAAATCTCTTTATATTAAAAACAGTATTCCTCCAAGCTTCCAAAACGAATATCTTAGCTTTAAGTATTGTGAAACCCTTCCAGAAATTTTAAACGAGACAGACGAGGAACATCTATTAATTTGCATATGTACGTAATACATATAACTGAATTTACAACAAATTTAATTTTACACATTTTACTGTTTTTTAAGTAGACTTTTTGAGTTTTATTTAGTTGTTTATGTTTTCATACATGTAAAGTATATTAAAATGAAAATAAAATAATTTTTTTCAAAACAAAATACAATAGGGGTATTCATCTTAACGCGCAAATGCTTCGCAACCGCATAAACCTCGTAAACGTTTTTATTATTGAATGAAAAACCGGTTTATTTACGAGGTTTACGCAGTTACGAGCCATTTGCGCGTTTAGATGAATACCCATTATATTTTTTTGGTGAAATCTAATTAACGTATGCGCCACATTTTTATCCAGCAGCCTGTCATAGTGACAGCAAAAATAACGTAAGCGCAAAATTCTCTATTATTGCCTACAAATGAAGTTAAAAGAAGTTATTGACGATTCCATAATTTGTATTGAACCGGGCTTAGACTACATTTAAAATTTCACAGAAATATTCCAAACAGATAAGGAAAAAACAAAAAAAAAACACCTCTCCTGTAAAAATTTTTCATTGGCGGTTACGTTATTTTCGCGGTTAGGGCTCGATATATATTGTTTCTGTTTGTGGGATCGATGGATATAAGTCCTTTATATCAAATGATACTAGCCTGCTTTGTAATTTTTACGTTTGTCAGTTCCGTTGTGTTTGCTACAATGTGCTCGTTGCGCAGTTCCAAGTTATCATTTAACAGCATTTGCAGATGTTTAGACAGTCTATAAGCAGGAGCCAACTTATACATAGTTAATTATGGGTCTCATTGGAGTGTCCGGTTTGTGAATTTTTGGAAGCGCACAACGCCGAAACCTGCTTGTCTCCAAATCAAACTTGACAAGGGATGACGGAAAATCATTTCAACAAATATATTAATTTTGTTATGTATTTATAACACCCGAAATTGAATTTTGGTATTCTAGAAATATGGTTACAAAATTTTTAGAACCATTGGCAATACTTCACATTTTAACAATGGGAGGTATCAAATTTGACATAAAGAACGTAAAAAACATCATAAATCATGAAAGCAAAATTTTTTTTGAGAAAATCCATAAATTTGAACAAACATTTTGTCTTCCTTTTCAAATAAATAATTGAAGGAACATTTGCGCTTCTATTAAATTAACAAAACGAAACAGCTGTTTTTTATTACCTCCTCTTTCACAGGTTACAAAATTTACCTGGTTACAATGAGCGTACAATACGAAATGTTTACAAAATTTACTAAACTAACACTTAAACTTTTACCATTTGCAAAAATTGTGTACTTGACTAAGATGTATATGAAATGACGTATATGTACTCTGCACATACAAAAAGCCAGTTCTCAAAAGTTAAAAGTTAAAAACTATTTATTAAATTTGGCTTTTTGCATGTGAAGAGTACATATACGTAATTTCATATACATCTAAGTCAAGTATACATTTGTTTCAAATGTTAAAAGTTTTAGTTTTAATTTAGTAAATTTTGTAAACATTTCGTATTCTACGCTCATTGTAACCAGGTAAATTTTGTAACCTGTGAAAGAGGAGGTAATAAAAACAGCTGTTTGGTTTCGATAATTTAATAGAAAACCGAAAGCGAAGATGTTCCTTCAATTTTTAGACACGTGTAAAATATTTGCGAAAAACTAATAATTAAAATGTTTGTTCAAAGTTATGGATTTTCTCAAAAAAAATTTTGCTTTCATGATTTATGATTTTTTTTATATCAAATTTGATACCTCCCATTGTTTAAATGTGAGGTATTGCCACTGGTTCTAAAAGTTTTATAACCATATTTCTAGAATACCAAAATTCAATTTCGGGTGCTATAAATACAACCCAAATCACAAACCCATTACGAACTACGCGGCGACAACATTATTTTATGTTTTATAATAAAATATACCGACAAACAAACGGACTCGGAATGGGAAACCCAACCTCGGCCATCCTCATGGTGGTATTTATGCAAAGACTGGAGGGACAGTATATGGAAGAACTAAAAGCCGAGTTAGGCGTAGTAATCTATGCAAGGTACGTGGATGACATAATCTGCGTGATTACCAAGGAAAATGAAGAGCAGATACTGGAGTACCTGAACAATCAACATGCATGTATAATGTTGACGATGGAAATGGAAAAGAAGGGAACAATAAATTACCTGGATCTGACGATTAAGATAGACACAATTGCCAAAAACTTGACTATAAAATTTACAGAAACCGACAGCTACAGACACCATAATACATAACACATCCAATCATCCTCAAGAACCCAAATTCGCCTCTATAAGACAACTAACAAACAGACTTGAACGAATACCTCTATCGCGAGAGGCATACGGAAAGGAACTAGAAAAATGTATACAATTCAAAAAAGAAGCGACAGAGAGTTTAATGAAAAACTTAGACGGAAATGGCTTATACAGGAAAAATGAAAAACAATCTTGCAAATTTTTTCAGAAAGTATAATATACACACGCCGTTCAAAACTGAAAGCAACCTGGGAAGGATACTTAAAATCAGCACGAATGAAAAAGACCTATTGAACAACAAGGCGTGTATAAACTGACGTGTGAGTGTCTATATAGCTATATAGGACAAACAGGACTGCTTTCGTGAACACGGGGCTAGTTTACAAAAAAATCAAAACAAAGACGTAGGTAAAATGACAGATACCAACATACAAAACAAACCTGCAATACCCAAACGGACTAAAATTACTGACTATCTATCTGTTCTTACCGCGAAGGCAGATTCGAGATAAAATATACCCTTTTGGACTCTAACCGCGCGAGACTTCAGGTACAAATACTCAGGACACTTAACATATCCGATTATGCACCAATACCTGCTTGACAAAAAAAAAACGAAATAAATACGGAGCAACGAAAATTGACACTGAAGACGGCATAACGCCGAAACCGGTTTGTCTCCACCCCAAACTTGACAAGGGATGACGGAAAATCGTTCCAACCAATATCAACATTCCACCCTGTACAATATAACAAAATTTACTTTACCAGGAACAATGAGAACAGGCCTTTCGGTACCCTACAAAACAGGTATTGGTCAGCAAACAAGTTAGCTAATCGTTTGCGTTCACTTGCGCCTTTGTTTGCAAACTAGCTAATTTTGTTCTAGCCGTGGAAAAAAATTACCATATGCCCCACCCTGATTCACGACGGTAAATTGCTTCTACTCCCTCTAACTTATGACATTTATACATATCTTTTTCCACTCTCGCTCTAAGGCTCTTCTGCCTTTCCATTTCAAGACAATCGGTGCATTCCGGTCATGTTTTTTTCTCCATGAAACTTGAATATACATATTGTTCCTTGGTCAAAATAATGAGACACTTATTTTTCCTTTCGGCGTTTTCAATTTTGCTCTAAAAATCGCATTTTCCCGTCTTTGAAAAAATATTTTTTTAAAATCGGTCAGTTTTAGAGAAGTTATCTACATTTAAAAAAAAAGATTTTTTCAAAGACGGGAAAATACGATTTTTAGAGCAAATTGTAATCGCCGAAAAATATCGTAAACAATTTTTTTCGGTCAAAAGAAAAACTACGCGTCTCATTATTTAGACCACGGAATAACCCTACGGAGGTAACCAAGGCGGATAAAATGCACTAATATTTTTATTTATTTATTTACAAGAGACACAATCATAAATAATTGCTAACTTACATAAAAAAAGCACTAGCTGCCAGGGCCTTCGGCTATGCACTAATGTATTAGGACTTTTTTAACTTAACCATCCATATGTGTATATCATCAAAAAAATTTAAAAGCAAGTCATAATTAAAAGTATCAATCTTTTTTCCAGATCACTTGTAAACACCAACATGGAGCGGATCACGGAGTAAATGTCGATATGTGAGCGGTTTCTTCTTTGTAAAATAAAGGTATGTACGTGGTTCAATTAAGATAAATTTCAAATGTTTTACTCAAAACTATTTGCCTTGACTTCGATTTATACCCGAATTCAGTAAGCATTATCAGTCTCTAATAGAGACAAAAGTCACAATTTTAGATTAGTTGGCATTAATTACATTCAAAATAAAGCCTCTAGCCTCAAAATAAAGTCTAAAATATTGTGACCTGGTGATAAGCAGGTCACACACAATTTAAATAAAAACAAAAGAAAAAACGCGAAAGAGAGGAAAAGCAATAATCTCTAGCTCATATTCAGACTTGAGATGAGACTAAGCTACTGAATTTGGGTATAAGCAATAATCTCTAGCCCATATTGAGACTTGATATGAGACTGAGCTACTGAATTTGGGTATAAGACTACAATTAAGTTCCAGCCTTCACCATCCTGACAACATCTTCACTAGCTGTAAATATTAATTAGAGAGTATATTAACTTATATAAAATAAATGCAACTTATCGCAAATCCAAAGAACTTTCACAACAAAGCGATCTTATTTTACGATTGTAACGACAGCCTTTTCTTAAACGGAAGTGTGAATGCAAGTGTGTGTGTGTGGATAGGTATGATGGCTACAATGTTGCTCATACGAAGCGCTGGCAACTTTATATATGTTGCCAGAGTCGGTCATCATGCGGTGCTAGCAACACGTAGCTAAAGCCGAAAGTGTGTGTGTGTTTTCTTTAGAAAAACGGAGATCTTTTCTAATCCGCTTTATGGAAAATTCTATAAAAAGGCCAACTGGCCGGACAACGGGCAAAAAGTATTGTGGTGACGGCAGAGGCCGGTGCGTGAAAAGTAAACGCGAGTGCTGATTTGTTTTTTTTTGATTGTTTCTAAACCAAAAAAAAAAAAAAGGTGTGATAGCGATTGACAAAAAAAATTATATAAAAAAAATTAAAAATTTTTAAAATTAATAACATATACATACTAATATATATTTTAAGAGTTTAATAGGAGTCGGAGGTAAGTACCATTGGCTATGTCTTTTAGAAAGTAAGATAATTAAGCAAAATTTTGTGTACACACATACATGCACGAGAATGTATGTACGTACTCGAAATATACATATGTATGTACTTATTAAACGCAATGTAACAAAAGGTTTCTTTGAAATGTTTCACCAGGTCGCCTGCAGCGGAAGTGCAAAGGACCTCCTCCTCTTTTTGGCACCACCAAATTTTCATCATAAAATTCATTGGACTCTGGGGATAAAGTCCAGCAACACATCAACGTTCGGCTATACAGCTGAAGCGGTTTAACAGCTGATCGCAAACGGGTGAAAGACCTAAGAGTTCCAGTAAACAGTTGAACAGCAAGAGCGGAGTGGGAGCAGGGAAGTAAAAATACATAAATAAGATTCCAAGCAGCAGCGGGAGCGGGAGATTAGCTGCCAACACCAACAACTTCATCGTTCTCACTAACACCAGTAGCAGGAGCGGGAGATTAGCTGGCAGCACCGACAACTTGATCGCGCTCATCTACACCAGCGGCGGAACATCGTGGAAATATTATACCAACAATTTCTTTTTCATGACATTAAGAAATTGCGAATAATTTGTATAAAGTATTTAGGATTTATATACCTTTTGTAGCGTTAAATAATTTTTTTTATAACCACCAAACTGGAATATATACAGGTATATAGGCACCTAGGTTTATATAGAAATATATATATATATATATATATATAAATACATGTACAACGCATATATTCACCCACTTGAATGTATATAGGTGTTTTCTTTTTAACATTTCCTACGTGGGTACATATGTATATACATACATATATATTTATAAATATAATAAGTATACAAATGCTTATTTAAGAGCGCACGAATCTCTTCTTTATCAAACGCACAGGGTCTTTGGTATTTTTTTTTTGTTTTAGCTACCTAAATCATGAGTGAGTAAATTGCCGGTCACTATAGCATAATTATAACACTGAATTTACGAAAGGGTGTGCATAGGCATAACGTAATAATGTATGTAGGTTAGGGTGACAGTTAATTTCGAAAGTGATATTTTCTTTGGTCTCAGTATTTTTTTGTGTGTAGTTTTATTTTAAAAAAATTCTAGTAAAATTTCAAGGTCGTAGGAAGAGGATTAGGGGGCGCGTCGGCCCCCCAAAGTTACACAAAATCCGTTTTTTCACGCAAATTTTTACTTTGACTGCTTGTAACTTTCTCTGTGTTTTTTTTTTTAAACATTACTGGCGAAAGATGTTCCTTAATATGTCTACAATAACATCTGTCAATAACATTTTTGTCTAATGTTAATATTTAAAGAAAAAAAACTTAAATATAGGAGAAAAAGTACGCCTCAATGTCGATTTATTATACTTAAATAAAACTACTTATGTATATGATTTCTCTTTTTATTAATATTGTTTAAAGCACTTGAGACAATGTCTTTTTATTACAGTCCGAAAACCGATGGCGGTAATCGCTAACAATTTTTAAAACAAATTGTTTTTGGCGTTCATTTTTGGTAAATAGTTTATTATACTCTTCCATCAATTTAACCCCCCTTTCGGCAGTGTCATTTGTAACATTTAATTTTTTCATCAGTTCAGCCGCTTTACAATAAGATTGGTCCTGCTCCCATTTGTCTGGATTTAATTTAAAAAAATCAGTATTTATTTGAAATCTTTCAAATAATGCTTTTGTTTCGACAGAGACGAACTGTTCAATTCCGTCATGGAATATTTCAACGATTTCTCTATCATTTATTGTAGCTCGCTTTGTGTTTTGCTCTTGTTCAAAATCATTTTCCAAAGCCGCCACCATTTTTTGTTTTGAAAAAAGGGATACGTTGCTGTCAAAAAATGCAAGACCAACCGCCTCAGGGCTTAAATACCACAAGTGGTTCCTGAACTTTTTAAGAGCAACATAAGATATAGCAGCATCAATTTTTTTGAAGTTTTCAAGTTTTTGTAAAAATAAAAAATCTTGATATGGCGCTTTAATGGCCAAAGGAGCAGAAAACCACGCTTCGACATAGACTTCAGCAATAAAAACACAAATTTGACGAAGCCCATTTAATTCAGTTGCTGAAAGCTGGAACTCGTTACGGAATAAAAATATTTTTAGACAGTAAATCGCTTTTGCCATCCACCTTGCATGGTGAACAGCTCCTGGCGATCGAAACATTAGGCTGTTTGGATGTGTCTTTTCTGGTTTTTGACCCAGGAAGAGCAAAGTGAGTTCCAAGAATTCTTTATAGTCTTCCCTGGGTTGTTTTTCTTCCAAGATATTATTTACTGCACCGATAATGCGAACAGCAGACTCTTTCATGTACGTCTTGACAGTTGGATCGTTGATGCCATACTCATAGTTTTTAGCATCAATCTTAGCCCAAGCATTTTTAAATTTCTCAAACATTTTAACGTTTGGACTTCCATAACAGCTTATTTTTTCTTCGAAAACGCATCTTAAAACAATCTCGTATATATGATGACGGCATGGTAACCATAAAAGTTGTCTTTGTAAATTATTTTCAATTAACGTACAGGTACCATTGAAACGCCCAGTATTGACCGCTGTTGTATCAAACACTAGAGCTTTGATGTGATTTTGCAGACCATATTCATAAATAGCATCGCATACAGCGGATGCCTGTTCTTTTCCAGTACCGGAATCAATTGCAGGTATTTCAAGAAGCTGTTCAACTTTACCGCTCGATATTATTATAGGCAACCTATCAACTTTATCATTTCCCGTCAGCGCCGGCAAAAGTTTACCATCCCAATGAAGGCAGATAGCGTCGAGCTCATTTAATTTTAATTTATTTTTTAATGCTGAAATTCTTTCTTCACGGATTTGTTCCCTTTCCTGGTGTACAGACGTTCGGTTTAAAATATAATCTTCAACATTATTACCCAGAACTTCAACGACTGCGCTTATTAGATGAACCGCATGTCTGTCACTGATTTTACAGACATCGAGTGCGGCCGCCAGTTTTGGTGTTAGTATTTTATTTGTTCCCCTACATTTTTTGGCTGGAGGTTGACTACAACGTGGGTCACATTCCATATCTGGAAAACTGTTATCATTCTCTGAAGATTCAGATGACAGCAACTCTGCAGTTTCATCTAATAAAAACGACTTAATTTAAAGAAAATAAAAAATAAACAATAACATACAACGAACCAATTAATGCAATTTCACGATTATTCCGCTCCACTTGTTGTAATAAATTGTTGTTGCGTTCTTCAAGTCGGCACTCTCGGCGTACTTCTTCGTAATCGATACCATACATAAAGCCTGGGCGCCACGTTTTTCGTTGACTTATCAAGAAATCAATATCTTCTTGATTCGACATTATTTTTAATGCACTTGCATGCGCCACGTCAAAAAGCATATCCAATTTTTCTTTCCACGTGTTTACTTTGCTCTTATGGAAATTAGAAGTCTTCTTTGAATCTTTTTGAAAGCTTTGCCATTCTTTATACAATTTCTCTACATTTGTAATGCAGTGTTGTTTATCCTTGACCGGAATGCGGGCTTTTTCCCAGAACACGAATAGTTCTTTTACAACTAAATCTGAACTTTCCCGTAAATTTTTTTTTACTACACGTAAATTGAAAAACAAAACTTTCAACACTTCTATATTGGAGGGTAGTTTACTTCCCGTTAATGAGTTGTTACAATAACCAATTAAATATATGCGTTCACGTAAATTTCTAGCAGACATTTTCGACTTTTCACATTCAAATATTCACTTCGAATGATTTTTTTGCAAATTTAATGCTATTAAAAAATGTTTGCGGCTGCTGCATATAACTGTAAAATAAGAATCTATTTTCCGAGAAACATTGGTGCTGATTTTTTGTCGGTAGCTTACGCAAGCATTGAGAATAATATTGTTGAGGTTGTAACGGGAATATTCTCGGTCACAATTGTCAATATTATAGATCGCTTCAGCATACAGGCAAAAAAAATTTGAAGCAAACTTTTAAAGACAATTCTTACACTTGAAAACAAAAGTAAACAAAAAGAGTCTGAAGTTCGGACTAGCGAGGTCTTACTGTATATAATTGTTGAAGCTACTCTTACGTAAATCATAAGGAATTTTCTATATGAATCTTTAATTAAATAAATCTGAACAAAATCCAAAATTTGAATCATATAAGTAATTTTATTTAAGTATAATAAATCGACATTGAGGCGTACTTTTTCTCCTATATTTAAGTTTTTTTCACTAAATATTAACATTAGACAAAAATGTTATTGACAGATGTTATTGTAGACATATTAATGAACATCTTTCGCCAGTAATGCTTAAAAAAAAAAAACACAGAGAAAGTTACAAGCAGTCAAAGTAAGAATTTGCGTGAAAAAACGTATTTTGTGTAACTTTGGGGGGCCGACGCGCCCCCTAATCCTCTTCCTACGACCTTAAAATTTTACTAGAATTTTTTTTAAATAAAACTACACACAAAAAAACACTGAGACCAAAACAATAAAGAAAAAAAAAATACTCCATACATTTAATTGTCACCCTAATGTATATACATATGTACCCAAGTAGGAAATGTTTAAAAGAAAACACCAATATACATTCAAGTGGGTGAATATATGCTCTGCACATGTATCTATATACACATATATATATATATTTCTATATAAACCTAGGTGCCTATATACCTGTATATATTCCAGCCTGGTGGTTATAAAAAAAATTATTTAAAGCTACGGATATGTGAAAAAGCAAAAATACAAAAAAATTACAAAAAAAAAAAAAAAAAAAGTATAAAGTAAGAATGCAAAATTATGACAACAAAAGGTATATAAATCCTAAATACTTTATACAAATTATTCGCAATTTCTTAATGTCATGAAAAAGAAATTGTTGGTATAATATTCCCACGATGTTCCGCCGCTGGTGTAGATGAGCGCGATCAAGTTCTCGGTGCTGCCAGCTAATCTCCCGCTCCTGCTACGTGTGTTAGTGAGCACGATGAAGTTGTGGGTGTTGGCAGCTAATTTCCCGCTCCCGCTGCTTCTTGAAATCTTATTTATGTGTTTTTACTTCCCTGCTCCCACTCCGCTCATGATGTTCAACTGTTTACTGGAACTCTTAGGTCTTTCACCCGTTTGCGATCAGCTGTTAAGCCACTTCAGCTGTATAGCCGAACGTTGATGTGTTGCTGGACTTTATCCCCAGAGTCATGATGAAAATTTGGTGGTGGTGACAAAAAAAAGGAGGAGGTCCTTTGCACTTCCGCTGCAGGCGACCTGGTGAAACATTTCAAAGAAACTTTTTGTTACATTGCGTTTAATAAGTACATACATATGTATATTTCGAGTACGTACATACATTCTCGTGCATGTATGTGTGTACACAAAATTTTGCTTAATTATCTTACTTTCTAAAAGACATAGCCAATGGTACTTACCTCCGACTCCTATTAATTTTTAAAAATATATATTCGTATATATATTGGTATGTATATGTTATTAATTTTATAAATTTTTAATTTATTTTATATTATTTTTTTTGTCAATCACTATCACGCCTTTTTTTTTTTGGTTTAGAAACAATCAAAAAAAAAACAAATCAGCTCTCGCGTTTACTTTTCACGCACCGGCTTCTGCCGTCACCACAATACTTTTTGCCCGTTGTCCGGCCAGCTGGCATTTTTATAGAATTTTCCATAAAGCGGATTAGAAAAGATCTCCGTTTTTCTAAAGAAAACACACACACACTTTCGGCTTTAGCTACGTGTTGCTAGCACCGCATGATGACCGACCCTGGCAACATATATAAAGTTGCCAGCGCTTTGTATGAGCAACATTGTAGCCATCATACCTATCCACACACACACACTTGCATTCACACTTCCGTTTAAGAAAAGGCTGTCGTTACAATCGTAAAATAAGATCGCTTTGTTGTGAAAGTTCTTTGGATTTGCGATAAGTTGCATTTATTTTATATAAGTTAATATACTCTCTAATTAATATTTACAGCTAGTGAAGATGTTGTCAGGATGGTGAAGGCTGGAACTTAATTGTAGTCTTATACCCAAATTCAGTAGCTCAGTCTCATATCAAGTCTCAATATGGGCTAGAGATTATTGCTTATACCCAAATTCAGTAGCTTAGTCTCATCTCAAGTCTCAATATGAGCTAGAGATTATTGCTTTTCCTCTCTTTCGCGTTTTTTCTTTTGTTTTTATTTAAATTGTGTGTGACCTGCTTATCACCAGGTCACAATATTTTAGACTTTATTTTGAGGCTAGAGGCTTTATTTTGAATGTAATTAATGCCAACTAGTCTAAAATTGTGACTTTTGTCTCTATTAGAGACTGATAATGCTTACTGAATTCGGGTATAAATCGAAGTCAAGGCAAATAGTTTTGAGTAAAACATTTGAAATTTATCTTAATTGAACCACGTACATACCTTTATTTTACAAAGAAGAAACCGCTCACATATCGACATTTACTCCGTGATCCGCTCCATGTTGGTGTTTACAAGTGATCTGGAAAAAAAATTGATACTTTTAATTATGACTTACTTTTAATTTTTTTTGATGATATACACATATGGATGGTTAAGTTAAAAAAGTCCTAATACATTATGTGCAATTATTTATGATTGTTTCTCTTGTAAATAAATAAATAAAAATATTAGTGCATTTTATCCGCCTTGGTTACCTCCGTAGGGTTATTCCGTGGTCTAAATAATGAGACGCGTATTTTTTCTTTTGACCGAAAAAAATTGTTTACTATATTTTTCGGCGATTTCAATTTGCTCTAAAAATCGTATTTTCTCGTCTTTGAAAAAATCGCATTCCTCATTATTTTGACCAATGAACAATATATTCAAGTTTCATGAAGAAAAAAACATGACCGGAATGGACCGATTGTCTTGAAATGGAAAGGCTCTTCTGTAAATATTAGAGCGTGAAAAAAGATATGTGTAAATGTCATAAGTTAGAGGGAGTAGGAGCATCACACCGTAGTTAATCAGGGTGGTGAAAGTGGTAATTTTTTCCCCACGGCTAGAACAAAATTAACTAGTTTGCAAACAAAGGCGCAAGTGAACGCAAACGATTAGCTAACTTATTTGCTGACCATTGCCTGTTTTGTAGGGTACTGAAAGGCCTGTTCTCATTGTTCCTGGTAAAGTAAATTTTGTTATATTGTTTTCTTCTTTTGCTTGTCCGACAGGGTGGAATGTTGATATTTGTTGGAACGATTTTCCGTCATCCCTTGTTAAGTTTGGGGTGGAGACAAACCGGTTTCGGCGTTATGCCATCTTCAGTGTCAATTTTCGTTCTCTTCAGTTTATGTCTGTTGTTCCGTATTTATTTCGTTTTTTTTGTCAAACAGGTATTAGTGCATAATCGTAAATGTTAAGTGTCCTGAGTATAGGTACCTGAAGTCTCGCGCGCTTAGAGTCCAAAAGATATATTTTATCTCGAATCTGCCTTCGCGGTAAAAACAGGTAGATAGTCAGTAATTTTAGTCCGTTTGGGTATTGCAGGTTTGTTTGTTATGTTGGTATCTGTCATTTAACCTACGTTTTTTTTGTTTTTTTTTGTAAACAAGCCCTTATGTGTTCACGAAACCAGTCCTGTTTGTCCTACATATATAGCCATATTGATACTCACACGTCAGTTTATACACGCCTTGTTGTTCAATAGGTCTTTTTCATTCGTGCTGAATTTAAGTATCCTTCCCAGGTTGCTTCCAGTTTTAAACGCAGTGTGGATATTATACTTTCTGATAAAATTTGCTTGTTTGTATGTAATTTTTCCTGTATAAGTCATTTCTGTCTAAGTTTTTCCTTAAACTCTCTGTCGCTTCTTTTTTCAATTGTATAAATTTTTCTGAATTTATCCACGAGCTCCTTTTTATATCCGTTGTTTGTTGCTTTGTTGTATATTGTGTTTAGTTCCTTTCCGTATGCCTCTTGCGATAGAGGTATTCGTTCAAGTATATTTGTTAGTTGTCTTATAGCGGCGAATTTGTGTTCTTGAGGATCATTGGATGCTCTTCATTTTCCTTGGTGATCACGCATATTATGTCATCCACGTACCTTGCATAGAATACTACGCCTAACTCGGCTTTTAGTTCTTCCATATACTCTCCCTCCAGTCCTTGCATAAATACCTCCATGAGTATGGCTAAGGTTGGGTTTCCAATTTCGAGTCCGTTTGTTTGTCGGTATATTTTATTATAAAACTTAAAATAATTTTGTCGCAGCGTAGTTCGTAATGTGTTTGTGATTTGGGTTGTTTTTATCTGGATCGATGGGTATAAGTCCTTTATATCAAATGATACTAGCCTGCTTTGCTTTGTAATTTTCACGTTTGTCAGTTCCGTTGTGTTTGCTACAATGTGCTCGTTGCGCAGTTCCAAGTTATAATTTAATAGTATTTTCAGATGTTTGGACAGTCTATAAGCGGGAGCCGACTTATAGTTAATTATGGGTCTCATTGGAGTGTCCGGTTTGTGGATTTTTGGAAGCGCACAACGCCGAAACCGGCTTGTCTCCAAACCAAACTTGACAAGGGATGACGGAAAATCGTTCCAACAAATATATAAATTTTGTTATGTATGTATTTATAACACCCGAAATTGAATTTTGGTATTCTAGAAATATGGTTACAAAAGTTTTAGAACCAGTGGCAATACCTCACATTTAAACAATGGGAGGTATCAAATTTGACATAAAAATCATCATAAATCATGAAAGCAAAATTTTTTTTGAGAAAATCCATAAATTTGTCTTCCTATTTAAATAATTAGTTCCTCGCAAACATTTTACACGTGTCTTAAAATTGAAGGAACATCTTTGCATTCGCTTTTCTATTAAATTATCAAAACGAAACAGCTGTTTTTTATTACCTCCTCTTTCACAGGTTACAAAATTTACCTGGTTGCAATGAGCGTACAATACGAAATGTTTAAAAAATTTACTAAATTAAAACTAAAACTTTTAACATTTGCAAAAAATGTATACTTGACTTAGATGTATATGAAATGACGTATATGTACTCTGCACATGCAAAAAGCCAGTTTTCATAAGTTCGAAAATTTCATAAAAATTTAGTTCTTACTATCGAACTTTTGGGGGTTGTAACTCCCCACGAAGGAGCCACACCCTAAAACCAATCAGTGCTTCGAAGGAAAGCTTCTACAGAAGTCGTACAGTCTCAGCCCTAATCGAAAGGCGTGTTTACCTATAAGACAGTGTCCTGTTATGACCGATATTATCATGCTCAAGTCGTGTTTATTCATGTTTAGTAATTGCCCTATGCGTTTTGCGCTGAGAACCGGCCACAGTTGCTTCGATATTTTGCTGGTTGTTTCCTGCCGCCATCTATCGTTCGATAATTTTGTAAACCTTTCGGCTATACGAAGCTTGCAAGTTTGCAAGGGTATTCCTAGTTCATCACATATATCTTCGGTCGAGAGCCCAGTACCGAGTCGGGCTAGCTCGTCGGCCTTACAATTTCCCTGTATTCCGCTGTGACCTGGGACCCATGTCACTCTCAGGCGAAATGACTCATCCATGTCCTTAAGAGATGCGCGGCATTTCATAGCCACAATGGAGGTCGTTGATTGTTTTGTGAGAGATTTTATTGCCGCCTGGCTGTCAGTGAAAATGTAGATATCAATCACGGGTATCGTATCACACTTTACCATTTGTGTGGCCTTATATGTCGCCATCAGTTCCGCCTGAAAGACGCTACAGTGGTCTGGAAGACGGAAGCTATAGGAGATCCCCAGACGCCGGGAATATACACCTCCACCCACCTTTCCCTCAAGCTTTGATCCATCTGTGTATACATGGATGGACTCGCTATTTCCAACTGCTTTCAGTTTCCACTCTTCCAGACCAGGAAGCTCCGAGAATTCCGCTAGTATCTTGCCGTGACCGTAGGTACTGTTTGACCATTTCTTTAGGATGTTTAAGCGTATCGCCGTAGCACTTGCTACCTGTTTGGCATGCAGGTCTATCGGAAGTAGATTAAGTACGGTATATAGTGACTTTGATGCCGTTGTTTTCATCGCACTAGTTATGAGAATGGACGCCAGTCTCTGAACTTTATCCATTATTTTAAAGTTTACACCTTTCTGGAGGGAGTCCCACCATACTATTATGCCGTAAAATAGGATCGGCCTGATCACCGCTGTGTATAGTCAGTATATAATTCTTGGTTGCATTCCCCACCTTTTCCCAATTGTCCTGTTGCAGGAGTAGATAGCTATTGTCGTTTTACGCACTCTGTCTTTGATGTTTGACTTCCAGTTAAGCTTCCTGTCCAAAATGAGTCCCAGATACTTCGTCTGTTCCTTTACTACGAGGGTGGTTCCCCCTAGAGTTATTTGTACGAGATCTGGTGTCTTGTGCTTCTTAGAAAAGAGCACCAAGTCCTCGGCTACTGCACCACAGAGTTAAGCTATTTAACGATCTTTGAAGCAGGTCCGTTATTGTGGAGAGGTGTTTGCCTGGGATTGTTATAACGATGTCATCAGCGTTTGCAATTATTTTGCCACCCGCCTCTTTGAGTTTTTGGAGGAGCCCGTTTACGGCTACATTCCAGAGGAGTTGTGAGGTTACTCCTCCTTGAGGCGTTCCTCAGACTGGGTACCTCCTAAGAGAAGACCCACCTAGCTTAGCGCTTAATTCTCTTCCAACAAGCATACGCTCAATGAGCGATGCCAGTGAGTTATTCACCCCAAGGTTGACCGTTGGAAGGCTTTAGTTACATCGTCTACGACTTTTTCCAGTTGATGCTCTGAGTCTATTTTGCAATTTAGACCATTAATATTGTTGGAAAAGGTTGCTTTAAACTTTTCCCACTTGGTTTTTCTTCGGTTTAGGAACGGTTTTCGCTCTTTTACCGGAATAGCTAAATTATAGATCACATAGATATTATCCGAGAGTGAAGACTCTTTCGAGACTTTCCAGTCATGCAGAAGTTCTGCCCCTCCCCATTGGCACATGTAATGTCTAGGACTTCCCTCCTATTTGAAGTCACGAAAGTGGGAGTATCTCCTACATTGCTTACCTGTAAGTTATTACACATAATGAATTCAAAGATTGACTCACCCCGTTCATTTGTATCTGAGCTGCCCCAGATATGATGATGTGCATTTGCATCAGCTCCAATGATTAGCGGGGTGCCGCGCTTGTGCGCTTCTGTTACCGCATCTTAGTGGCTGAGGTGGAGGTGGTGTTTCCGCGTCGTGCGCCATGTACGAGGACGCCAGCCAAACTGTCCTACCGCGAGACTCCACTGCCACGACAGCATTGTCCGCATCACTGAACTGTATTAAAAGAAACACATTAATACACTCTCTTATCAATATGCACAACCTGGGATTACCTTTGTCTGTCACATAGATCAACTTGTATTCCTTACTGCTCAGTCCGCATACCCAATCTTTTACGATCCAAGAGACGGACGAGTAGTGCGGCCGACGCCGCCTTGCTGTGGTGAAGATTAATTTGTATTATCCCCACCATCAGCAGTGTTGGGTGCTTCTCTCCACCCGACTACGGTCTGGTTGGCGTCCTCCTCATCGGATATGGGAGGGAGGTCCTCTGTCTCCTCCACCATAACAGTGTCGGAGAGGTCAGAGAAGTGTCCCAGCCCTTCCTCCAAACTAACCCTTCTGAAGAGTTCGCCTACCATACCAGAGTTGGATGCTGCGCCGCCTCTGAGTTCTCAGTCAGGTTCGCCTTCATTGACACATCCTGACGATAGATGTGAAGATTCAGCGCTTGGAAGCCCTAATTGATCTTCCACCTCTGATTCGCAAGCGGTTCTATTGATTCCTCATTGAGGACTATTACCGCTAACCTGCGCCTACCATCCACTTCGCCAATCTTGGCCACCTTCCAGTCGTGGGTGAGTAGCTCTGGATTGCCCAGTTGGATTACCTCTAGCACTTCCTTTGGGTCAGTGTGGAAATCTGGAATCTAGGCTCTTGATCCGGGCCTGCTCGGAATGTCCTCCCGACGAACCACATCGAGTCGCGCTCCTTCTCAGAGTTCGCCTTCACGACTTATTGCCAGCGTATATAGATCCACTGACCTTTGATCGGCGCACCTTATAATTTTGACGCGAGAGTGAAACCATCCCGCATCCGCGCAGCTAGAAGGTGGTCCTGGATTTTCTTTCTGGATGTCTCTGTACACCGTCCAGAGTTTCCTGTCAACCAGCTCCCAATTCTGCGGTTTAATCGCTCCGTCAGGGGAACTGCGATCTATTACCGCTCTCTCAAAAGCTTCCTTTGCCACATCTGCAAAGGATCTAGCCGGCTGCTCTCTCATAGATAGAGAGGGGGACGGTTTTGTCCTTTTCGGGACCTCGGTCTTTGCCTGCGCGCGGTGTTCAGCCATGAACGTTTCAGTCTATTTTTTGGAGTCCAGCTCCTTGGAAAGTTTTTCTTCTTTGATTTCCCTCAGTCTCTCCAGGATCCTGAGGGCTGACCGTTTCGTGCTGCAATGTCTCTCAGACGCGCTGATTGACTTCCGGGGATGGCTATAGTCCGAGGTCGCATCAGAGTCAGAGGGGCGCACATCGGCGGCCGCTGGCGTGGCCATGCGGACCTATGCCGCCGACGACTTTTTAAGTATAGCACCTTCCGGTGCCTTTGTGCCTCCTGGAGTAGCAGGGGTAGCAGAGGAGCTAGCTTGTCTTTTGACAGGGCCGCCCTTGATTCCCGAAGACCTATCAGCGAGGTTGGGTCTTTTGCCGGCATTAGTCGATGAAGTTGCGTCACTAACTTGACTAACGACAGAGTTAGGTCGCTTCCCGGCAGATGGCATCGATTCCGTAGAGGCAATTCCCGAAGGGATGGAGCGTGTGCTTCGCCCTGGCTTAGCCACAGGCTTTACATCGCTGACAAGTTTGGTCTTGTCCGAAGACAGACCTGACCTTCCTGAAGGGTTGGGTCCAAATTTTAGGGGTTCTCGGTTATCCGAGGCAGGTTTTTGTTGTTTTCCATAATTTTCCATAACGTCCACACTGCTCGACAAGGCGAGCGCGGCAGACTAATATTTTTAGGGGGGGAAAGGGAGAGGTCGACCAGAGCAGTCCCCTCTGCCAAGGCAAGGTCGTTCTACCTCCTGTGGTGACCCTGTTTCAAGAGAGCGCCGTTAAAATACAGCCGGATACCCCTGGCTGCAAACCATCCAATGGGCACGGTGTCGCATAACACCCTGGATTAGGGGGAAAGATCGTCGGTGCGGTACTCTTCGCATGATGATTGGAGGGCCGCCTCCCGCGGGGACGGAAGGACGGTCAACCAATCACTATACCAAGCTTCCCTCTTAGTTCGTGTTGGGTAAATGACCTTTTAGAGGAAGTTAACCCACCACTTAAGCCTCATCCCCACGGCAAAGAGACCAACATGATGAGGTTATTTAAGTAGATATATAAATAAATTAGAGTTAAATCAAAGTAAAAATTAATTGTTTTCTATATGTATGTTACCTCTTTAAACCGAAAATGTAAATATTTTAACTAATTAATGTTAGTTAACTATTTTAAAAAATTATTAACAATGCAACTTGATAAAAATTTAAAATAAAATACTTAAACTACAAAAAAAAAAGATGTTTTGATATAAAAAAAAATTAGTAAGTTTCAGTTAATCGTTAGGTAACCATTAGGTAACGATTAGCGCTAGCCAGTACGTAACAAATAGGAATGGTTAGAGGTAACAAAGGAATAACAAAAAGAGTAAATTATATAATTATTTTGAATAACAAGAAGCTTACCATAAGGGTAACAAGTTAGAGTGGCTACCAATAACAAATAAATCACAGAACGGTAACTAAAAAAAACTGGTACTGCTAACAAAAAACTACCAATTTATGTAACAAACATTGTAAGAGAGTGGAAAAAGATGTTTGTAAATGCCATGAGTAAGAGCGAGTATGATGATCACTCCGACGTGAACCAGGAAGGGGTAAATTGTTATTATTTTCCCACGGCTAGAATACAACTGACTAATTTCCTAACAATCGCACAAGTGAACGCACACGCTTATCTACCTTGTTGGCTAACCATAACCCGTCTTCTAGGTAACATATTCGAGTTTCATAGAAAAAAAAAACTTGGCCCGAATGGACCGGTTGTCTTGAAATGGAAAGTCCCAGAGTCTGTTAGTTGTTTGTTAGCAGTACCAGTTTTATTAGCTCTACCAGAGATTTCTGATAATTTCGTATGAGATTCTTAAGGCCGAGTTGACACTTCTGCCCGAAACTCTTACATTCCATCTCTTTCTAACTCATACAATTCTGTATTTATGCCAAATTTATATATGCAAATCCCGCTTACTCACTGTAGTACTAAAAGTGATATCACGGTATAAATACCCAAAACAGATGCGGAAACTGCAATTTCTGTTTGTCGTATCTTGTTAGTTGGCGAGCTATAGGTAACCATATATCAACTTATTCGTTACAATTACATTATATAATTCCATTATGGATATTTTCTTGTTATACAAAACAGTTATATAATATACCCTTATGGATAGTCATTTGTTAACTCTTACCACTTGCATATTAATGTCAAACTAATTACGGACAATTTGCTAGTTGAATTATCGAAATCGGCCAGTTTTTAGAGAAGTTATGTACATTTGAAAAAAAAGGTTTTTTTTAAAGACGGGAAAATACGATTTAAGAGCAAATTGAAATCGCCGAAAAATATCGTAAAAAATTGTTTTCGGTATTAAGGAAAAATACACGTCTCTTTATTTTGATCAAGGAACAACCCTACAGAACGCAGCTAACCAAGGCGAATTAAATTCGCTAATACCAAAACAACTTTTCCGGCTGTTACCAACACTTTCGCATTTTGATATTTCGCTGTTTTCCCAATATTAGAATAAGCGGCAATGTTTCAAATTTTAGAGCCCAGAAATCATGTGTGCTAGCAATAGACTACGCTGCTCAGCCATGTTTACAAATCGTAATAAAAGATCACTTTGTTGTGAAAGTTCTTTGGATTTGCGTTAAGTTGCCTTTATTTTCAGTTAGATAATATGCTCTCTAATTAATATTTACAACTTAAATTTTTTATTAAAAAAAACAAGACTAAACTAACGAATATTTTACAAAACATGTGAATTAATTTTGAAGAAAATGTAACAGATAATGAACTAATTAAGCTAAATAAATATTTGTGTTCTTATTACCTTTCACATGCAGGAACAGCTGGTGAAGATGTAGTCAGGCTAGTGAAGGCTGGAACTTAATTGTAGTCTTATACCCAAATTCAGTAGCTCAGTCTCATATCAAGTCTCAATATGGGCTAGAGATTATTGCTTATACCCAAATTCAGTAGCTTAGTCTCATCTCAAGTCTCAATATGAGCTAGAGATTATTGCTTTTCCTCTCTTTCGCGTTTTTTCTTTTGTTTTTATTTAAATTGTGCGTGACCTGCTTATAATCAGGTCACAATATTTTAGACTTTATTTTGAGGCTAGAGGCTTTATTTTGAATGTAATTAATGCCAACTAGTCTAAAATTGTGACTTTTGTCTCTATTAGAGATTGATACTGCTTACTGAATTCGGGTATAAATCGAAGAAAAGGCAAATAGTTTTGAGTAAAACATTTGAAATTTATCTTTTTTTTTTTTTTTTGGATTTGGAATTGATGGCTGTGGTCAGCAACCATATTGCCAGATCAGTCAACAGTAAAAGTCATATTACAAATTTTCGTCACGTTATAATAGGAAATAAATATTATTTCAAAGTGAGTTTAACTTAACATATTCCAGTTTGATTTAAAGATATATCTTACGAACTAAATACATACATACATTTGTATTCATATTATTCTTACTATATTATGGCTTATCTATAATTTGAAAACGATTTGAGGTTGGCTCTTACAAACTAAATACATAAGTGAACATTTCATATGTTAAGACAAAATTTATTTTTGTATTATAGTTTAATTTCATTACTATTTATAAAATCAATTAATTCGGAAAAATAGTTGGCATTTTTTGTTAACAAAATTTCTTTGATGGAATTACATTTGAGAAAGAAAGAAAATCTAGATCTGGTGGAATTATATTTAATACACTTAGAAACCGAGTGTTCAATACTTTCGATAACATTGCAAGTAGTACACATATTCGATTGGATTGCTCCAATTAAATATAGGTATTCGCAATCATAATGATGTGAGGACATCAGTCTATTTATTGATTTAATTTTACTCGATGATAAATTCATTCTGTGAAACCATGGTTTTGACGGCGGCTCAGGAAAAATTTCAGAGAAGAATTTCCCTTTATTTTTTGAAATTTCGACATACTCTGCACTCCATTCATCTCTTAGAGAATTATATATTTTGCGTAAAGCGTCTTTTTTACTATATTTAATATCGACCACCGTTCCATGAGAAGTAGCAAGCTTTGAATCTTTATCTGCTTTTTCATTTAAAAAGAAGCCTGAATGGCCGGGAATCCATACTATCCTGCAGTCCCCAATCGACGACCTCTCAATTATAGCGTTTATTTCATTAACTGTATGGTTGTTTTTACTATGCTTTTTTAACATAATGCAACTGGTTTTGCTGTCAGTAAAAATAACTATTTTACTAAGTTTGCTTGCCTCCGCTACTAAAACCGCGCATTTTATAGCCAAAAGTTCGGCAGAAAGAGATGAGATATTGTCATAAGTTATCTTTGATAGAAGCATCGGTGGAAAATATTTGGAAATTGTTATTTTTATAAAAGTGATATTTTTGCAAACATAGTTTTTGTATTGTATCCTTAGATATATTTGATTTATTAAAACCTATATCTGATAACATATTTAGTTCAACGACGTATTTTGTACAAATAACCATTTGTGTATTATTTTCTACCTTGTCAAAAATATGTTTGAATTTGTTGTAACAAAAACCGTAGCTAGTGTTAAGCAGCTTTTCAGCAACGACATTGGTATATAAAGGATAATTATAGGTCATTGTGTTTAATAATTCTTTAGATGTTAAGAATATTCCTCTTTGTTTAGATGGTAGTTCACTTGATGGGGCATATAAAATATGGTTAGGTGTCGACGGAGTAGGTACACCCCAAACATCGACGTAGTAGCTGATTTTGAAATGTTTCAATTTTTTTACAACATATTTAGGAGAATGACATGTGGTAGTTCTGGCATACTCAATTTTGGATCTTACAAGCGATTTGTACAAGTTAAGGGCAGCTTGAGGAGTTAGACCTCCGTGAGCATTGGTCATCATTCTAACTACATTGGCATTTGAGTTTGTATCTTTGATTATATGCGAATAGTTGTCTTTTACTCTCAGGTTATTGTTTATCAATTTTCCTAAAAATTTAATTGAGAAAGCCTGTCTTATCGTAGTATTGTCAACTTGGAGTTTTAATACTTAGCAAAGTATATGCATTGCATTTTGGTTAGGTTAAGATGTAGATTTAATTGGTTGCACTTCTCGTAAAAAATATTACCTTTTATTTGTGAGATTGAGTACTGCCGTTTCAAAATCTCTTTTATATGATATGAGTGCAAAGTCATCTGCAAATTGAAAAATTTAAGTGTTTTCGTCTTTTAGGTCATGGAGAGATGCCGTGTATATGTTGAAAATTGTAGGACTTAGACAGGATCCCTGAGGGATACCCCCTGTCACATCCACCGATTCAGTGCCTAAAATTAGGGTTCTTTTTGAAAATAAATTTAGTATCCAAGATGAAATGTCAGAATTAATCCCATTGTGGTTTAAAATTTTACTCAATTTACTAAGATCAACGCACTCATAGGCTTTAGATATGTCCAGGGTTGTCATTACTACTTTATATCCCTTGTTCTTTTTAGATGTAATTAAATGGGTTATTTCGTTGATACACCTAGTACCAGAAGAAAGTTTGCGGAAAGCAAACGAAGATCGTGGAAGGATATGGCTTCCATTTAAGATTTCTTCTAGTCTATTTTTAATCATAAGATTAAGGACTTTTGCACAGACAGATATCAGGGATATTGGTCTAAAGTTTTCCACTAAGTTCAAGTCAACTTCACGTTTTGGAATGGGAATAATTTTTATTATTCGCCACTCATCCAATACCGTGTTGTTTCTCCAGCGAGTATTGAAAGCCTCTAAGAAATTGGTTCGACCAGCTATCGATAGATTTCTGATCATTACGTATTTAATCCCGTCAAACCCAGCCGCAGTGGCTTTGGGCTTTCTAAGCAAAACTTCATCTAGATCTTCTAATTAAAATGGAGTCACCACACGGTCGTTTGTCAATGTTATAGGTGTTGAGTTATCATTCTCTGGAATCTGATCCTTTAGGTGTGATAAAAAAGCTAGATTTTTTGTTGAATCCCACGTTTCACGGATAGGGGGGTTCTTTGCAAGTATTTTATGGCTACGTATAGATCTCCAAAATTCGTGACTAGATGATATTTTACTAATTTCAGATAAGTGTTCCTCTCTGGCATCTTTCTTAGCTTTTTTTCTTGCCACATACCATTCCTCCAACGCTTTTTTATATAGTAAGTAGTTAGGATAACTGCAATAATGCGTTAGCTTTGCTCGTGCTGCCCGCATTCGTCTGAATAAAACGTCAAGAGAACTATTCCACCACGACTTAGGGGAGAATCCGGATTCGATAGGAATTCTAACCTTTGAACCATCAATTGCTAACTTAAAAGTGCTGGAAATGTCCAGAGGTACTGTTGACAAAGTGAGATTCGCAAGATTTTCGTTAAATTTTTTTTAGAGTATATCGTCATAAACTGCGGCAACTCCACATTATCTATTTGAAAAATAATGGGTGTATGCGGACTTTTACCCAAATACACACTTGATGTATCCCAAGTAAAGTCCGCAACACCAAAATTTGTAAAAGTCAAATCTAACACACTACTATGGTTAATGACGTGATTTGTCATGCGAATAAAAGTATGTTTTCCATTATTAAGACAGTACATCTTAGAATTCCTAACTATATCAGCTAGTATTAGACCCTTCCGAGAATTGACATTGTCACCAAAGTCAACGCAGAGAGCATTGAAATCTCCTCCTATAATTGTAAATGGATTTGTAATCATAAATTGAAAAATTTTGTTGCACACGTCCGTGAACTCAGCGTCCGAAATCTGTGGAGGAAGATATACTGAAAATATGTTGATGTTTGGTTTTAGATTCGTTGTTCTTATCGCTATGATATCCAGAGGAGTATTAAAAACAATTTTTTTGAACCGAATGGAGTTCCTTAGTGCTATGGCAACACCCCCATATCTGTCTTGTCTGAATTTGCGAATAAGATTATAATTTAAAAGCCGTAAAGCGGCATCATTTTCATTAAAAAAAAAATTTCAGAGAGTAAAATTACTTCTATATTATTATTGTTTACAAAGAATTCTAAGTCGTATTTGCTTGTTTTATAACTTTGGATGTTGTATTGGAGGAGTCTCATTACAGTCTGCATAACCATTGTCTAAATTCTTATTGATTTTTTCTTGTAGCTTAATGAATTTATCACATAAATCTTTTTCCTTAGTTACTTCACAAAAATTTGAACAGATTTTAACTAGTTCGCTAATAATTTTTTCCAGTTCAGTAACTCTGTGAAAGTTGACCGGCAGATTTGCAACTGGTTTTGGTTTCGGGCTTACGTTTCTACGCATGATGTTTTCTTTACCAGTGTTGTCAAAACCTTAGGAAATGGGCCTCTTACCACTCTGCTATACTTGGTTTTCGTAAGTGTCTTGTTCACTTCCGATTGCTGATCTCTAACCATGTCTAAGTCATTGCCACCTACTGCACCTTCTGGAAAATCTCTGTCGTAATTGTCAAGAAGAGAGAAGCGATTTTCAGTACCATACTTGCTTTTGAATTCTTTAAATGTAATATTTTCGATTACTAAAATTTTTTGAATGTCTTGTCGTTTGGTGCGAGCTGGACAATCTTTAACTATAGAAGCGTGGTTTGTGGCCCCGCATAGAAGGCATTTAACATTTTTGCATTCCTCCTCACAACGCGGAGTGTTTCCGCATTGAAGGCATCTAGCCTCTCTCGCTTTACAGAAGTTAGCAATGTGGCCCAATCTGCCACACTTTCTACATTGTTTAACAATAGGCACAAAGTAATCTACTTCACATATACATTTCATCAATTTAATTTGTTTTGGTATGGAGTTGCCTTTGAAAGCAGTTTTCAAAGTTGTAGTGGAGATAAACTCATCTCCCTGCCGTTTGGTTAATCTTTTGACATATACCACCGGGATATTACTTTCGATATTGGTCATGATATATTATTTATATTATAAATGCTTTAATAAAATTGTTCGCTTTGTTTGCCGAATCAAAAGTGAGTTTAGCTCGACCGTTGCCAATAGCTGATAAGTCGATAAGTCCATCAATTGAGAGGTCGTCGATTAGCTCCATAAAAGATTAGAGAACACCCGTTGACATTGTCTTCCGGTTGATAGAAATATTGCTCCTCCTCAGAATTCATTAATAAGGGGTGCGCTGTTAAGTTGAGGGTTTTCGCTTGTCGTTAGACTTACCAACGGATTCAAAATTTCCTTAGCCGCTATCGCCACTTCTTCATTATGTTTTCTGCTTAGCTCTTCGTTGGGTTTTCTTTTTTTCCCCATGGTAGGATATAGTTCTGTACCTTCCTCCATAGGAGGTAGGCGAACTTATAACACTGGCAGAATCCAGGTTTTATTTTCTTTCACACAATATACAATATGAATACAGAGTAATATACTTAAACCTAAATGGAATGCTCAAACAATTATGAAAATAATAAACACAAGGTTTTTTGTTTGTTTATGATATTATAACTTAAACAGTCGGTCACAGTCCACGTGGTTGTCGAAAAAAGTGAAATTTATCTTAATTGAACCTCGTACATACCTTTATTTTACAAAGAAGAAGCCGCTAACATATCGATATTTACTCCGTGAATCGCTCCATGTTGGTGTTTACAAGTGATCTGGAAAAAAGATTGATACTTTTAATTATGACTTACTTTTAAATTTTTTTTGATGATATACATATATGGATGGTTAAATTAAAAAAGTCCTAATATATTAGTGCATTTTATCCGCCTTGGTTACCTCCGTCTTGTAGGGTTATTCCTTGGTCTAAATAATGAGACGCGTATTTTTTCTTTTGACCGAAAAAAATTGTTCACGATATTTTTCGGCGATTTCAATTTGCTCTAAAAATCGTATTTTCTCGTCTTTGAAAAAATCGCATTACTCATTATTTTGCCCAAGGAACAATATATTCAAGTTTCATGAAGAAAAAAACATGACCGGAATGGATCGATTGTCTTGAAATGGAAAGGCTCTTCTGTAAATATTAGAGCGAGAGTGAAAAAAGATATGTGTAAATGTCATAAGTTAGAGGGAGTAGGAGCATCACACCGTAGTGAATCAGAGTGGGGAAAGTGGTAATTTTTTCCCCACGGCTAGAACAAAATTAACTAGTTTGCAAACAAAGGCGCAAGTGAACGCAAACGATTAGCTAACTTATTTGCTGACCATTGCCTGTTTTGTAGGGTACTTTAAAGCCTGTTCTCATTGTTCCTGGTAAAGTAAAATTTGTTATATTGTTTTCTTCTTTTGCTTGTCCGACAGGGTGGAATGTTGATATTTGTTGGAACGATTTTCCGTCATCCGTTGTCAAGTTTGGGGTGGAGACAAACCGGTTTCGGCGTTATGCCATCTTCAGTGTCAATTTTCGTTCTCTTCAGTTTATGTCTGTTGTTCCGTATTTATTTCGTTTTTTTGGTCAAGCAGGTATTGGTGCATAATCGTAAATGTTAAGTGTCCTGAGTATAGGTACCTGAAGTCTTGCGCGGTTAGAGTCCAAAAGATATATTTTATCTCGAATCTGCCTTCGCGGTAAAAACAGGTAGATAGTCAGTAATTTTAGTCCGTTTGGGTATTGCAGGTTTGTTTTGTATGTTTGTATCTGTCATTAACCTACGTTTTTTTGTTTTTTTGTAAACAAGCCCTTATGTGTTCACGAAACCCGTCCTGTTTGTCCTATATAGCTATATTGATGAAAAATTTGCATGTTTGTATGTAATTTTTCCTGTATAAGTAATTTCTGTCTAAGTTTTTCCTTAAACTCTCTGTCGCTTCTTTTTTCAATTGTATACATTTTTCTGAATTTATCCACGAGCTCCTTTTTATATCCGTTGTTTGTTGCTTTGTTGTATATTGTGTTTAGTTCCTTTCCGTATGCCTCTTGCGATAGAGGTATTCGTTCAAGTATATTTGTTAGTTGTCTTATAGCGGCGAATTTGTGTTCTTGAGGATCATTGGATGCTCTTCATTTTCCTTGGTGATCACGCAGATTATGTCATTCACGTACCTTGCATAGAATACTACGCCTAACTCGGCTTTTAGTTCTTCCATATACTGTCCCTCCAGTCGTTGCATAAATACCTCCATGAGTATGGCTAAGGTTGGGTTTCCAATTTCGAGTCCGTTTGTTTGTCGGTATATTTTATTATAAAACTTAAAATAATTTTGTTGCAGCGTAGTTCGTAATGTGTTTGTGATTTGGGTTGTTTTTATCTGGATCGAAGGGTATAAGTCCTTTATATCAAATGATACTAGCCTGATTTGCTTTGTAATTTTCACGTTAGTCAGTTCCGTTGTGTTTGCTACAATGTGCTCGTTGCGCAGTTCCAAGTTATCATTTAATAGTATTTTCAGATGTTTGGACAGTCTATAAGCAGGAGCCAACTTATAGTTAATTATGGGTCTCATTAGAGTTCCCGGTTTGTGGATTTTTGGAAGCGCACAACGCCGAAACCGGCTTGTCTCCAAACCAAACTTGACAAGGGATGTCGGAAAATCGTTCCAACAAATATATAAATTTTGTTATGTATTTATAACACCCGAAATTGAATTTTGGTATTCTAGAAATATGGTTACAAAAGTTTTAGAACCAGTGGCAATACCTCACATTTAAACAATGGGAGGTATCAAATTTGACATAAAAATCATCATAAATCATGAAAGCAAAATTTTTTTTGAGAAAATCCATAAATTTGTCTTCCTATTTAAATAATTAGTTTCTCGCAAACATCTTACACGTGTCTTAAAATTGAAGGAACATCTTCGCATTCGGTTTTCTAATAAATTATCAAAACGAAACAGCTGTTTTTTATTACCTCCTCTTTCACAGGTTACAAAATTTACCTGGTTGCAATGAGCGTACAATACGAAATGTTTAAAAAATTTACTAAATTAAAACTAAAACTTTTAACATTTGCAAAAAATGTATACTTGACTTAGATGTATATGAAATAACGTATATGTACTATGCACATGCAAAAAGCCAGTTTTCATAAGTTCGAAAATTTCATAAAAATTTAGTTCTTACTAACGAACTTTTGGGGGTTGTAACTCCCCACGAAGGAGCCACACCCTAAAACCAATCAGTGCTTCGAAGGACAGCTTCTACAGAAGTCGTACAGTCTCAGCCGTAATCGAAAGGCGGGTTTACCTATAAGACAGTGTCCTGTTATGACCCATATTATCATGCTCAAGTCGTGTTTAATCATGTTTAGTAATTGCCCTATGCGTTTTGCGCTGAGAACCGGCCACAGTTGCTTCGATATTTTGCTGGTTGTTTTCTGCCGCCATCTATCGTTCGATAATTTTGTAAACCTTTCGGCTATACGAAGCTTGCAAGTTTGCAAGGGTATTCCTAGTTCATCACATATATCTTCGGCCCGAGTCGGGCTAGCTCGTCGGCCTTACAATTTCCCTGTATTCCGCTGTGACCTGGGACCCATGTCACTCTCAGGCGAAATGACTCATCCATGTCCTTAAGAGATGCGCGGCATTTCATAGCCACAATGGAGGTCGTTGATTGTTTTGTGAGAGATTTTATTGCCGCCTGGCTGTCAGTGAAAATGTAGATATCAATCACGGGTATCGTATCACACTTTACCATTTGTGTGGCCTTATATGTCGCCATCAGTTCCGCCTGAAAGACGCTACAGTGGTCTGGAAGACGGAAGCTATAGGAGATCCCCAGACGCCGGGAATATACACCTCCACCCACCTTTCCCTCAAGCTTTGATCCATCTGTGTATACATGGATGGACTCGCTATTTCCAACTGCTTTCAGTTTCCACTCTTCCAGACCAGGAAGCTCCGAGAATTCCGCTAGTATCTTGCCGTGACCGTAGGTACTGTTTGACCATTTCTTTAGGATGTTTAAGCGTATCGCCGTAGCACTTGCTACCTGTTTGGCATGCAGGTCTATCGGAAGTAGATTAAGTACGGTATATAGTGACTTTGATGCCGTTGTTTTCATCGCACTAGTTATGAGAATGGACGCCAGTCTCTGAACTTTATCCATTATTTTAAAGTTTACACCTTTCTGGAGGGAGTCCCACCATAATATTATGCCGTAAAATAGGATCGGCCTGATCACCGCTGTGTATAGTCAGTATATAATTCTTGGTTGCATTCCCCACCTTTTCCCAATTAAATTACAATTTCGCACATCATTCCATTTACATATGAGTTTAATAAATTTTTAAACTTACATAACTCTTTATCAACAAATTAAAATTCTTCAAAAAAAACAATAAAATAAGACTGAAGAGTTAATTATTTTTCACTTTTAAATGTCTAAGGCATCTTGCTTTTTACCTCGGAAGTCAGTTCAAATTTTAATAACTATTTTCGGAAATTTAACTTATATTTCATGCAACTCTGTCAGTACTTAGTAGTTTTAAATACAACCGTGCTCTGAAAATCAACTCTGAAAATCAGGTGATCTCAGCTGTGAGCTATTTCCGGGAAAACAGCTGATTGTTATCTTACTTGTAGACCTGTACGATGCACAATATACAACATAGCAACAAACAACGGATATAAAAAGGAGCTCGAGGATAAATTCAGAAAAATGTATACAATTCAAAAAAGAAGCGACAGAGAGCTAGACGAAAAAACTTGGACAGTAATGACTTATACAGGAAATGCAGAGGCACTATTGTAAGTAAGTAAGTAAGTAGAGTGAATTACTTTTAAGAACTAGTGAAGTGCAGTGAATATATTTGTTGAATGGAAACAAAGAATACATCAATGTCCAATTCCATTCAAGTTCCAAATCATAGATGCAAATGTCTAACATGGGCAATCTGGGATGTGCATGTGGGAAAAGATACGATATTAGGACTTTTTTTTATTTAGCCATCCATATGTGCATACGAGTATCATGAAAAAATATTGGAAGTGAGTCATAATTTAAAATATCAATCTTTTTTCTAGATCACATGTAAACACCCACATAGAGCGGAAACCGCGCACGCGACAGAAGTCAAACGTGTCAATTCAATTTATATTATCAATTTATTGTACATATGTGAATATCAATACGATCAATTTGGAATGATAGTACATAAATTTATTTATTGAATGTGAATGGAAAACCTAACAATATTAAAGAATTATTTATGAAATTATAAAATCTAAACTATTTAAAATCAATCGGCTAATCAAGAAAAGTGGTGAGGGCGAAAGCCGATCAAGCGATTATTTATTGGTCATTCGCAGCCAACCTTGGCACAACCCCTATTGGAAAACATAATAAATTTAAATAAAAAAACAAACAAAAAACTCGTTGTTGAACAAACAAAAAAGTGCTTTTTAACCAAACAGATATTTTACACAAAGTTGTTAAAAATAAAAAAATTCTATGACAAAACATTAATTTTACTCAAAGTTACAAGAGTGCGTCAAAAAAAATCGGTTTTACATAGCATAAACTTGGGTGTCTTTGATGGGGGTGATCGACTTGCACACACGCGACACTCCAAATCGTCGACTCGTAGGTGCTCAGTCACTCGGTGGCTGACACCCCCTTGTACTAGGGGCCTCCCCGCGGTGACACCCGGTAACGCTTTGGCGGCTAATTCGAGCGGCGACCCCTCCAAAACCCCCTCAAACCCGCAATTCCTACTCAGGCCTACTCCAATACCCAACTTCCCCTCCCTTTTTATCTATTTACAGGGCCGGATCAAGGTGTCATACGACCCGTGCCGAGGATCAGCCTGGCTGGGGCCCTTACAAAGTCCAGTCTCAAACGGAGTGCTCCGGATACCGGGCAACCTTCGGAGCTAACTAGCCTTACCCGGGTACAGCGGATCTCTGCCCGGGTGGACGTTTCCCTTTCTCCGCCACTCGTGGGACATTATTATGGATTCGAAAAACAAAAACACAACACCAACAAGGGAGTGCGGCGCTCCCAAGCAAAGGCCGACAGGAGCTACAACCTCCGCAACTCATAAAGCTACGGGACTACCGAGCTTAAGAGCACACAACCTTCAACAAAGGCTAACTAGGACAAAGGTACCCCCTGGTCCGAGAAGCCCGAAGGCGAATGCCACTCGCAAGAGTGGTACGAGCCAGGAGGCCCAAACTGTCGACAGCGGGCACCCTGCGCCTTCCTGCAGCAATCTCGTCACTCAGCGACCAGCGGCTGGCGGGGAGACTGTAGTGAGACCCAGGCAAGGCCCGTTGACGAGCAATAGGGCGAAGGAATTCGCACGTCCATACCCGTCGAAGGCCACCCACCAAGATAGACGAAAACCTCACGGATTCTCCGTCGTCAAGCCACCTCACCGATCAGGGAGGATCAGGTATCGAGGGAGGACTTCGTGAAGGTTCAAGAGGATATCGAGTGGGCTAGGTTGGTTATTCCAGACTTCGATGTCAAGTTATACGGCAAGTCAGCGGCTACCAAGCGACAACGATCCGTAGAGGAACTGCAACCGTTAGCACCGAAAAGGGCCAAAACGCAGGGCGCATGGACTCGATCCTTCGCAGAAATTGCTAAAGATCGAAAAGTTATAGGCGTCATCGATAGCAATAACGAGGAAGGTAGGATACCCAGACACCGTCACACCCAAGAGCAAGAGCCTGGGTACCAGTTACACCATCGGGCGCAGTGGAGATCCTGGAGATGGTGCAACTATTCAACCCAAACCTACCTACACAAAATTGGAGAGTGGTAAACACCGAACCGACAGACCGGGCGACGATGCAGGTGGTTCTCCTGCTAAATAATGAGAGCATAGAAATCCTGGCTAAATGCGAAAACAGGATAAACTATGGCTTCGGGAAGATTACCCTTAAGGTTTACAAAACCGACACCGAAGCCCTAGTGAACCTGGCAAATTGTGTGGAAGCGGAGGAACCACCAAGCGACCACGAGATAGAGGCAGAAGAGAAGATGAAGGAAGATCTTAGCGGATACACCTCATCCGGATCGGAAGGAGGCGCGGCCCTAAGTAGGCTATATGCGGAGTGCGAGCTACTCAGTGATGAGGAAGCGGACACGACAATCGTGGAGAAGGTGGTACCGTGTGATGAAGGTTGTTCAGATAAACCTTCATCACAATAAAGCAGCGTCCGCTGCGCTTCTACTTCAACTGGCGTCAGGAGAAGTAGACATAGCTCTGGTCCAGGAGCCATGGATCACTGGTGATAGGATCCGTGGCCTGAAGACCCCGAAATATGCTCTGTTCGGAGCTCAAGGTAAAGGGAAGCCCCGTACCTGTATTCGAGTTAAAACCATTATAAGCTCTTTTATTCTACCACAGTATAGCAATGGAGACATAACCACAGTCAGCATTGAACTGGCGCAGAAAAGGCTCAGGGTGGCCTCCTTTTATCTGGCTCATGACCACGAGGGGCCTCTGCCGCTAAAACTTATGAGGGAACTAGTGAGGGACACAAACCCACTAAGTGCAACGCTAATTATGGGAGGAGACGCTAACGCCCATCACACGCAATGGGGTAGCTCCAACATCAACGAACGAGGTGAGTCACTCTATAACTACTTACTTAATACAAATCTAGCCTTATGCAATAAAGGCACTGACCCAACATTTATAACAGCCAATCGTAAAGAAGTCCTAGATATTACCCTTTGTACTGATAAGTTTAGTAACCACATAATAAACTGGAACGTCCTGAAAGAGCACTCATTTTCGGACCATAGGTTTATAGAATTCAGTATATCAGACTCGCCACCCACCCCTAAGGTGACGCAGAATATCAAAAAAACAAACTGGGGTTATTATAGAAAACTGCTACTCAAGAGACTCCCTTCGGAACCACCCACTAAGCCAAAGACGCCAGAGGAACTCGACCATTTAGTAGGTGTCTTTGTTGAAAACTGCAACGCAGCACTGCAAAAAGCATGCCCTATTAAGAAAGTAAAAGAAACATACAGGCCCCCCTGGTGGACCTCAGATCTAAATAGACTACGTAAAGAATGTAGGAAAGCATTTAATGCTGCTAAGCATGAAACCCAGGAGTCTTCCTGGGCGCATTATAGAGCAATACTAAGACTCTATAAAAAAGACACACGGAATGCAAAGCGAAATTCATGGAATAATTTCTGCAGCGCGATAGAGACCACAACCGAAGCCTCAAGACTTCGAAAAGTTCTGGCAAAATCACCGACAGCACCCAGTTTTCTTCAAAAGCAAGATGGAACCTGGACCGAATCTAGCGTTGAAACAGTTAACCTGCTTCTAGACAACCATTTCTCCGAGTACACCAATGATCTTGGAAATGAGGAATGTCAGACCGCAGCTTATAAACGAGATAACAAGCGACAGAAGTATATGCTGGGCCATAGACAAATTCGAACCCTACAAAAGTCCGGGGCCAGACAGTATTTACCCAGCTCAGCTACAACATACCATGGAGCGCACCAAACCTTGGTTAAAAACAATCTTTACCAGCTGCTTAAGACTCGCCTATATACCCATTTTATGGAGAGAAGTTAAGGTGGTGTTTATACCAAAAGCAGGTAGAGCCTCACACACCAAACCAAATGACTTTAGGCCTATAAGCCTTTCCTCTTTTCTACTCAAAACTTTCGAAAGACTAATTGAGATGTATATTAAGATCTCGATTAGTCCATCCCTATTGTCTAATGCGCAACATGCCTATACCAAAGGCAAGTCCACGGAGACAGCACTCCACTCACTGGTTTCCAAGCTTGAAAAATCCCTGGAAGAAAAATAATTCGCACTTGTTGCATTTCTCGACATTGCGGGGGCATTCAAGAATGTAACCCCGCGAGCGATTACCTCGGCTCTCAGGGATCTGCGAATGGACAGCTCTCTAGTTGGACTCATTCACCATATGCTCACCAGCAGGGTAGTGTGTTCGCAGCTGGGGGAAAGCACCGTTCGCAGACCCGTAAACAGAGGCACTCCACAAGGAGGAGTTCTATCTCCACTTTTATGGGTGGTAACTGTAAATAAGCTCTTGCGACGCATGGAAGGAAATGGTTATGAGGTGATCGCGTACGCCGACGATGTCGCGGTAATTGTGAGAGGAAAATTTCTTCAGACGCTATGCGAACTCATGGAAACAGCTCTCACTTCACTTGTCACGTGGACCAAAGACTGTGGTCTAGAAGTGAATCCTGATAAAACAGAACTAGTGCTATTCACCAGAAGGTATAAGATACCCACTCTCACACTACCGAAACTTGATGGCAAAAGCCTAATTCTTAAAAGTACCGCGAAGTACCTGGGTCTGATTTTAGACAATAAGCTGTACTGGAAAGACAACACAAGGGAGCGAATAAGGAAAGCCACTACGGCGCTTTTCACTTGCAAAAAAGCTATTGGTGTGAAATGGGGTTTCTCCCCTAAGATAGTACACTGGATCTATACAGCCATCGTCCGCCCAATCCTATTATACGGAGCCTTGGTCTGGTGGCCCACTCTAGTAAAATCAACAACGCTTAAACAACTGCAGAGAGTACAAAGAAGCGCGGAGCTCTGCATAAGTGGAGCCCTAAGCTCCTCACCCACTGAGGCTCTAAACGCCATACTACACCTGCCACCTCTTGACGTAGTAGCTCAAGAGGTAGCCGCTATCACAGCTTTAAGACTTAGAGAAGCTGGGTTCTGGACCCAGAGCACACTTGGCCACACAGAAATTCTAAGAAAAATGGCTCCAATTCAAATACCAACAAATACGGACTACTGTACACCATCAGCTTCCTTTAAAAAGGACTATGAAGTCATCGTACCAACCCGACAGGATTGGTACACAAGACCACACCATATGCCTAAGGCCATCAACATTTACACTGATGGCTCCAAACTCAACGGAAAAGTCGGGGGAGGTGTATTCTCCCCTGAACTAAAACTTGAAACATCGTTCAGACTCCCCGACCACTTTAGCGTGTACCAAGCGGAAGTGCTGGCCATCCAGGAGGCTACACAGCACCTAATCAAAAACCCTAAAGAAAGCAAACAGGTCTTTATCTTTTCTGACAGCCAAGCTGCACTGAAGGCGCTAGACTCCTGTATAGACAATACGAAGTCTCTCACTGAATGCCGCAGATCTCTAAACGAGATGGCTCAGCATTATAGAATTCAACTCATATGGGTGCCTGGACACCGCGATATCGAGGGCAACTGCAAAGCGGACGAACTGGCAAGGAATGGTACGACCACCCCGATCCTTCCGAGTAGGAACAGGTTAGGTATACCACTTGCCACTTTTAAACTACAAATCAAGCATAACACCATAAAGGTGGCGAATGAACGTTGGGGTAGTCACCCACACTGCGAAATCTCCAAACTCACGTGGCCGTCTTACGATAAAAGGCGCACATCAAACCTTCTGGGGCTAAAGAGAAGCGAAGTCTCTACCTAAACAAGAACCCTCACAGGGCACTGTCTAATTGGTACTCATGCGAAAAGACTAGGAGTAAATGCTCCGGAGCACTGTCGCAGTTGACGAAGAAGAAGAAAACGTGGAACACCTACTTTGCCAATGTCCAGCTTTAAGCAGAAGAAGACTTCGCGGAAGCTTATTTACATATGTATGTATGTACATACATGGATCCACTAGTGAACAAAAGTACGCACATATATATATATAAATTAATAAAAGGCTTAATTTTTCGCGCCAAAACTTTCATTTCAGCAAGTTGCCGCTAATAATAAAAAAACAGTTGGAAAAAAATAATCCGTTCTACCCAAAAAGCGGTATATATACACTCACTTGCTGTCAATTTATACATATGTATACAAAAAAACAAAAAATGGTTTAGTTTTTTGTTAAAAAATATTAATTAGGTTTCTTGCAAAAATTTAACTTTAGTAAAAGCTATTTTCAACATTTTCTG
This sequence comes from Philophylla caesio, assembly GCA_963971545.1. Lineage (NCBI taxonomy): Eukaryota > Metazoa > Arthropoda > Insecta > Diptera > Tephritidae > Philophylla > Philophylla caesio. The sequence continues at coordinate 120,930,658 of OZ020604.1, read as the reverse complement.
TTGTTGTTAAATAGCCTTTTTCTCGCTGTATTTATTCTATGTTCTGAAAGTTGTATCTGCTCAATATGGTCACACTATTAGCTGAAATACAACTTGGCTTAATTTCGGTGATGCCGTAATTATGTTTTAGTATGCGAAATGTCCGGGCAAACGTCGCTGAGGATGTCGCTTTGCTGGGCGAAATTGTGTTTCAGCCATTATCTGCTAATAATCGCTTATCACCAAACAATCAGAAACGAAGAGAGTGGCTATAATTTTTCAACTAATATAGCCACCACTTCGCCAACGCTCTTTCTCCGATCTTGGATTCTCTTTTTTTATACACATCGCTAAGGAGTTCAAACAAAGCGCGCTCACGACTCACCAAGTTCAGTATTCACAACTCACTTCAGCTTTAAAAGGCTTTAGCGTGTAAACATTTGCAATCTCCCGCATACATATACTTCGACTTTGCATGCGAACAACGTTAATTGACATTGCATCTACCGAAAGATATTCTAATAGATATTATTTTTGTTGCACGTGTGCTATGTCGGCAGATCCCACGACTATGGCTATCGGTAACGAATTGTGGTGGTGGTGATGTGAAGCATTGCCCTGAACGGATGTTAGGCCGACAATGCAGACTGAGGAATTCGCCAGCTATCGTTTCGGGTTAACTCCTCACCTCCTAAATGAGGATCGTCCGCGATTCTCTCGGTGACCTCCCTTACTAAGAACTCCATTGAACTTTTTGCGGTGTCTTTGTTGTATTTATTAAAGGCGAATCGCAAGACTTCTAGGACAGCGAGTAATAAACGCCAATGTGGTTTATTCATTTCTTGCAGATAGTTCAGACTCAAAGTCTCTATATTCGCCGACAGATGTACCCTCTGAGCCGTTGGAGTGTCAGGTGTCCGAGTATTTCGGTTATTTCGGTTATTTTGGTTGCGGTATTCATTGGCGTTTACCTTCACCGATCGATCAAAAGTTAACAAGTAAGTACCTCTGACGGTCCTAATTTTCCCATTCTCCCATCGTCGATTTCTTTGAATTACTTATCATGGTTGGCGGTAGTTGAACAGTTTGACACTGCACCTGTGACCGCAAGTAGTAGTTTTTTGCTTCTTACAGAAAGTCTCGAATGTGTATTTTTCGCATTTAACGGCGTGGGTTTCGCTTCCGCACTCAGCAACGGTATTATCATAGCCGAAGTGTAGTACTCGTCCTTCGCGAGGCTGGGCCAATAAGCTAAATTTCTTACAAACAGTTCCAGGAATTGGATACTAAAATACAAAGTACAAATTATTATTATTTTGTAAAATCTTAATGCTAGACATTCCTATTACTTCTATTGTAGTTACGTTAGTCGAGTGCTCATTGATAATGTTATTGATATCACTATTATCTAGTATTATTGGGCTTACAAGGTTCAACTAAGCTAGGGCTATTAAGACTGTGACCGATTGTAGTTTGAGTATTTCTCTGTTTCTTGCAAGTATCGTACTGCTGCGAACTTTGACCACTTATCGACACAAGTTAAGAAATATTTTTGGCCTGTGGAAAATATGTATACATGTATATCTCTTCTGTGTGGGATGGTATCGGCGTTGGCGCTATAATATGCTTTTTTTGAATGTCGGTCGTATTTTGACCTTGAGCAGGTTCTACAGTTTGCTGGAACCTCCCTTGCCTTTCTGTCCATTTAAGGGAAAAAATAGTCGGCGAGGATCTGTTTAACATTCTCCTGTGCCGCCCTGTGAGCACGGTTATGTTCGGAAAATATATTTTTCAGCTGATCATTTTCATCAAATATATCCGTTACCATTTTCTCAGTACGGCGGAGTTTTACGTTCGGATAAAGCTCTACTAAGCGGTGCTGCATCTTTACAAACACTGGTAGAGTGCAATGTATGGCAAGTGGGTTACAGTTTATCCACTGACTCTATGGGATAAGAGACTTCTTTTCTTGCGAAAGTACGCGCCTATACCTCAGGAGCACGCATCGGTCGTCAAATCGAATGGTTTGGTCAAGTCTGGATAAGTTAATGTGACGTCTTGCGATGCAAGGATTTCTCTGAGTGCGTTAAATGCCTTTAAGGCTTCTAAACTCAATTACATTTTTATTTTCTTTGATTGGGTAGCACTTACTTTACCATTTTCCAATTTCAACATATCAGTCAGGGGTTTTGCAATACTAGCAAAATTATTGAAGAAGTATCTTTAGTATTTAGCCCTTCCAAATAAGGAACGAAGTCCTCGAAGAGTGGATGGCTGCTCATAACTTTTTATTCCATTGGCCTTATCGGGGCTTGTTTTCACACCTTCACTTTGGACAACGAATCAACATTTAGTTTTGGTTCTGAGTGTTGTTGTCTGTCTTTTTACCTATGCTCTTTTTCTGTCCTTTGTATACCAACTTAAGCGGTTCGAATAGGTATTTGTCTGAATAGGTATGTGTCTGCTCGTTTATTACTCTTCCATCAAAGGTTCTTTGCCTCTCGATCTCTATATTTATGAGTACGTTCAGGCGGCGTCCCTTCTAATGCACATGAAGTAGTTTGGATGTCTTCTTAATATTTGCTGGTGTACATGTATTGCTGAACATGTGGTTAGCGAAGTTCGACTCAGGTACAGTGGTCGGCTTTTGTGCCCTTTTGTTGTAGTCCGCTATATATTCGCGAAATGTTGTTCTTATTTTCTGTCCTGTTTGGCAAGAAGCTCTGCAACTTCTTTATTCGCGAAGTCGGCTACACCCATGGGATATGGGTAAAGTTTAGAGCAAACCGCTTCGTCGATTTTTGTTCTGGTTGTAGCAATTATATTGATATTAAAGGGTAGCGACTCGTTAGGGTCAGCAAACGCCCTATGTTTACTTCTTATCATTTTACAAAAGTTTTCACGAATGGAAGAAGCAATTTCTTCACTTCTAATGTCGATAAAACCACGAATAAGTGTTCAACTTTGTTGATCTTGGAATAACAATGGACCCGAAATTTAATTTTAATCTTCACATTCATGTTACAGTTAACAAAGCCAAAGGTGTTTTACATTTGTAAAACGATGGTCAAAAGAATTCAATGACCCTTACATTACGAAGGCTCTGTTCACAACGTTAGTGAGGCCAATACTGGAATATGGATCTGTTCTTTGGAACCCGTGCTATCAAGTTCATTCCGGCCGGATAGAGGCAATTCAAAACAATTTCTGATTTTGGCTTTAAGAAACTTTCGTTGGGATTCTCAGTACAACCTGCCGTCATATATAAGTCGTTTAAAACTCATAAATCTTCCTACACTTGCTCGTCGCAGAGAAATGCTGGCAAAGTATTTTTGGTCAAGTTACTGACAGGTCTTGACTAGTTTGTGTCAGGATTTTAAAACTCACTCCGTTTCTTTTTATATTTCAGACTCACTTTTTTATGTAAGGAAAACTATACTCAATGCTGTCAATAATTAATACATATATTTTTTTTATATATATCCGTGCGTCATGCGGATGCGCCCCTCGCGTCAGTCGGGCGGGTATGGAGGGATAAAACCGTTGGGATTATTATTATTATTTGCACAATCTGATTGCTTTCAAAATCAAAATTGATTCGAATAGTTGTTGTGCGAGAGTGCGCTGAATTTATACATAATTTGATTTATACTATATGTACGTATCAAGAAAGGATTACGGACCAAAAATGTGCAATATTAATTCATATGTATAAAATATGATTCTAAAAGCGATCAGAGTTAACATCAGTCCTAATAAATTATTTTAAAATAGCATTCAATAATATATTAACTTGTAGCAGCTGACTTGAACTCGCAGTCAAAAAATTAAGATTTTACTTCAAGTAAATTAAAACTTTCTGACACTACTTAATTGGGATATATTTTTATTAGAGACTCCATCCATCTATTTGATATTAAATTGCACTTAATAAAAATGGTATCAGCTTTCAATTCTCACTAACTTGAGATATGACTTTTCTCCCAAATCATTCAGTAAGCGTGCTCTCGCTCATTTCTTCACATCTTTCATTGTGGCAACGTCGTATTTGTTAGCGCCCTCTTTATCAAAAAACGGCCTTGGATTAGTAAAAATGACAGGAGGAAGTGTCGCGAAAGACACGAACCTTCTTACTTGACGGCACATTGCAAATAAAAAAGTATGCCTTCAAATTGCCCAGTGAAGCAGAAAACAAGGAAGAGTTGGAAGAATAATGTAATAACATAGAATTTATTTATTATAAATATTTTATAATTTTATTGAGCTCAAGGCCAGTTTATGGAAGATTTGTTTGTGAAAAAACAACAACAGTTTTTAATGGTTGAAGTTATAGTACTATTTCGGAAATCACCACATTTCCTCAGCAGACTTCTTTTTTGATTATTAAATTAAATTATTTTTAATTTTAATTTTTCATAAAAACTGTTGTTTTCTCACAAACAAATCTTCCATAAACTGACCTTGAGCTCAATAAAATTATAAAATATTAACATTTACTACGCCAACAGAAAAATGAACAAATATTTATTATAAATTACATTTCGCACATCATTCCATTTACATATGAGTTTAATAAATTTTTAAACTTACATAACTCTTTATCAACAAATTAAAATTCTTCAAAAAAAACAATAAAATAAGACTGAAGAGTTAATTATTTTTCACTTTTAAATGTCTAAGGCATCTTGCTTTTTACCTCGGAAGTCAGTTCAAATTTTAATAACTATTTTCGGAAATTTAACTTATATTTCATGCAACTCTGTCAGTACTTAGTAGTTTTAAATACAACTGTGCTCTGAAAATCAACTCTGAAAATCAGGTGATTTCAGCTGTGAGCTATTTCCGGGAAAACAGCTGATTGTTATCTTACTTGTAGACCTGTACGATGCACAATATACAACATAGCAACAAACAACGGATATAAAAAGGAGCTCGAGGATAAATTCAGAAAAATGTATACAATTCAAAAAAGAAGCGACAGAGAGCTAGACGAAAAAACTTGGACAGTAATGACTTATACAGGAAATGCAGAGGCACTATTGTAAGTAAGTAAGTAAGTAGAGTGAAGTGCAGTGAATATATTTGTTGAATGGAAACAAAGAATACATCAATGTCCAATTCCATTCAAGTTCCAAATCATAGATGCAAATGTCTAACATGGGCAATCTGGGATGTGCATGTGGGAAAAGATACGATATTAGGACTTTTTTTTATTTAACCATCCATATGTGCATACCAGTATCATAAAAAAATATTGGAAGTGAGTCATAATTTAAAATATCAATCTTTTTTCTAGATCACATGTAAACACCCACATAGAGCGGAAACCGCGCACGCGACAGAAGTCAAACGTGTCAATTCAATTTATATTATCAATTTATTGTACATATGTGAATATCAATACGATCAATTTGGAATGATAGTACATAAATTTATTTATTGAATGTTAATGGAAAACCTAACAATATTAAAGAATTATTTATGAAATTATAAAATCTAAACTATTTAAAATCAATCGGCTAATCAAGAAAAGTGGTGAGGGCGAAAGCCGATCAAGCGATTATTTATTGGTCCTTCGCAGCCAACCTTGGCACAACCCCTATTGGAAAACATAATAAATTTAAATAAAAAAACAAACAAAAAACTCGTTGTTGAACAAACAAAAAAGAGCTTTTTGACCAAACAGATATTTTACACAAAGTTGTTAAAAATAAAAAAATTCTATGACAAAACATTAATTTTACTCAAAGTTACAAGAGTGCGACAAAAAAAATCGGTTTTACATAGCATAAACTTGTACAAAACAAAAAACCAAATCATAAGCAGCATTTGCAGCAACACAAGTTCGCACGGTCCAACATCTGCAGCAGCGCAGCTTCAACCTCAAAGCTTTAGTGGCAAGTTCACAAGGTGCAATATCTGTTGCAGCAACAGCTTCATCTACTACTTTAGCGACAGCTGTAGCGGCGGCGTGGACAAACCAAAGAATTGGGCGACAACAAAATAATAAAAAAGGAAAGTAAATGTTGTAAGTAGGCAAATTCTTAATTCACTTTAAAATTTAAAACTCCCTTCATTTCCCTGAAGGTCATATTATTTAAAAAAAAACTTCGAGCGGAAGCTTATTTACATATGTATGTATGTACATACATGGATCCACTAGTGAACAAAAGTACGCACATATATATATATAAATTAAATGCGGAGAAGACGGCCATGTAGCGAGGACGTGCACAAATCCCCCAAAATGTTTATTGTGCGAAAAGAGACAAGAAATACGCACTGACCACTCTAGTGGTGGCATTAAATGTCCAGTATATAAAGAAGCGATCCAAAAATTAAAACCACTATGAGATTATTGCAGCTAAATCTTAACCACTGCGAAGCCGCGCAAGACCTCCTGTCGCAAACAGTTCTCGACTTAAAGGCCGACATAGCACTACTGAGCGAGCCTTAAAAGAGAAAGTCGGTCAATTGGACTCAGGACATCTATGGAAAAGCCACAATATGATCTTGTGGACAAAATCCCGCATATATAGGAAATGTATTGAGTGAAAGAGGTTTCATACGCGGTAAAATAGACGATATTTATATATACAGCTGTTACATTCCGCCAAGTACCCCTCTAAACATGTTTGAGGAAATCGTCGGAAAAATAGCCATAGATGCCAAAACAGCGGTTCATAATTGCAGTCGACTTTAATGCCTGGGCCACAGAGTGGGGTTCATAGCGAACGACTCCAAAGGGAAGAGCGCTGTTGGAAGCATTTGCCTGCTTAAATGTGGCAATACTGAACACCGGCGCAGAGCACACCTTTTCGAGAAATGGCTTCGGCTCCGTCATAGACATCACACTCGTAAGCTCCAACCTTAACACGCGGTCCAAATGGAGTATAAGCGCATGCTACACTCAAAGCGATCACTCGGCTATTATATGCGATATAAAATTAAACAGTAGCAAACCTGTTAAACGACAACAGCGCCTAAAGCGCCAAGGGTGGAAAATCAGCACCCTCGACCAAGAGGTGTTCAAAGAAATGCTACAAACTACAGAATACACGGGGTGTGCGAACAACAAGTGCATAAAATTTATGAATAATATTCGAACAGCATGCAATGCGTCGATGTCTCGCAAGTCTGCCACCAAGCAACACTCTTGGTGGAACGAGGACATACAAAACCTTAGAGAAGATTGTATTAAGTCCAGAAGACGCTTCCGAAGAGCAAAAGGAAGACCATACTTCACAGCATACAAAATTGTGACAAAGAAATTAAAAGAAGTAAAAGACTCTATTCCAACATGTCCACAATTCCAGAGCAAAGAAGGCTGGTATCATCTACCCTAAAAACTAGAGAGCACGTTTTCCGCAAGGTTACCTCTGAAGAAGTTATTCAAGCACTAAAGAGACTCGACGACAAAAAGTCTCCGGGTCCTGACGGAGTTCCAAATAAGGTACTAAAACTGGCCTTTACCCACGTGACATCAACAGTAGTAGATATATTTAATACCTGCTTGGCGGAGGCAACGTTCCCATCGATATGGAAGCGACAAACGCTGGTACTTTTGCCCAAACCAGGTAAACCTCTAACGGAGCCATCTAGCTATAGACCAATATGTTTGCTCGACTCTGCAGGTAAAATCCTAGAGCGTATAATATACAACCGCCTTGAAAGCGAAGTTGATGCCGCAAACGGTTTATCTGAAACCCAGTTCCGGTTCAGAAAAGGAAGATCCACTGTCGACGCCGTAAACTTGACTACAAAAATAGCACAAGAGGCGATTAGTGGTACTCGATGGCTAGAGGGATCTAAAAAATACTGCATAATGGTGACTCTTGATGTTAAAAATGCCTTCAACACAGCCAACTGGGCTAAAACTCTGGATGCGCTGGACCTACTTACGAGAAACCATGCGCAGCTATTTTGAAGGACGCGTTTTGGAGTACGCAACATCAGCGGGCGCGAGAAACTTGAAAGTCACAGGCGGTGTTCCACAAGGTTCCGTACTCGGACCCTTACTCTGGAGCGTCATGTACGACGGGGTCGTACGTATAAAACTGCCAAACGAGGCAAAAATAATCGGATTCGCATCCGACATCGCCTTGATTACTACGGGTAAACAACTAAGCGAAATTTGCGACACCACGAATAGAGCTATAGCATTAGTTCAGTCGTGGCTGGCGCAAAATGGACTTAAACTGGCGGAGCAGAAAACAGAGTCAGTGCTCATATCCAGCAGGAAAAAGGTGGAGTCAGTCACAATAAAAGTTGGCGACCACGATATAACAACACTGCCAGCAGTTAAGTACCTGGGAATAATGATAGATAGGAGGCTATCGTTCAAATCGCACCTCGAATACGCCAACGTAAGAGCGTTAGCCACAGTAACAGCACTATCGCGGATAATGCTAAATGCACGCGGTCCAAAGCAACGACGACGCCAATTAATTGAAGGCACAGTAAAGAGCCAAATATTATACGGCGCTTCAGTCTGGCACTCGGCATCAAAGTGCGCATCGTACATGCGTGGCATAAAGGCAACATACCACCTATGCGCGCTCCGCATGTGCTGCGCTTTTAAAACGGTTTCCGACGAAGCAGCACTAGTAATCGCGGGGATGTATCCTATCGATATACTGGTGAACGAAGCGGCAATCATTGCGGAAAACATAATGGAGCGATCCCTTGCAAGAGAGGCCAGCACGCATACCTGGCAGAACAGATGGAGTAACGCAACAAAGGGTCGCTGGACATACCGCTGTATTCCAGATTCAAAAAGCTGATTGACCAGAAAGCACGGCAAAGTAGACTTCTACTTAGCACAGTTCCTGACGGGACACGGGTGCTTTAAAGAATATCTCTACCGCTTCAAACACGAACCGGACCCGATGTGCGATTACTGTGGAGGAGACGCAACAGAAAGCGTCCACCACGTATTCTTCGAGTGCACGCGATTTGATGACATCTCACGGAAAATTCGTAATATAACCGGGGTAATTTGTACACCCGAATCGCTCGTAGCGTCTATGCTACAAAGCAGTGAAAAATGTAAGACAGCTAGTGATGCAATAGCAGAAGCAAAGCACTTTTCGGAGTGCCGGTACTTGCCGCCAAACAGTGCCCTTTCGTTAACTTTCCCCTTAACTCGGTGCACCGTTTGGCGGTTCAACGGCGTTTAAACAAATTCCGACTGATCACTTCTTTTCCGAAGACGAGAGACACAGCAGCCACCACGCCACTACGGAGGTAATTTCTATATTTTCATACTACCACATAATCACAAATATACCAAATTATAACGATTTAAATTGAATAAATTCAATTATTCGCTAATATCAAAACAATCGTTCATTTCTTCTTTTTCCATAAAACTTAACACCGAGCGTATATTCCGTATACGCCGCGTGTAAATACTTAGAGAACTAAAACTTTGATACCATCTTGTCAAACACATTTATATTTTGAAATTAAATATTAATCAAAACCTTGAAAGAAATATAGGAGAAGGTGGTTCAGAATATATAATTCGTTTTAGATTTTATTAAAGAATTTAAAAATTGTGCGGTGTGAAATAGTAAAATGTGCTTCGTTTGGTGTTTTTTGTTAATTGTATTTCGAAAATAGCGAAACAAAGACTTGTAGCATTCATTTTAATCCTTCTATTGCTCAGGGACATTCTCTTCTATACAGCAAAGAGCTAAACGTTAACTTTAATAAATTCAAAGATTTGAAATCTCTTTATATTAAAAACAGTATTCCTCCAAGCTTCCAAAACGAATATCTTAGCTTTAAGTATTGTGAAACCCTTCCAGAAATTTTAAACGAGACAGACGAGGAACATCTATTAATTTGCATATGTACGTAATACATATAACTGAATTTACAACAAATTTAATTTTACACATTTTACTGTTTTTTAAGTAGACTTTTTGAGTTTTATTTAGTTGTTTATGTTTTCATACATGTAAAGTATATTAAAATGAAAATAAAATAAATTTTTTCAAAACAAAATACAATAGGGGTATTCATCTTAACGCGCAAATGCTTCGCAACCGCATAAACCTCGTAAACGTTTTTATTATTGAATGAAAAACCGGTTTATTTACGAGGTTTACGCAGTTACGAGCCATTTGCGCGTTTAGATGAATACCCATTATATTTTTTTGGTGAAATCTAATTAACGTATGCGCCACATTTTTATCCAGCAGCCTGTCATAGTGACAGCAAAAATAACGTAAGCGCAAAATTCTCTATTATTGCCTACAAATGAAGTTAAAAGAAGTTATTGACGATTCCATAATTTGTATTGAACCGGGCTTAGACTACATTTAAAATTTCACAGAAATATTCCAAACAGATAAGGAAAAAACAAAAAAAAAACACCTCTCCTGTAAAAATTTTTCATTGGCGGTTACGTTATTTTCGCGGTTAGGGCTCGATATATATTGTTTCTGTTTGTGGGATCGATGGATATAAGTCCTTTATATCAAATGATACTAGCCTGCTTTGTAATTTTTACGTTTGTCAGTTCCGTTGTGTTTGCTACAATGTGCTCGTTGCGCAGTTCCAAGTTATCATTTAACAGCATTTTCAGATGTTTAGACAGTCTATAAGCAGGAGCCAACTTATACATAGTTAATTATGGGTCTCATTGGAGTGTCCGGTTTGTGAATTTTTGGAAGCGCACAACGCCGAAACCTGCTTGTCTCCAAATCAAACTTGACAAGGGATGACGGAAAATCATTTCAACAAATATATTAATTTTGTTATGTATTTATAACACCCGAAATTGAATTTTGGTATTCTAGAAATATGGTTACAAAATTTTTAGAACCATTGGCAATACTTCACATTTTAACAATGGGAGGTATCAAATTTGACATAAAGAACGTAAAAAACATCATAAATCATGAAAGCAAAATTTTTTTTGAGAAAATCCATAAATTTGAACAAACATTTTGTCTTCCTTTTCAAATAAATAATTGAAGGAACATTTGCGCTTCTATTAAATTAACAAAACGAAACAGCTGTTTTTTATTACCTCCTCTTTCACAGGTTACAAAATTTACCTGGTTACAATGAGCGTACAATACGAAATGTTTACAAAATTTACTAAACTAACACTTAAACTTTTACCATTTGCAAAAATTGTGTACTTGACTAAGATGTATATGAAATGACGTATATGTACTCTGCACATACAAAAAGCCAGTTCTCAAAAGTTAAAAGTTAAAAACTATTTATTAAATTTGGCTTTTTGCATGTGAAGAGTACATATACGTAATTTCATATACATCTAAGTCAAGTATACATTTGTTTCAAATGTTAAAAGTTTTAGTTTTAATTTAGTAAATTTTGTAAACATTTCGTATTCTACGCTCATTGTAACCAGGTAAATTTTGTAACCTGTGAAAGAGGAGGTAATAAAAACAGCTGTTTGGTTTCGATAATTTAATAGAAAACCGAAAGCGAAGATGTTCCTTCAATTTTTAGACACGTGTAAAATATTTGCGAAAAACTAATAATTAAAATGTTTGTTCAAAGTTATGGATTTTCTCAAAAAAAATTTTGCTTTCATGATTTATGATTTTTTTTATATCAAATTTGATACCTCCCATTGTTTAAATGTGAGGTATTGCCACTGGTTCTAAAAGTTTTATAACCATATTTCTAGAATACCAAAATTCAATTTCGGGTGCTATAAATACAACCCAAATCACAAACCCATTACGAACTACGCGGCGACAACATTATTTTATGTTTTATAATAAAATATACCGACAAACAAACGGACTCGGAATGGGAAACCCAACCTCGGCCATCCTCATGGTGGTATTTATGCAAAGACTGGAGGGACAGTATATGGAAGAACTAAAAGCCGAGTTAGGCGTAGTAATCTATGCAAGGTACGTGGATGACATAATCTGCGTGATTACCAAGGAAAATGAAGAGCAGATACTGGAGTACCTGAACAATCAACATGCATGTATAATGTTGACGATGGAAATGGAAAAGAAGGGAACAATAAATTACCTGGATCTGACGATTAAGATAGACACAATTGCCAAAAACTTGACTATAAAATTTACAGAAACCGACAGCTACAGACACCATAATACATAACACATCCAATCATCCTCAAGAACCCAAATTCGCCTCTATAAGACAACTAACAAACAGACTTGAACGAATACCTCTATCGCGAGAGGCATACGGAAAGGAACTAAACACAATATACAACATAGCAACATAGCAACAAACAACGGATATAAAAAGGAGCTCGTGGATAAATTCAGAAAAATGTATACAATTCAAAAAAGAAGCGACAGAGAGTTTAATGAAAAACTTAGACGGAAATGGCTTATACAGGAAAAATGAAAAACAATCTTGCAAATTTTTTCAGAAAGTATAATATACACACGCCGTTCAAAACTGAAAGCAACCTGGGAAGGATACTTACAATCAGCACGAATGAAAAAGACCTATTGAACAACAAGGCGTGTATAAACTGACGTGTGAGTGTCTATATAGCTATATAGGACAAACAGGACTGCTTTCGTGAACACGGGGCTAGTTTACAAAAAAATCAAAACAAAGACGTAGGTAAAATGACAGATACCAACATACAAAACAAACCTGCAATACCCAAACGGACTAAAATTACTGACTATCTATCTGTTCTTACCGCGAAGGCAGATTCGAGATAAAATATACCCTTTTGGACTCTAACCGCGCGAGACTTCAGGTACAAATACTCGGGACACTTAACATATCCGATTATGCACCAATACCTGCTTGACAAAAAAAAAACGAAATAAATACGGAACAACGAAAATTGACACTGAAGACGGCATAACGCCGAAACCGGTTTGTCTCCACCCCAAACTTGACAAGGGATGACGGAAAATCGTTCCAACCAATATCAACATTCCACCCTGTACAATATAACAAAATTTACTTTACCAGGAACAATGAGAACAGGCCTTTCGGTACCCTACAAAACAGGTATTGGTCAGCAAACAAGTTAGCTAATCGTTTGCGTTCACTTGCGCCTTTGTTTGCAAACTAGCTAATTTTGTTCTAGCCGTGGAAAAAAATTACCATATGCCCCACCCTGATTCACGACGGTAAATTGCTTCTACTCCCTCTAACTTATGACATTTATACATATCTTTTTCCACTCTCGCTCTAAGGCTCTTCTGCCTTTCCATTTCAAGACAATCGGTGCATTCCGGTCATGTTTTTTTCTCCATGAAACTTGAATATACATATTGTTCCTTGGTCAAAATAATGAGACACTTATTTTTCCTTTCGGCGTTTTCAATTTTGCTCTAAAAATCGCATTTTCCCGTCTTTGAAAAAATATTTTTTTAAAATCGGTCAGTTTTAGAGAAGTTATCTACATTTAAAAAAAAAGATTTTTTCAAAGACGGGAAAATACGATTTTTAGAGCAAATTGTAATCGCCGAAAAATATCGTAAACAATTTTTTTCGGTCAAAAGAAAAACTACGCGTCTCATTATTTAGACCACGGAATAACCCTACGGAGGTAACCAAGGCGGATAAAATGCACTAATATTTTTATTTATTTATTTACAAGAGAAACAATCATAAATAATTGCACATAATGTATTAGGACTTTTTTAACTTAACCATCCATATGTGTATATCATCAAAAAAATTTAATAGCAAGTCATAGTTAAAAGTATCAATCTTTTTTCCAGATCACTTGTAAACACCAACATGGAGCGGATCACGGAGTAAATGTCGATATGTGAGCGGTTTCTTCTTTGTAAAATAAAGGTATGTACGTGGTTCAATTAAGATAAATTTCAAATGTTTTACTCAAAACTATTTGCCTTGACTTCGATTTATACCCGAATTCAGTAAGCATTATCAGTCTCTAATAGAGACAAAAGTCACAATTTTAGATTAGTTGGCATTAATTACATTCAAAATAAAGCCTCTAGCCTCAAAATAAAGTCTAAAATATTGTGACCTGGTGATAAGCAGGTCACACACAATTTAAATAAAAACAAAAGAAAAAACGCGAAAGAGAGGAAAAGCAATAATTTCTAGCTCATATTGAGACTTGAGATGAGACTAAGCTACTGAATTTGGGTATAAGCAATAATCTCTAGCCCATATTGAGACTTGATATGAGACTGAGCTACTGAATTTGGGTATAAGACTACAATTAAGTTCCAGCCTTCACCATCCTGACAACATCTTCACTAGCTGTAAATATTAATTAGAGAGTATATTAACTTATATAAAATAAATGCAACTTATCGCAAATCCAAAGAACTTTCACAACAAAGCGATCTTATTTTACGATTGTAACGACAGCCTTTTCTTAAACGGAAGTGTGAATGCAAGTGTGTGTGTGTGGATAGGTATGATGGCTACAATGTTGCTCATACGAAGCGCTGGCAACTTTATATATGTTGCCAGAGTCGGTCATCATGCGGTGCTAGCAACACGTAGCTAAAGCCGAAAGTGTGTGTGTGTTTTCTTTAGAAAAACGGAGATCTTTTCTAATCCGCTTTATGGAAAATTCTATAAAAAGGCCAACTGGCCGGACAACGGGCAAAAAGTATTGTGGTGACGGCAGAGGCCGGTGCGTGAAAAGTAAACGCGAGTGCTGATTTGTTTTTTTTTGATTGTTTCTAAACCAAAAAAAAAAAAAAGGTGTGATAGCGATTGACAAAAAAAATTATATAAAAAAAATTAAAAATTTTTAAAATTAATAACATATACATACTAATATATATTTTAAGAGTTTAATAGGAGTCGGAGGTAAGTACCATTGGCTATGTCTTTTAGAAAGTAAGATAATTAAGCAAAATTTTGTGTACACACATACATGCACGAGAATCTATGTACGTACTCGAAATATACATATGTATGTACTTATTAAACGCAATGTAACAAAAGGTTTCTTTGAAATGTTTCACCAGGTCGCCTGCAGCGGAAGTGCAAAGGACCTCCTCCTCTTTTTGGCACCACCAAATTTTCATCATAAAATTCATTGGACTCTGGGGATAAAGTCCAGCAACACATCAACGTTCGGCTATACAGCTGAAGCGGTTTAACAGCTGATCGCAAACGGGTGAAAGACCTAAGAGTTCCAGTAAACAGTTGAACAGCAAGAGCGGAGTGGGAGCAGGGAAGTAAAAATACATAAATAAGATTCCAAGCAGCAGCGGGAGCGGGAGATTAGCTGCCAACACCAACAACTTCATCGTTCTCACTAACACCAGTAGCAGGAGCGGGAGATTAGCTGGCAGCACCGACAACTTGATCGCGCTCATCTACACCAGCGGCGGAACATCGTGGGAATATTATACCAACAATTTCTTTTTCATGACATTAAGAAATTGCGAATAATTTGTATAAAGTATTTAGGATTTATATACCTTTTGTAGCGTTAAATAATTTTTTTTATAACCACCAAACTGGAATATATACAGGTATATAGGCACCTAGGTTTATATAGAAATATATATATATATATATATATATAAATACATGTACAACGCATATATTCACCCACTTGAATGTATATAGGTGTTTTCTTTTTAACATTTCCTACGTGGGTACATATGTATATACATACATATATATTTATAAATATAATAAGTATACAAATGCTTATTTAAGAGCGCACGAATCTCTTCTTTATCAAACGCACAGGGTCTTTGGTATTTTTTTTTTGTTTTAGCTACCTAAATCATGAGTGAGTAAATTGCCGGTCACTATAGCATAATTATAACACTGAATTTACGAAAGGGTGTGCATAGGCATAACGTAATAATGTATGTAGGTTAGGGTGACAGTTAATTTCGAAAGTGATATTTTCTTTGGTCTCAGTATTTTTTTGTGTGTAGTTTTATTTTAAAAAAATTCTAGTAAAATTTCAAGGTCGTAGGAAGAGGATTAGGGGGCGCGTCGGCCCCCCAAAGTTACACAAAATCCGTTTTTTCACGCAAATTTTTACTTTGACTGCTTGTAACTTTCTCTGTGTTTTTTTTTTTAAACATTACTGGCGAAAGATGTTCATTAATATGTCTACAATAACATCTGTCAATAACATTTTTGTCTAATGTTAATATTTAATGAAAAAAACTTAAATATAGGAGAAAAAGTACGCCTCAATGTCGATTTATTATACTTAAATAAAACTACTTATGTATATGATTTCTCTTTTTATTAATATTGTTTAAAGCACTTGAGACAATGTCTTTTTATTACAGTCCGAAAACCGATGGCGGTAATCGCTAACAATTTTTAAAACAAATTGTTTTTGGCGTTCATTTTTGGTAAATAGTTTATTATACTCTTCCATCAATTTAACCCCCCTTTCGGCAGTGTCATTTGTAACATTTAATTTTTTCATCAGTTCAGCCGCTTTACAATAAGATTGGTCCTGCTCCCATTTGTCTGGGTTTAATTTAAAAAAATCAGTATTTATTTGAAATCTTTCAAATAATGCTTTTGTTTCGACAGAGACGAACTGTTCAATTCCGTCATGGAATATTTCAACGATTTCTCTATCATTTATTGTAGCTCGCTTTGTGTTTTGCTCTTGTTCAAAATCATTTTCCAAAGCCGCCACCATTTTTTGTTTTGAAAAAAGGGATACGTTGCTGTCAAAAAATGCAAGACCAACCGCCTCAGGGCTTAAATACCACAAGTGGTTCCTGAACTTTTTAAGAGCAACATAAGATATAGCAGCATCAATTTTTTTGAAGTTTTCAAGTTTTTGTAAAAATAAAAAATCTTGATATGGCGCTTTAATGGCCAAAGGAGCAGAAAACCACGCTTCGACATAGACTTCAGCAATAAAAACACAAATTTGACGAAGCCCATTTAATTCAGTTGCTGAAAGCTGGAACTCGTTACGGAATAAAAATATTTTTAGACAGTAAATCGCTTTTGCCATCCACCTTGCATGGTGAACAGCTCCTGGCGATCGAAACATTAGGCTGTTTGGATGTGTCTTTTCTGGTTTTTGACCCAGGAAGAGCAAAGTGAGTTCCAAGAATTCTTTATAGTCTTCCCTGGGTTGTTTTTCTTCCAAGATATTATTTACTGCACCGATAATGCGAACAGCAGACTCTTTCATGTACGTCTTGACAGTTGGATCGTTGATGCCATACTCATAGTTTTTAGCATCAATCTTAGCCCAAGCATTTTTAAATTTCTCAAACATTTTAACGTTTGGACTTCCATAACAGCTTATTTTTTCTTCGAAAACGCATCTTAAAACAATCTCGTATATATGATGACGGCATGGTAACCATGAAAGTTGTCTTTGTAAATTATTTTCAATTAACGTACAGGTACCATTGAAACGCCCAGTATTGACCGCTGTTGTATCAAACACTAAAGCTTTGATGTGATTTTGCAGACCATATTCATAAATAGCATCGCATACAGCGGATGCCTGTTCTTTTCCAGTACCGGAATCAATTGCAGGTATTTCAAGAAGCTGTTCAACTTTACCGCTCGATATTATTATAGGCAACCTATCAACTTTATCATTTCCCGTCAGCGCCGGCAAAAGTTTACCATCCCAATGAAGGCAGATAGCGTCGAGCTCATTTAATTTTAATTTATTTTTTAATGCTGAAATTCTTTCTTCACGGATTTGTTCCCTTTCCTGGTGTACAGACGTTCGGTTTAAAATATAATCTTCAACATTATTACCCAGAACTTCAACGACTGCGCTTATTAGATGAACCGCATGTCTGTCACTGATTTTACAGACATCGAGTGCGGCCGCCAGTTTTGGTGTTAGTATTTTATTTGTTCCCCTACATTTTTTGGCTGGAGGTTGACTACAACGTGGGTCACATTCCATATCTGGAAAACTGTTATCATTCTCTGAAGATTCAGATGACAGCAACTCTGCAGTTTCATCTAATAAAAACGACTTAATTTAAAGAAAATAAAAAATAAACAATAACATACAACGAACCAATTAATGCAATTTCACGATTATTCCGCTCCACTTGTTGTAATAAATTGTTGTTGCGTTCTTCAAGTCGGCACTCTCGGCGTACTTCTTCGTAATCGATACCATACATAAAGCCTGGGCGCCACGTTTTTCGTTGACTTATCAAGAAATCAATATCTTCTTGATTCGACATTATTTTTAATGCACTTGCATGCGCCACGTCAAAAAGCATATCCAATTTTTCTTTCCACGTGTTTACTTTGCTCTTATGGAAATTAGAAGTCTTCTTTGAATCTTTTTGAAAGCTTTGCCATTCTTTATACAATTTCTCTACATTTGTAATGCAGTGTTGTTTATCCTTGACCGGAATGCGGGCTTTTTCCCAGAACACGAATAGTTCTTTTACAACTAAATCTGAACTTTCCCGTAAATTTTTTTTTACTACACGTAAATTGAAAAACAAAACTTTCAACACTTCTATATTGGAGGGTAGTTTACTTCCCGTTAATGAGTTGTTACAATAACCAATTAAATATATGCGTTCACGTAAATTTCTAGCAGACATTTTCGACTTTTCACATTCAAATATTCACTTCGAATGATTTTTTTGCAAATTTAATGCTATTAAAAAATGTTTGCGGCTGCTGCATATAACTGTAAAATAAGAATCTATTTTCCGAGAAACATTGGTGCTGATTTTTTGTCGGTAGCTTACGCAAGCATTGAGAATAATATTGTTGAGGTTGTAACGGGAATATTCTCGGTCACAATTGTCAATATTATAGATCGCTTCAGCATACAGGCAAAAAAAATTTGAAGCAAACTTTTAAAGACAATTCTTACACTTGAAAACAAAAGTAAACAAAAAGAGTCTGAAGTTCGGACTAGCGAGGTCTTACTGTATATAATTGTTGAAGCTACTCTTACGTAAATCATAAGGAATTTTCTATATGAATCTTTAATTAAATAAATCTGAACAAAATCCAAAATTTGAATCATATAAGTAATTTTATTTAAGTATAATAAATCGACATTGAGGCGTACTTTTTCTCCTATATTTAAGTTTTTTTCACTAAATATTAACATTAGACAAAAATGTTATTGACAGATGTTATTGTAGACATATTAATGAACATCTTTCGCCAGTAATGCTTAAAAAAAAAAAACACAGAGAAAGTTACAAGCAGTCAAAGTAAGAATTTGCGTGAAAAAACGTATTTTGTGTAACTTTGGGGGGCCGACGCGCCCCCTAATCCTCTTCCTACGACCTTAAAATTTTACTAGAATTTTTTTTAAATAAAACTACACACAAAAAAACACTGAGACCAAAACAATAAAGAAAAAAAAAATACTCCATACATTTAATTGTCACCCTAATGTATATACATATGTACCCAAGTAGGAAATGTTTAAAAGAAAACACCAATATACATTCAAGTGGGTGAATATATGCTCTGCACATGTATCTATATACACATATATATATATATTTCTATATAAACCTAGGTGCCTTTATACCTGTATATATTCCAGCCTGGTGGTTATAAAAAAAATTATTTAAAGCTACGGATATGTGAAAAAGCAAAAATACAAAAAAATTACAAAAAAAAAACAAAAAAAAGTATAAAGTAAGAATGCAAAATTATGACAACAAAAGGTATATAAATCCTAAATACTTTATACAAATTATTCGCAATTTCTTAATGTCATGAAAAAGAAATTGTTGGTATAATATTCCCACGATGTTCCGCCGCTGGTGTAGATGAGCGCGATCAAGTTATCGGTGCTGCCAGCTAATCTCCTGCTCCTGCTACGTGTGTTAGTGAGCACGATGAAGTTGTGGGTGTTGGCAGCTAATCTCCCGCTCCCGCTGCTTCTTGGAATCTTATTTATGTGTTTTTACTTCCCTGCTCCCACTCCGCTCATGATGTTCAACTGTTTACTGGAACTCTTAGGTCTTTCACCCGTTTGCGATCAGCTGTTAAGCCACTTCAGCTGTATAGCCGAACGTTGATGTGTTGCTGGACTTTATCCCCAGAGTCATGATGAAAATTTGGTGGTGGTGACAAAAAAAAGGAGGAGGTCCTTTGCACTTCCGCTGCAGGCGACCGGGTGAAACATTTCAAAGAAACCTTTTGTTACATTGCGTTTAATAAGTACATACATATGTATATTTCGAGTACGTACATACATTCTCGTGCATGTATGTGTGTACACAAAATTTTGCTTAATTATCTTACTTTCTAAAAGACATAGCCAATGGTACTTACCTCCGACTCCTATTAATTTTTAAAAATATATATTCGTATATATATTGGTATGTATATGTTATTAATTTTATAAATTTTTAATTTATTTTATATTATTTTTTTTGTCAATCGCTATCACGCCTTTTTTTTTTTGGTTTAGAAACAATCAAAAAAAAAACAAATCAGCTCTCGCGTTTACTTTTCACGCACCGGCTTCTGCCGTCACCACAATACTTTTTGCCCGTTGTCCGGCCAGCTGGCATTTTTATAGAATTTTCCATAAAGCGGATTAGAAAAGATCTCCGTTTTTCTAAAGAAAACACACACACACTTTCGGCTTTAGCTACGTGTTGCTAGCACCGCATGATGACCGACCCTGGCAACATATATAAAGTTGCCAGCGCTTTGTATGAGCAACATTGTAGCCATCATACCTATCCACACATTTTACAATCGTAAAATAAGATCGCTTTGTTGTGAAAGTTCTTTGGATTTGCGATAAGTTGCATTTATTTTATATAAGTTAATATACTCTCTAATTAATATTTACAGCTAGTGAAGATGTTGTCAGGATGGTGAAGGCTGGAACTTAATTGTAGTCTTATACCCAAATTCAGTAGCTCAGTCTCATATCAAGTCTCAATATGGGCTAGAGATTATTGCTTATACCCAAATTCAGTAGCTTAGTCTCATCTCAAGTCTCAATATGAGCTAGAGATTATTGCTTTTCCTCTCTTTCGCGTTTTTTCTTTTGTTTTTATTTAAATTGTGTGTGACCTGCTTATCACCAGGTCACAATATTTTAGACTTTATTTTGAGGCTAGAGGCTTTATTTTGAATGTAATTAATGCCAACTAGTCTAAAATTGTGACTTTTGTCTCTATTAGAGACTGATAATGCTTACTGAATTCGGGTATAAATCGAAGTCAAGGCAAATAGTTTTGAGTAAAACATTTGAAATTTATCTTAATTGAACCACGTACATACCTTTATTTTACAAAGAAGAAACCGCTCACATATCGACATTTACTCCGTGATCCGCTCCATGTTGGTGTTTACAAGTGATCTGGAAAAAAAATTGGTACTTTTAATTATGACTTACTTTTAATTTTTTTTGATGATATACACATATGGATGGTTAAGTTAAAAAAGTCCTAATACATTATGTGCAATTATTTATGATTGTTTCTCTTGTAAATAAATAAATAAAAATATTAGTGCATTTTATCCGCCTTGGTTACCTCCGTAGGGTTATTCCGTGGTCTAAATAATGAGACGCGTATTTTTTCTTTTGACCGAAAAAAATTGTTTACTATATTTTTCGGCGATTTCAATTTGCTCTAAAAATCGTATTTTCTCGTCTTTGAAAAAATCGCATTCCTCATTATTTTGACCAATGAACAATATATTCAAGTTTCATGAAGAAAAAAACATGACCGGAATGGACCGATTGTCTTGAAATGGAAAGGCTCTTCTGTAAATATTAGAGCATGAAAAAAGATATGTGTAAATGTCATAAGTTAGAGGGAGTAGGAGCATCACACCGTAGTTAATCAGGGTGGGGAAAGTGGTAATTTTTTCCCCACGGCTAGAACAAAATTAACTAGTTTGCAAACAAAGGCGCAAGTGAACGCAAACGATTAGCTAACTTATTTGCTGACCATTGCCTGTTTTGTAGGGTACTGAAAGGCCTGTTCTCATTGTTCCTGGTAAAGTAAATTTTGTTATATTGTTTTCTTCTTTTGCTTGTCCGACAGGGTGGAATGTTGATATTTGTTGGAACGATTTTCCGTCATCCCTTGTTAAGTTTGGGGTGGAGACAAACCGGTTTCGGCGTTATGCCATCTTCAGTGTCAATTTTCGTTCTCTTCAGTTTATGTCTGTTGTTCCGTATTTATTTCGTTTTTTTTGTCAAACAGGTATTGGTGCATAATCGTAAATGTTAAGTGTCCTGAGTATAGGTACCTGAAGTCTCGCGCGCTTAGAGTCCAAAAGATATATTTTATCTCGAATCTGCCTTCGCGGTAAAAACAGGTAGATAGTCAGTAATTTTAGTCCGTTTGGGTATTGCAGGTTTGTTTGTTATGTTGGTATCTGTCATTTAACCTACGTTTTTTTTGTTTTTTTTTGTAAACAAGCCCTTATGTGTTCACGAAACCAGTCCTGTTTGTCCTACATATATAGCCATATTGATACTCACACGTCAGTTTATACACGCCTTGTTGTTCAATAGGTCTTTTTCATTCGTGCTGAATTTAAGTATCCTTCCCAGGTTGCTTCCAGTTTTAAACGCAGTGTGGATATTATACTTTCTGATAAAATTTGCTTGTTTGTATGTAATTTTTCCTGTATAAGTCATTTCTGTCTAAGTTTTTCCTTAAACTCTCTGTCGCTTCTTTTTTCAATTGTATAAATTTTTCTGAATTTATCCACGAGCTCCTTTTTATATCCGTTGTTTGTTGCTTTGTTGTATATTGTGTTTAGTTCCTTTCCGTATGCCTCTTGCGATAGAGGTATTCGTTCAAGTATATTTGTTAGTTGTCTTATAGCGGCGAATTTGTGTTCTTGAGGATCATTGGATGCTCTTCATTTTCCTTGGTGATCACGCAGATTATGTCATTCACGTACCTTGCATAGAATACTACGCCTAACTCGGCTTTTAGTTCTTCCATATACTGTCCCTCCAGTCGTTGCATAAATACCTCCATGAGTATGGCTAAGGTTGGGTTTCCAATTTCGAGTCCGTTTGTTTGTCGGTATATTTTATTATAAAACTTAAAATAATTTTGTCGCAGCGTAGTTCGTAATGTGTTTGTGATTTGGGTTGTTTTTATCTGGATCGATGGGTATAAGTCCTTTATATCAAATGATACTAGCCTGCTTTGCTTTGTAATTTTCACGTTTGTCAGTTCCGTTGTGTTTGCTACAATGTGCTCGTTGCGCAGTTCCAAGTTATAATTTAATAGTATTTTCAGATGTTTGGACAGTCTATAAGCAGGAGCCGACTTATAGTTAATTATGGGTCTCATTGGAGTGTCCGGTTTGTGGATTTTTGGAAGCGCACAACGCCGAAACCGGCTTGTCTCCAAACCAAACTTGACAAGGGATGACGGAAAATCGTTCCAACAAATATATAAATTTTGTTATGTATGTATTTATAACACCCGAAATTGAATTTTGGTATTCTAGAAATATGGTTACAAAAGTTTTAGAACCAGTGGCAATACCTCACATTTAAACAATGGGAGGTATCAAATTTGACATAAAAATCATCATAAATCATGAAAGCAAAATTTTTTTTGAGAAAATCCATAAATTTGTCTTCCTATTTAAATAATTAGTTCCTCGCAAACATTTTACACGTGTCTTAAAATTGAAGGAACATCTTTGCATTCGCTTTTCTATTAAATTATCAAAACGAAACAGCTGTTTTTTATTACCTCCTCTTTCACAGGTTACAAAATTTACCTGGTTGCAATGAGCGTACAATACGAAATGTTTAAAAAATTTACTAAATTAAAACTAAAACTTTTAACATTTGCAAAAAATGTATACTTGACTTAGATGTATATGAAATGACGTATATGTACTCTGCACATGCAAAAAGCCAGTTTTCATAAGTTCGAAAATTTCATAAAAATTTAGTTCTTACTATCGAACTTTTGGGGGTTGTAACTCCCCACGAAGGAGCCACACCCTAAAACCAATCAGTGCTTCGAAGGAAAGCTTCTACAGAAGTCGTACAGTCTCAGCCCTAATCGAAAGGCGTGTTTACCTATAAGACAGTGTCCTGTTATGACCGATATTATCATGCTCAAGTCGTGTTTATTCATGTTTAGTAATTGCCCTGTGCGTTTTGCGCTGAGAACCGGCCACAGTTGCTTCGATATTTTGCTGGTTGTTTCCTGCCGCCATCTATCGTTCGATAATTTTGTAAACCTTTCGGCTATACGAAGCTTGCAAGTTTGCAAGGGTATTCCTAGTTCATCACATATATCTTCGGCCGAGAGCCCAGTACCGAGTCGGGCTAGCTCGTCGGCCTTACAATTTCCCTGTATTCCGCTGTGACCTGGGACCCATGTCACTCTCAGGCGAAATGACTCATCCATGTCCTTAAGAGATGCGCGGCATTTCATAGCCACAATGGAGGTCGTTGATTGTTTTGTGAGAGATTTTATTGCCGCCTGGCTGTCAGTGAAAATGTAGATATCAATCACGGGTATCGTATCACACTTTACCATTTGTGTGGCCTTATATGTCGCCATCAGTTCCGCCTGAAAGACGCTACAGTGGTCTGGAAGACGGAAGCTATAGGAGATCCCCAGACGCCGGGAATATACACCTCCACCCACCTTTCCCTCAAGCTTTGATCCATCTGTGTATACATGGATGGACTCGCTATTTCCAACTGCTTTCAGTTTCCACTCTTCCAGACCAGGAAGCTCCGAGAATTCCGCTAGTATCTTGCCGTGACCGTAGGTACTGTTTGACCATTTCTTTAGGATGTTTAAGCGTATCGCCGTAGCACTTGCTACCTGTTTGGCATGCAGGTCTATCGGAAGTAGATTAAGTACGGTATATAGTGACTTTGATGCCGTTGTTTTCATCGCACTAGTTATGAGAATGGACGCCAGTCTCTGAACTTTATCCATTATTTTAAAGTTTACACCTTTCTGGAGGGAGTCCCACCATACTATTATGCCGTAAAATAGGATCGGCCTGATCACCGCTGTGTATAGTCAGTATATAATTCTTGGTTGCATTCCCCACCTTTTACCAATTGTCCTGTTGCAGGAGTAGATAGCTATTGTCGTTTTACGCACTCTGTCTTTGATGTTTGACTTCCAGTTAAGCTTCCTGTCCAAAATGAGTCCCAGATACTTCGTCTGTTCCTTTACTACGAGGGTGGTTCCCCCTAGAGTTATTTGTACGAGATCTGGTGTCTTGTGCTTCTTAGAAAAGAGCACCAAGTCCTCGGCTACTGCACCACAGAGTTAAGCTATTTAACGATCTTTGAAGCAGGTCCGTTATTGTGGAGAGGTGTTTGCCTGGGATTGTTATAACGATGTCATCAGCGTTTGCAATTATTTTGCCACCCGCCTCTTTGAGTTTTTGGAGGAGCCCGTTTACGGCTACATTCCAGAGGAGTTGTGAGGTTACTCCTCCTTGAGGCGTTCCTCAGACTGGGTACCTCCTAAGAGAAGACCCACCTAGCTTAGCGCTTAATTCTCTTCCAACAAGCATACGCTCAATGAGCGATGCCAGTGAGTTATTCACCCCAAGGTTGACCGTTGGAAGGCTTTAGTTACATCGTCTACGACTTTTTCCAGTTGATGCTCTGAGTCTATTTTGCAATTTAGACCATTAATATTGTTGGAAAAGGTTGCTTTAAACTTTTCCCACTTGGTTTTTCTTCGGTTTAGGAACGGTTTTCGCTCTTTTACCGGAATAGCTAAATTATAGATCACATAGATATTATCCGAGAGTGAAGACTCTTTCGAGACTTTCCAGTCATGCAGAAGTTCTGCCCCTCCCCATTGGCACATGTAATGTCTAGGACTTCCCTCCTATTTGAAGTCACGAAAGTGGGAGTATCTCCTACATTGCTTACCTGTAAGTTATTACACATAATGAATTCAAAGATTGACTCACCCCGTTCATTTGTATCTGAGCTGCCCCAGATATGATGATGTGCATTTGCATCAGCTCCAATGATTAGCGGGGTGCCGCGCTTGTGCGCTTCTGTTACCGCATCTTAGTGGCTGAGGTGGAGGTGGTGTTTCCGCGTCGTGCGCCATGTACGAGGACGCCAGCCAAACTGTCCTACCGCGAGACTCCACTGCCACGACAGCATTGTCCGCATCACTGAACTGTATTAAAAGAAACACATTAATACACTCTCTTATCAATATGCACAACCTGGGATTACCTTTGTCTGTCACATAGATCAACTTGTATTCCTTACTGCTCAGTCCGCATACCCAATCTTTTACGATCCAAGAGACGGACGAGTAGTGCGGCCGACGCCGCCTTGCTGTGGTGAAGATTAATTTGTATTATCCCCACCATCAGCAGTGTTGGGTGCTTCTCTCCACCCGACTACGGTCTGGTTGGCGTCCTCCTCATCGGATATGGGAGGGAGGTCCTCTGTCTCCTCCACCATAACAGTGTCGGAGAGGTCAGAGAAGTGTCCCAGCCCTTCCTCCAAACTAACCCTTCTGAAGAGTTCGCCTACCATACCAGAGTTGGATGCTGCGCCGCCTCTGAGTTCTCAGTCAGGTTCGCCTTCATTGACACATCCTGACGATAGATGTGAAGATTCAGCGCTTGGAAGCCCTAATTGATCTTCCACCTCTGATTCGCAAGCGGTTCTATTGATTCCTCATTGAGGACTATTACCGCTAACCTGCGCCTACCATCCACTTCGCCAATCTTGGCCACCTTCCAGTCGTGGGTGAGTAGCTCTGGATTGCCCAGTTGGATTACCTCTAGCACTTCCTTTGGGTCAGTGTGGAAATCTGGAATCTAGGCTCTTGATCCGGGCCTGCTCGGAATGTCCTCCCGACGAACCACATCGAGTCGCGCTCCTTCTCAGAGTTCGCCTTCACGACTTATTGCCAGCGTATATAGATCCACTGACCTTTGATCGGCGCACCTTATAATTTTGACGCGAGAGTGAAACCATCCCGCATCCGCGCAGCTAGAAGGTGGTCCTGGATTTTCTTTCTGGATGTCTCTGTACACCGTCCAGAGTTTCCTGTCAACCAGCTCCCAATTCTGCGGTTTAATCGCTCCGTCAGGGGAACTGCGATCTATTACCGCTCTCTCAAAAGCTTCCTTTGCCACATCTGCAAAGGATCTAGCCGGCTGCTCTCTCATAGATAGAGAGGGGGACGGTTTTGTCCTTTTCGGGACCTCGGTCTTTGCCTGCGCGCGGTGTTCAGCCATGAACGTTTCAGTCTATTTTTTGGAGTCCAGCTCCTTGGAAAGTTTTTCTTCTTTGATTTCCCTCAGTCTCTCCAGGATCCTGAGGGCTGACCGTTTCGTGCTGCAATGTCTCTCAGACGCGCTGATTGACTTCCGGGGATGGCTATAGTCCGAGGTCGCATCAGAGTCAGAGGGGCGCACATCGGCGGCCGCTGGCGTGGCCATGCGGACCTATGCCGCCGACGACTTTTTAAGTATAGCACCTTCCGGTGCCTTTGTGCCTCCTGGAGTAGCAGGGGTAGCAGAGGAGCTAGCTTGTCTTTTGACAGGGCCGCCCTTGATTCCCGAAGACCTATCAGCGAGGTTGGGTCTTTTGCCGGCATTAGTCGATGAAGTTGCGTCACTAACTTGACTAACGACAGAGTTAGGTCGCTTCCCGGCAGATGGCATCGATTCCGTAGAGGCAATTCCCGAAGGGATGGAGCGTGTGCTTCGCCCTGGCTTAGCCACAGGCTTTACATCGCTGACAAGTTTGGTCTTGTCCGAAGACAGACCTGACCTTCCTGAAGGGTTGGGTCCAAATTTTAGGGGTTCTCGGTTATCCGAGGCAGGTTTTTGTTGTTTTCCATAATTTTCCATAACGTCCACACTGCTCGACAAGGCGAGCGCGGCAGACTAATATTTTTAGGGGGGGAAAGGGAGAGGTCGACCAGAGCAGTCCCCTCTGCCAAGGCAAGGTCGTTCTACCTCCTGTGGTGACCCTGTTTCAAGAGAGCGCCGTTAAAATACAGCCGGATACCCCTGGCTGCAAACCATCCAATGGGCACGGTGTCGCATAACACCCTGGATTAGGGGGAAAGATCGTCGGTGCGGTACTCTTCGCATGATGATTGGAGGGCCGCCTCCCGCGGGGACGGAAGGACGGTCAACCAATCACTATACCAAGCTTCCCTCTTAGTTCGTGTTGGGTTAATGACCTTTTAGAGGAAGTTAACCCACCACTTAAGCCTCATCCCCACGGCAAAGAGACCAACATGATGAGGTTATTTAAGTAGATATATAAATAAATTAGAGTTAAATCAAAGTAAAAATTAATTGTTTTCTATATGTATGTTACCTCTTTAAACCGAAAATGTAAATATTTTAACTAATTAATGTTAGTTAACTATTTTAAAAAATTATTAACAATGCAACTTGATAAAAATTTAAAATAAAATACTTAAATTACAAAAAAAAAAGATGTTTTGATATAAAAAAAAATTAGTAAGTTTCAGTTAATCGTTAGGTAACCATTAGGTAACGATTAGCGCTAGCCAGTACGTAACAAATAGGAATGGTTAGAGGTAACAAAGGAATAACAAAAAGGGTAAATTATATAATTATTTTGAATAACAAGAAGCTTACCATAAGGGTAACAAGTTAGAGTGGCTACCAATAACAAATAAATCACAGAACGGTAACTAAAAAAAACTGGTACTGCTAACAAAAAACTACCAATTTATGTAACAAACATTGTAAGAGAGTGGAAAAAGATGTTTGTAAATGCCATGAGTAAGAGCGAGTATGATGATCACTCCGACGTGAACCAGGAAGGGGTAAATTGTTATTATTTTCCCACGGCTAGAATACAACTGACTAATTTCCTAACAATCGCACAAGTGAACGCACACGCTTATCTACCTTGTTGGCTAACCATAACCCGTCTTCTAGGTAACATATTCGAGTTTCATAGAAAAAAAAAACTTGGCCCGAATGGACCGGTTGTCTTGAAATGGAAAGTCCCAGAGTCTGTTAGTTGTTTGTTAGCAGTACCAGTTTTATTAGCTCTACCAGAGATTTCTGCTAAATTTCGTATGAGATTCTTAAGGCCGAGTTGACACTTCTGCCCGAAACTCTTACATTCCATCTCTTTCTAACTCATACAATTCTGTATTTATGCCAAATTTATATATGCAAATCCCGCTTACTCACTGTAGTACTAAAAGTGATATCACGGTATAAATACCCAAAACAGATGCGGAAACTGCAATTTCTGTTTGTCGTATCTTGTTAGTTGGCGAGCTATAGGTAACCATATATCAACTTATTCGTTACAATTACATTATATAATTCCATTATGGATATTTTCTTGTTATACAAAACAGTTATATAATATACCCTTATGGATAGTCATTTGTTAACTCTTACCACTTGCATATTAATGTCAAACTAATTACGGACAATTTGCTAGTTGAATTATCGAAATCGGCCAGTTTTTAGAGAAGTTATGTACATTTGAAAAAAAAGGTTTTTTTTAAAGACGGGAAAATACGATTTAAGAGCAAATTGAAATCGCCGAAAAATATCGTAAAAAATTGTTTTCGGTATTAAGGAAAAATACACGTCTCTTTATTTTGATCAAGGAACAACCCTACAGAACGCAGCTAACCAAGGCGAATTAAATTCGCTAATACCAAAACAACTTTTCCGGCTGTTACCAACACTTTCGCATTTTGATATTTCGCTGTTTTCCCAATATTAGAATAAGCGGCAATGTTTCAAATTTTAGAGCCCAGAAATCATGTGTGCTAGCAATAGACTACGCTGCTCAGCCATGTTTACAAATCGTAATAAAAGATCACTTTGTTGTGAAAGTTCTTTGGATTTGCGTTAAGTTGCCTTTATTTTCAGTTAGATAATATGCTCTCTAATTAATATTTACAACTTAAATTTTTTATTAAAAAAAACAAGACTAAACTAACGAATATTTTACAAAACATGTGAATTAATTTTGAAGAAAATGTAACAGATAATGAACTAATTAAGCTAAATAAATATTTGTGTTCTTATTACCTTTCACATGCAGGAACAGCTGGTGAAGATGTAGTCAGGCTAGTGAAGGCTGGAACTTAATTGTAGTCTTATACCCAAATTCAGTAGCTCAGTCTCATATCAAGTCTCAATATGGGCTAGAGATTATTGCTTATACCCAAATTCAGTAGCTTAGTCTCATCTCAAGTCTCAATATGAGCTAGAGATTATTGCTTTTCCTCTCTTTCGCGTTTTTTCTTTTGTTTTTATTTAAATTGTGCGTGACCTGCTTATAATCAGGTCACAATATTTTAGACTTTATTTTGAGGCTAGAGGCTTTATTTTGAATGTAATTAATGCCAACTAGTCTAAAATTGTGACTTTTGTCTCTATTAGAGATTGATACTGCTTACTGAATTCGGGTATAAATCGAAGAAAAGGCAAATAGTTTTGAGTAAAACATTTGAAATTTATCTTTTTTTTTTTTTTTTGGATTTGGAATTGATGGCTGTGGTCAGCAACCATATTGCCAGATCAGTCAACAGTAAAAGTCATATTACAAATTTTCGTCACGTTATAATAGGAAATAAATATTATTTCAAAGTGAGTTTAACTTAACATATTCCAGTTTGATTTAAAGATATATCTTACGAACTAAATACATACATACATTTGTATTCATATTATTCTTACTATATTATGGCTTATCTATAATTTGAAAACGATTTGAGGTTGGCTCTTACAAACTAAATACATAAGTGAACATTTCATATGTTAAGACAAAATTTATTTTTGTATTATAGTTTAATTTCATTACTATTTATAAAATCAATTAATTCGGAAAAATAGTTGGCATTTTTTGTTAACAAAATTTCTTTGATGGAATTACATTTGAGAAAGAAAGAAAATCTAGATCTGGTGGAATTATATTTAATACACTTAGAAACCGAGTGTTCAATACTTTCGATAACATTGCAAGTAGTACACATATTCGATTGGATTGCTCCAATTAAATATAGGTATTCGCAATCATAATGATGTGAGGACATCAGTCTATTTATTGATTTAATTTTACTCGATGATAAATTCATTCTGTGAAACCATGGTTTTGACGGCGGCTCAGGAAAAATTTCAGAGAAGAATTTCCCTTTATTTTTTGAAATTTCGACATACTCTGCACTCCATTCATCTCTTAGAGAATTATATATTTTGCGTAAAGCGTCTTTTTTACTATATTTAATATCGACCACCGTTCCATGAGAAGTAGCAAGCTTTGAATCTTTATCTGCTTTTTCATTTAAAAAGAAGCCTGAATGGCCGGGAATCCATACTATCCTGCAGTCCCCAATCGACGACCTCTCAATTATAGCGTTTATTTCATTAACTGTATGGTTGTTTTTACTATGCTTTTTTAACATAATGCAACTGGTTTTGCTGTCAGTAAAAATAACTATTTTACTAAGTTTGCTTGCCTCCGCTACTAAAACCGCGCATTTTATAGCCAAAAGTTCGGCAGAAAGAGATGAGATATTGTCATAAGTTATCTTTGATAGAAGCATCGGTGGAAAATATTTGGAAATTGTTATTTTTATAAAAGTGATATTTTTGCAAACATAGTTTTTGTATTGTATCCTTAGATATATTTGATTTATTAAAACCTATATCTGATAACATATTTAGTTCAACGACGTATTTTGTACAAATAACCATTTGTGTATTATTTTCTACCTTGTCAAAAATATGTTTGAATTTGTTGTAACAAAAACCGTAGCTAGTGTTAAGCAGCTTTTCAGCAACGACATTGGTATATAAAGGATAATTATAGGTCATTGTGTTTAATAATTCTTTAGATGTTAAGAATATTCCTCTTTGTTTAGATGGTAGTTCACTTGATGGGGCATATAAAATATGGTTAGGTGTCGACGGAGTAGGTACACCCCAAACATCGACGTAGTAGCTGATTTTGAAATGTTTCAATTTTTTTACAACATATTTAGGAGAATGACATGTGGTAGTTCTGGCATACTCAATTTTGGATCTTACAAGCGATTTGTACAAGTTAAGGGCAGCTTGAGGAGTTAGACCTCCGTGAGCATTGGTCATCATTCTAACTACATTGGCATTTGAGTTTGTATCTTTGATTATATGCGAATAGTTGTCTTTTACTCTCAGGTTATTGTTTATCAATTTTCCTAAAAATTTAATTGAGAAAGCCTGTCTTATCGTAGTATTGTCAACTTGGAGTTTTAATACTTAGCAAAGTATATGCATTGCATTTTGGTTAGGTTAAGATGTAGATTTAATTGGTTGCACTTCTCGTAAAAAATATTACCTTTTATTTGTGAGATTGAGTACTGCCGTTTCAAAATCTCTTTTATATGATATGAGTGCAAAGTCATCTGCAAATTGAAAAATTTAAGTGTTTTCGTCTTTTAGGTCATGGAGAGATGCCGTGTATATGTTGAAAATTGTAGGACTTAGACAGGATCCCTGAGGGATACCCCCTGTCACATCCACCGATTCAGTGCCTAAAATTAGGGTTCTTTTTGAAAATAAATTTAGTATCCAAGATGAAATGTCAGAATTAATCCCATTGTGGTTTAAAATTTTACTCAATTTACTAAGATCAACGCACTCATAGGCTTTAGATATGTCCAGGGTTGTCATTACTACTTTATAACCCTTGTTCTTTTTAGATGTAATTAAATGGGTTATTTCGTTGATACACCTAGTACCAGAAGAAAGTTTGCGGAAAGCAAACGAAGATCGTGGGAGGATATTGCTTCCATTTAAGATTTCTTCTAGTCTATTTTTAATCATAAGATTAAGGACTTTTGCACAGACAGATATCAGGGATATTGGTCTAAAGTTTTCCACTAAGTTCAAGTCAACTTCACGTTTTGGAATGGGAATAATTTTTATTATTCGCCACTCATCCAATACCGTGTTGTTTCTCCAGCGAGTATTGAAAGCCTCTAAGAAATTGGTTCGACCAGCTATCGATAGATTTCTGATCATTACGTATTTAATCCCGTCAAACCCAGCCGCAGTGGCTTTGGGCTTTCTAAGCAAAACTTCATCTAGATCTTCTAATTAAAATGGAGTCACCACACGGTCGTTTGTCAATGTTATAGGTGTTGAGTTATCATTCTCTGGAATCTGATCCTTTAGGTGTGATAAAAAAGCTAGATTTTTTGTTGAATCCCACGTTTCACGGATAGGGGGGTTCTTTGCAAGTATTTTATGGCTACGTATAGATCTCCAAAATTCGTGACTAGATGATATTTTACTAATTTCAGATAAGTGTTCCTCTCTGGCATCTTTCTTAGCTTTTTTTCTTGCCACATACCATTCCTCCAACGCTTTTTTATATAGTAAGTAGTTAGGATAACTGCAATAATGCGTTAGCTTTGCTCGTGCTGCCCGCATTCGTCTGAATAAAACGTCAAGAGAACTATTCCACCACGACTTAGGGGAGAATCCGGATTCGATAGGAATTCTAATCTTTGAACCATCAATTGCTAACTTAAAAGTGCTGGAAATGTCCAGAGGTACTGTTGACAAAGTGAGATTCGCAAGATTTTCGTTCAATTTTTTTTAGAGTATATCGTCATAAACTGCGGCAACTCCACATTATCTATTTGAAAAATAATGGGTGTATGCGGACTTTTACCCAAATACACACTTGATGTATCCCAAGTAAAGTCCGCAACACCAAAATTTGTAAAAGTCAAATCTAACACACTACTATGGTTAATGACGTGATTTGTCATGCGAATAAAAGTATGTTTTCCATTATTAAGACAGTACATCTTAGAATTCCTAACTATATCAGCTAGTATTAGACCCTTCCGAGAATTGACATTGTCACCAAAGTCAACGCAGAGAGCATTGAAATCTCCTCCTATAATTGTAAATGGATTTGTAATCATAAATTGAAAAATTTTGTTGCACACGTCCGTGAACTCAGCGTCCGAAATCTGTGGAGGAAGATATACTGAAAATATGTTGATGTTTGGTTTTAGATTCGTTGTTCTTATCGCTATGATATCCAGAGGAGTATTAAAAACAATTTTTTTGAACCGAATGGAGTTCCTTAGTGCTATGGCAACACCCCCATATCTGTCTTGTCTGAATTTGCGAATAAGATTATAATTTAAAAGCCGTAAAGCGGCATCATTTTCATTAAAAAAAAAATTTCAGAGAGTAAAATTACTTCTATATTATTATTGTTTACAAAGAATTCTAAGTCGTATTTGCTTGTTTTATAACTTTGGATGTTGTATTGGAGGAGTCTCATTACAGTCTGCATAACCATTGTCTAAATTCTTATTGATTTTTTCTTGTAGCTTAATGAATTTATCACATAAATCTTTTTCCTTAGTTACTTCACAAAAATTTGAACAGATTTTAACTAGTTCGCTAATAATTTTTTCCAGTTCAGTAACTCTGTGAAAGTTGACCGGCAGATTTGCAACTGGTTTTGGTTTCGGGCTTACGTTTCTACGCATGATGTTTTCTTTACCAGTGTTGTCTAAAACCTTAGGAAATGGGCCTCTAACCACTCTGCTATACTTGGTTTTCGTAAGTGTCTTGTTCACTTCCGATTGCTGATCTCTAACCATGTCTAAGTCATTGCCACCTACTGCACCTTCTGGAAAATCTCTGTCGTAATTGTCAAGAAGAGAGAAGCGATTTTCAGTACCATACTTGCTTTTGAATTCTTTAAATGTAATATTTTCGATTACTAAAATTTTTTGAATGTCTTGTCGTTTGGTGCGAGCTGGACAATCTTTAACTATAGAAGCGTGGTTTGTGGCCCCGCATAGAAGGCATTTAACATTTTTGCATTCCTCCTCACAACGCGGAGTGTTTCCGCATTGAAGGCATCTAGCCTCTCTCGCTTTACAGAAGTTAGCAATGTGGCCCAATCTGCCACACTTTCTACATTGTTTAACAATAGGCACAAAGTAATCTACTTCACATATACATTTCATCAATTTAATTTGTTTTGGTATGGAGTTGCCTTTGAAAGCAGTTTTCAAAGTTGTAGTGGAGATAAACTCATCTCCCTGCCGTTTGGTTAATCTTTTGACATATACCACCGGGATATTACTTTCGATATTGGTCATGATATATTATTTATATTATAAATGCTTTAATAAAATTGTTCGCTTTGTTTGCCGAATCAAAAGTGAGTTTAGCTCGACCGTTGCCAATAGCTGATAAGTCGATAAGTCCATCAATTGAGAGGTCGTCGATTAGCTCCATAAAATAAAGATTAGAGAACACCCGTTGACATTGTCTTCCGGTTGATAGAAATATTGCTCCTCCTCAGAATTCATTAATAAGGGGTGCGCTGTTAAGTTGAGGGTTTTCGCTTGTCGTTAGACTTACCAACGGATTCAAAATTTCCTTAGCCGCTATCGCCACTTCTTCATTATGTTTTCTGCTTAGCTCTTCGTTGGGTTTTCTTTTTTTCCCCATGGTAGGATATAGTTCTGTACCTTCCTCCATAGGAGGTAGGCGAACTTATAACACTGGCAGAATCTAGGTTTTATTTTCTTTCACACAATATACAATATGAATACAGAGTAATATACTTAAACCTAAATGGAATGCTCAAACAATTATGAAAATAATAAACACAAGGTTTTTTGTTTGTTTATGATATTATAACTTAAACAGTCGGTCACAGTCCACGTGGTTGTCGAAAAAAGTGAAATTTATCTTAATTGAACCTCGTACATACCTTTATTTTACAAAGAAGAAGCCGCTAACATATCGATATTTACTCCGTGAATCGCTCCATGTTGGTGTTTACAAGTGATCTGGAAAAAAGATTGATACTTTTAATTATGACTTACTTTTAAATTTTTTTTGATGATATACATATATGGATGGTTAAATTAAAAAAGTCCTAATATATTAGTGCATTTTATCCGCCTTGGTTACCTCCGTCTTGTAGGGTTATTCCTTGGTCTAAATAATGAGACGCGTATTTTTTCTTTTGACCGAAAAAAATTGTTCACGATATTTTTCGGCGATTTCAATTTGCTCTAAAAATCGTATTTTCTCGTCTTTGAAAAAATCGCATTACTCATTATTTTGCCCAAGGAACAATATATTCAAGTTTCATGAAGAAAAAAACATGACCGGAATGGATCGATTGTCTTGAAATGGAAAGGCTCTTCTGTAAATATTAGAGCGAGAGTGAAAAAAGATATGTGTAAATGTCATAAGTTAGAGGGAGTAGGAGCATCACACCGTAGTGAATCAGAGTGGGGAAAGTGGTAATTTTTTCCCCACGGCTAGAACAAAATTAACTAGTTTGCAAACAAAGGCGCAAGTGAACGCAAACGATTAGCTAACTTATTTGCTGACCATTGCCTGTTTTGTAGGGTACTTTAAAGCCTGTTCTCATTGTTCCTGGTAAAGTAAAATTTGTTATATTGTTTTCTTCTTTTGCTTGTCCGACAGGGTGGAACGTTAATATTTGTTGGAACGATTTTCCGTCATCCGTTGTCAAGTTTGGGGTGGAGACAAACCGGTTTCGGCGTTATGCCATCTTCAGTGTCAATTTTCGTTCTCTTCAGTTTATGTCTGTTGTTCCGTATTTATTTCGTTTTTTTGGTCAAGCAGGTATTGGTGCATAATCGTAAATGTTAAGTGTCCTGAGTATAGGTACCTGAAGTCTTGCGCGGTTAGAGTCCAAAAGATATATTTTATCTCGAATCTGCCTTCGCGGTAAAAACAGGTAGATAGTCAGTAATTTTAGTCCGTTTGGGTATTGCAGGTTTGTTTTGTATGTTTGTATCTGTCATTAACCTACGTTTTTTTGTTTTTTTGTAAACAAGCCCTTATGTGTTCACGAAACCCGTCCTGTTTGTCCTATATAGCTATATTGATGAAAAATTTGCATGTTTGTATGTAATTTTTCCTGTATAAGTAATTTCTGTCTAAGTTTTTCCTTAAACTCTCTGTCGCTTCTTTTTTCAATTGTATACATTTTTCTGAATTTATCCACGAGCTCCTTTTTATATCCGTTGTTTGTTGCTTTGTTGTATATTGTGTTTAGTTCCTTTCCGTATGCCTCTTGCGATAGAGGTATTCGTTCAAGTATATTTGTTAGTTGTCTTATAGCGGCGAATTTGTGTTCTTGAGGATCATTGGATGCTCTTCATTTTCCTTGGTGATCACGCAGATTATGTCATTCACGTACCTTGCATAGAATACTACGCCTAACTCGGCTTTTAGTTCTTCCATATACTGTCCCTCCAGTCGTTGCATAAATACCTCCATGAGTATGGCTAAGGTTGGGTTTCCAATTTCGAGTCCGTTTGTTTGTCGGTATATTTTATTATAAAACTTAAAATAATTTTGTTGCAGCGTAGTTCGTAATGTGTTTGTGATTTGGGTTGTTTTTATCTGGATCGAAGGGTATAAGTCCTTTATATCAAATGATACTAGCCTGATTTGCTTTGTAATTTTCACGTTAGTCAGTTCCGTTGTGTTTGCTACAATGTGCTCGTTGCGCAGTTCCAAGTTATCATTTAATAGTATTTTCAGATGTTTGGACAGTCTATAAGCAGGAGCCAACTTATAGTTAATTATGGGTCTCATTAGAGTTCCCGGTTTGTGGATTTTTGGAAGCGCACAACGCCGAAACCGGCTTGTCTCCAAACCAAACTTGACAAGGGATGTCGGAAAATCGTTCCAACAAATATATAAATTTTGTTATGTATTTATAACACCCGAAATTGAATTTTGGTATTCTAGAAATATGGTTACAAAAGTTTTAGAACCAGTGGCAATACCTCACATTTAAACAATGGGAGGTATCAAATTTGACATAAAAATCATCATAAATCATGAAAGCAAAATTTTTTTTGAGAAAATCCATAAATTTGTCTTCCTATTTAAATAATTAGTTTCTCGCAAACATCTTACACGTGTCTTAAAATTGAAGGAACATCTTCGCATTCGGTTTTCTAATAAATTATCAAAACGAAACAGCTGTTTTTTATTACCTCCTCTTTCACAGGTTACAAAATTTACCTGGTTGCAATGAGCGTACAATACGAAATGTTTAAAAAATTTACTAAATTAAAACTAAAACTTTTAACATTTGCAAAAAATGTATACTTGACTTAGATGTATATGAAATGACGTATATGTACTCTGCACATGCAAAAAGCCAGTTTTCATAAGTTCGAAAATTTCATAAAAATTTAGTTCTTACTAACGAACTTTTGGGGGTTGTAACTCCCCACGAAGGAGCCACACCCTAAAACCAATCAGTGCTTCGAAGGACAGCTTCTACAGAAGTCGTACAGTCTCAGCCGTAATCGAAAGGCGGGTTTACCTATAAGACAGTGTCCTGTTATGACCCATATTATCATGCTCAAGTCGTGTTTAATCATGTTTAGTAATTGCCCTATGCGTTTTGCGCTGAGAACCGGCCACAGTTGCTTCGATATTTTGCTGGTTGTTTTCTGCCGCCATCTATCGTTCGATAATTTTGTAAACCTTTCGGCTATACGAAGCTTGCAAGTTTGCAAGGGTATTCCTAGTTCATCACATATATCTTCGGTCGAGAGCCCAGTACCGAGTCGGGCTAGCTCGTCGGCCTTACAATTTCCCTGTATTCCGCTGTGACCTGGGACCCATGTCACTCTCAGGCGAAATGACTCATCCATGTCCTTAAGAGATGCGCGGCATTTCATAGCCACAATGGAGGTCGTTGATTGTTTTGTGAGAGATTTTATTGCCGCCTGGCTGTCAGTGAAAATGTAGATATCAATCACGGGTATCGTATCACACTTTACCATTTGTGTGGCCTTATATGTCGCCATCAGTTCCGCCTGAAAGACGCTACAGTGGTCTGGAAGACGGAAGCTATAGGAGATCCCCAGACGCCGGGAATATACACCTCCACCCACCTTTCCCTCAAGCTTTGATCCATCTGTGTATACATGGATGGACTCGCTATTTCCAACTGCTTTCAGTTTCCACTCTTCCAGACCAGGAAGCTCCGAGAATTCCGCTAGTATCTTGCCGTGAGCGTAGGTACTGTTTGACCATTTCTTTAGGATGTTTAAGCGTATCGCCGTAGCACTTGCTACCTGTTTGGCATGCAGGTCTATCGGAAGTAGATTAAGTACGGTATATAGTGACTTTGATGCCGTTGTTTTCATCGCACTAGTTATGAGAATGGACGCCAGTCTCTGAACTTTATCCATTATTTTAAAGTTTACACCTTTCTGGAGGGAGTCCCACCATACTATTATGCCGTAAAATAGGATCGGCCTGATCACCGCTGTGTATAGTCAGTATATAATTCTTGGTTG
The DNA here is from genome assembly GCA_963971545.1 of Philophylla caesio. Lineage (NCBI taxonomy): Eukaryota > Metazoa > Arthropoda > Insecta > Diptera > Tephritidae > Philophylla > Philophylla caesio. The sequence goes on along the minus strand of OZ020604.1, from coordinate 120,891,401 downwards.
CATTCCCCACCTTTTCCCAATTGTCCTGTTGCAGGAGTAGAGAGCTATTGTCGTTTTACGCACTCTGTCTTTGATGTTTGACTTCCAGTTAAGCTTCCTGTCCAAAATGAGTCCCAGATACTTCGTCTGTTCCTTTACTACGAGGGTGGTTCCCCCTAGAGTTATTTGTACGATATCTGGTGTCTTGTGCTTCTTAGAAAAGAGCACCAGGTCCGTCTTTGATGCATTTACTCCAAGTCCTCAGCTACTGCACCACAGAGTTAAGCTATTTAACGATCTTTGAAGCAGGTCCGTTATTGTGGAGAGCTGTTTGCCTGGGATTGTTATAACGATGTCATCAGCGTTTGCAATTATTTTGCCACCCGCCTCTTTGAGTTTTTGGAGGAGCCCGTTTACGGCTACATTCCAGAGGAGTTGTCAGATTACTCCTCCTTGAGGCGTTCCTTAGACTGGGTACCTCCTAAGGGAAGACCCACCTAGCTCAGCGCTTAATTCTCTTCCAACAAGCATACGCTCAATGAGCGATGCCAGTGAGTTATTCACCCCAAGGTTGACCGTTGGAAGGCTTTAGTTACATCGTCTACGACTTTTTCCAGTTGATGCTCTGAGTCTATTTTGCAATTTAGACCATTAATATTGTTGGAAAAGGTTGCTTTAAACTTTTCCCACTTGGTTTTTCTTCGGTTTAGGAACGGTTTTCGCTCTTTTACCGGAATAGCTAAATTATAGATCACATAGATATTATCCGAGAGTGAAGACTCTTTCGAGACTTTCCAGTCATGCAGAAGTTCTGCCCACTCCCCATTGGCACATGTAATGACTAGGACTTCCCTCCTATTTGAAGTCACGAAAGTGGGAGTATCTCCTACATTGCTAACCTGTAAGTTATTACACATAATGAATTCAAAGATTGACTCACCCCGTTCATTTGTATCTGAGCTGCCCCCGATTTGATGATGTGCATTTGCATCAGCTCCAATGATTAGCGGGGTGCCGCGCTTGTGCGCTTCTGTTACCGCATCTCTTAGTGGCTGAGGTGGAGGTGGTGTTTCCGCGTCGTGCGCCATGTACGAGGACGCCAGCCAAACTGTCCTACCGCGAGACTCCACTGCCACGACAGCATTGTCCGCATCACTGAACTGTATTAAAAGAAACACATTAATACACTCTCTTATCAATATGCACAACCTGGGATTAGCTTTGTCTGTCACATAGATCAACTTGTATTCCTTACTGCTCAGTCCGCATACCCGATCTTTTACGACCCAAGGTTCTTGGATAAGCGCGACATCTTCTTCTCTTTCAGTGAGACGGAGGAGTAGTGCGGCCGAGGCCACTTTGCTGTGGTGAAGATTAATTTGTATTATCCCTACTATCAGCAGTGTTGGGTGCCTTTCTCCACCCGACTACGGTCTGGTTGGCGTCCTCCTCATCGGATATTGGAGGGAGGTTCTCTGTCTCCTCCACCATTACAGTGTCGGAGAGGTCAGAGAAGTGTCCCAGCCCTTCCTCCAAACTAACCCTTCTGAAGAGTTCGCATACCATACCAGAGTTGGATGCTGCGTCGTCCTCTAGGACATTTTTCACCGCCTCTGAGTTCTCAGTCAGGTTCGCCTTCATTGACACATCCTGACGATAGATGTGAAGATTCAGCGCTTGGAAGCCCTAATTGATCTTCCACCTCTGATTCGCAAGCGGTGCTATTGATTCCTCATTGAGGACTATTACCGCTAACCCGCGCCTACCATCCACTTCGCCAATCTTGGTCACCTTCCAGTCGTGGGTGAGTAGCTCTGGATTGCCCAGTTGGATTATCTCTAGCCCTTCCTTTGGGTCAGTGTGGAACTCCGGAATCTAAGCTCTTGATCGGGGCCTGCTCGGAATGTCCTCCCGACGAACCACATCGAGTCGCGCTCCTTCTCAGAGTTCGCCTCCACGACTTATTGCCAGCGTATATAGATCCACTGATCTTTTGATCGGCGCACCTTCCTTGCCTTCCTCTGCAAAGGATCTAGCCGGCTGCTCTCTCATAGATAGAGTGCGGGAGGTTTTCGTCCTTTTCGCGTCTGACTCCTCCTCTCTCGAGTTCTTCCGTTTTCCCTAAGGAACCTCGGCTGACCGTTTCGTGCGGTAGTGTCTCTCAGACGCGCTGATTGACTTCCGGGGATGGCTATAGTCCGGGGTCGCATCAGAGTCAGAGGAGCGCACATCAGCGGCCGCTGGCGTGGCCATGCGGACCTATGCCGCCGACGACTTTTTAAGTATAGCACCTTCCGGTGCCTTTGTGCTTATCACCAAGTTACAATATTTTAGACTTTATTTTGAGGCTAGAGGCTTTATTTTGTATGTAATTAATGCCAACTAGTCTAATATTGTGATTTTTGTCTCTATTAGAGACTGATACTGCTTACTGAATTCGGGTATAAATCGAAATTTATCTTAATTAAACCAACCTTTACTTTACAAAGAAGAAACAACTCACATATCGATATTTACTCCGAGATCCGCTCCATGTTGGTGTTTACAAGTGATCTGGAAAAAATAATGATATTTTTGATTATTACTATGTAGGTAGGTAGGTATGAGTGGCTGTCATTGCTAATCCAGCGACTCACTTAGGCCATAATAGTAGAGGCTAGTTGTGATACCACAAGCTTAACGCTCACTGCCTCTTGCTGAACCATTTAGAATTTTTGACGAAACTCGTCAAGCATCTTGGGTCTATTTCACCTAATTCTCCAAGGTCCCTAAAAGCAGGTGCCCCTAGAAACCGTATGCAGGACCGTTTCTTCCTCTTCATAACTTTTGCAGCTTCTACAGCATCAGAAGACCACGCGTCCCTACCTGGGATTACCATCGTGAATTTCCTATCCGGAACCACAGTATCGACACAGCGGTCTGTGTATTTCGGAAGCATTCTATAATTATTCAGCATGCTTGAGTGCCCATGCAAGCTAGACTGACCCACTAAGTCTAAGGGTAAAAGGTTCAGAAAGACATTCAAGGCGTCGCTTGGTGTTGTTCGCAAAGCTCCGCAAATGCAGGTCATACTGGCTCTCTGCACTTTGCTAAGTAGATTGAGATTAGCAGCTCTGCTTAATACAGGCCACCAAACGATAGCTCCATAGAGGAGAATCGGCCTAACCACAGCTGTGTAGATTCAGCGGCAAACGCTTGGATTCAGACCCCTTCTCTTCCCAATGGCCCTTTTACAAGAGTAAAGGGCCACAGAAGCCTTCCGGTATCGCTGGATAATATTATTCCTCCAGCTAAGTTTCATGTCCAATGTGACGCCAAGGAACTTGGCTTCCCTCTTTATGTTCACATGGATTCCATTGAGTTCCGGCGCAGTTACATCCGGAACCTTATATTTCCTACATTTGCCCATATATGCAATGGCGATGTAATCTGCATATGCGACAACTCTAGCAGCACCCCATTCCGTCTCCCGCAGTAGAGAATTAACGGTCAGATTCCGTAAAAGAGGTGAAAGTACACCACCCTGTGGGGTTCCTCGAGACACCTGTCTCGAAACACGGTTTGCACCGACCTCTGCTGTAATCTTTCTTCCCAAGGGCATTTGCTCTATAAATTAAACCAGAGAGCTTTCTACACAGAGCCCTCTTAAGGCATGTGTAATGGCCTCAGGACTAATGTTGTTAAAAGCACCCTTAATGTCAAGAAAAGCTACAAGGCAAAATTCCTTGTAACTGAAGTACCTTTCTATATAGCTAACTAGGGAATGCAATGCAGTGTCCGTGGACCTTTCCTTAAGGTAAGCATGCTGATTATTAGACAATAGTCTTTTGTCGATTGTAAGGGAGAGGAAGTTGTTTATAAGCCTTTCTCATGTTTTAAGAACAAAGCATGAGAGACTTATAGGTCTAAAATCCTTTGGGTTCGCGTGTGATGCTTTTCCAGCCTTAGGTATGAAGACTACGGAAACAGATCTTCATACCGTCGGTACGTAGTTTAGCTTGCAGCATGGTCTAAACATACTTGGTAGCCAATTTGTAGAAGTATCAATCGTTGCAACCAGCTGAGCAGGTTTAATGCCACAGGGCCCGGCAGCCTTGTAAGGTTTGAAACTTTTTATCGCCGAAGTGATACTTTCTTTTGAGAGAGGGATATTAACAATTGCGCTCGAAGAATAATATTCTACTTCCATTGTCTGTAAACTTCCAGGAAAGTGTGTGTCGAGAAGTAGTTCGACCGTTTCTTTCCCGTCGCTGTCCAGGAGCCATCCTGTCTCTGTAGAGACCCAATTGGGTTTGTTGTACCTGAAAAGATTTTTCGTAGTCTCTCAGTTTCGCCGTCGCCCTCAACGCCAGTGCAAAAATCCATCCATGAGGACCTTTTTGCTTCACGAAGGGCTTTTTTGTAGGACCGCAAGATTTGTTTATAGGTCGGCCATTCAGATTCCTTACTTAGCCTCTTCGCCCTGTTGAACTGTCTCCTGCAATCTTTCCGCAGGTAGTCCAGCGCATGGGACCTGCGCTTTACCCATTTCATTACCATCTCATACAGATTATCACTACATAGCGTGAGGTCTATAACCTCCCGATGGTTTTTGACAATAAATGTGGGATCTGCGCCCCTATTGCAAATTACTAGGTTAGTAGTTAGGAGATAGTTGAAAAGAGACTCACCCCGATTGTTTACGTTGGTGCTTCCACTGAACATGGTGGGCGTTAGCATCGCAACCGATGAGAACTAAGCTCGCCGTGTGGTCGCTCATTAGCCTGCGGAGTTGACTTTGAGGGGGATCCTCAGCCTCGTAAGCCATGTTCGTTCTCCAATCTCCAGCAGCGTTGTCGGGTTGTCTCCATCACTATAATAGGGTAAAAGAAAAATGTTTAAATCTTTCTTTGCCATTACACAGGTTCTTTTTTACCTTTACCATGCTAAGTTATTAGCTTATACCCCACCGCACCTAAACCATAGACCCCGAGTTATTAACCCAGGGTTCCTAGATAAGTGCGACCTCTACATCGTCGCCAAGTAGGAGACTCAATAGAGCAGCGGATGCTGCCCTACAGCGGTGGAGATTTATTTGCAGAACCCTCATTAGAGGTTCCCGCCGACTCCTCCACCACAACGACAGTGACGTTAGCGCTGTCTTCTTCATCGCTGTAAAGCAGCTTCTCCTCGCCATACATCCTATGCATCGCAGATGCCAGGTTCGATTGCGAGGAGGCTCTGCTCTCCGCATCGGAGAAGTCAGCCTCCACTTCAGGCTTCTTAATATCCACATCCATTGAGGTGCTTGGTCCGGAGGCGCGCTGCGCCTCACCACGATAGACTTTTAGAGTCACTTTATCTAGGCCGTAGTAGACCGGGCCCTGTCTTTTCTCCAGGAGCTCCAAAGAGTCCCTGTTCAGCGACAGGACCACTTGTCTCGATGGCCCATACGGATCCTCTACTCTTAGGACTCTCCAATTACCTGTCGGCAATGTTGGATTCATCACCTGAAGCATCTTTAAAATGTTTTCAGGTGACGATGGTGTGACAGGCATCTACGCCCTCGGTCTGGGCCTGACTGGAATATCCTTCCAGTCAACCAACTCAAGTCTAGCCCCGGGGTAGACAGCCCATACCCTAGCGACGGCGGCCTTGTACAGCGCTGCCGACCTCGAGTCATCGCAGGCCACAGCCTTCACATGGCCCTGGAACCAGCCGGCATCTCTGCACGCGGGAGGGTCTCCAGGGTTCTCCAGCAGAACGTCAAGGATGACTTTTGCCAGAGCCGCCTTCACCCACCTCCACTGGTGCTTTGGTATTGACCGGAGCTCATTGCCGCGGTCCAGAACCCCTATCAGGTTTCTGTTCCTGGCGACATCAGCAAAGCAGGGTCTGGCCCCCCCAGGATGGATAAATTTCTTCTTTGGAGCTGGTTGTTGCTCCTCAAACGATCTCTGTCTTTTAAAGAGGGGTGCTTTGTCTGCAACCGAGGCCCCAGTTGTGCTTTGGTAGTTGGGTAGCAGAACTTTCGCTCTATCCATCGCATCCCTTGCACTCTGGGGCAACGACACCCCTTGTATTTATTGAGCGTTCTGGCAGCCCTCCGCTTTTCAGCGAATGTGGACCGCCCGCCCGATCAACCATTGATGGAATTGCCATTACGACATTTCCCTGGTTTGCCTTAACCTCGGCTGCTATCCGCCTATCCCCAGTTGGGCCAGGTCATAAGACCTTTGTCCGCATGGATGCAGGCTTTGCAGCCGTGCCGGCATTTGATGGGCGCTCCGCGCCAGTTGCTACAGGACGACCTGCCGTTTCCAGAACAATCCCTGCAGGTTTACTGAAGCTTGGCCCCACCATAACGCCCGTGATCACTCAACGCCCTGGGGTCACCCTCAGAGCAGACCCGGAGGTGCTCGCTGTGCGAAAGGGTGCTTAAAGCGCATGCGCCGGGACTGTCATGCCCCGTGGAGGGGAAGACGAAATGTTTTTTGTTTTAAAATTTAAATTAATTGGCCTTTCCATTCTATTTGGGTCCCCACTCGAATCCGCTATCCTCACTCGATGTTGGTTTCGCTATAGGATCCCATGGTTATCTATGAAGAAGGGGATCAGGGAGGCCATGCGAGGTTTGTCACCCCCCTTATGAGGTAGGGTGCTCAGAGCCAAATCCAACGCAAAAACGGTAGGGTCGCCTCAACCGTTACCTACCACCACAAACTGAATGGCCACGAGATCGGAACGTACTTCGAGGCCTGCCAGGGTTTTAACGGGATGGAGGCAGTCACGGCATTAGCCTGGAGGCCATTTCTGCAGGGTTTCACCCCTGCATACTCAGGTAACAGAATACCGCAACCACAAGCTCGATATCGACTACTAAAATCAGTAAGGAAAGGGGTTGTCCGAGGACGAAGCAGAGGTCATGTGAAATGCGGGAAGTGTTCCCCAGCCGAGGATTTGCTACCAGAGGTAAGGGAAAAAGAAAGAGATTGATAGTGAGAGGTAAAAAGCGTCACATCCAAAGATCAGCCACCGTGTTGCACTTCACTACCCTTTTAGCACCCTAATTATGACTAACCTTCAATATTTTTTTATGATATACACATATGGATGGTTAAATTAAAAAAGCCCTAATATATTAGTAAATTTTATCCGCCTTGGTTACCTTCGTCTTAAAGATTTGTTCCTTGGTCTAAATAATGAGACGCGTATTTTTTCTTTTGACCGAAAAAAATTGTTTACGATATTTTTCGGCGAATTCAATTTGCTCTAAAAATCGTATATTCTCGTCTTTGAAAAACATTTTTTTTTAAATGTACATAACTTCTCTAAAACTGACTGATTTTGTAAAAGGAATTTTTCAAAGACGGGCATAAGCGATTTTTAGAGCAAAATTGAAAACGCCGAAAAATATCGTAAACAAATTTTCCGGTCAAAACAAAAAATAAGAGTTTCATTATTTTGACCAAGCAACAACATATTCAAGCTTCATTGAGAAAAAAACATGACCCGAATGGACCGGTTGTCTTGAAATGGAAAGGCTCTTCTGTAAATATTAGAGCGAGAGTAAGTGTCATAAGTTAGAGGCAGTAGGAGCATCACACCGTCGTGAATCAGGGTGGGGCAAGTGGTAATTTTTTTCCCACGGCTAGAACAAAATTAACTCGTTTGCAAACAAATGCGCAAATGAACGCAAACGATTAGCTAACTTGTTTGCTGACCATTACCCGTTTTGTAGGGTACTGAAAGGCCTGTTCTCATTGTTCCTGGTAAAGCCAATTTTGTTATATTGTTTTCTTCTTTTTCTTGTCCGACCGGGTGGAATGTTGATATTTGTTGGAACGATTTTCCGTCATCCCTTGTCAAGTTTGGGGTGGAGACAAACCGGTTTCGGCGTTATGCCATCTTCAGTGTCAATCTCGTTCTCTTCAGTTTATGTCTGTTGTTCCGTATTTATTTCGTTTTTTTGGTCAAGCAGAGTCCAAAAGGGTATATTTTATATCGAATATGGCTGCGCGGTAAGAACAGGTAGATAATCAGTAATTTCAGTCCCTTTGGGCATTGCAGGTTTGTTTTGTATGTTGGTATCTGTAATTTTACCTATCAGTATTTGTTTAGGCGCCGTGTTTTTTTTGTACGTGCAGTACCTTAACGGGTTTCTTTATGTTTGCGGGTGAACATTTTGCGTTTACCAAATGGTTTGCAAAATTGGATTCAGGTATTGGCGTGGGTTTTTGTATCATTTTGTTGTAGTCCCTTATGTGTTCACGAGACCGTGTTCTCACTTTACGTCCTGTTTGTCCTATATAGCTATATTGACATTCACACGTCAGTTTATACACGCCTTGTTTGTACAATAGGTCTTCTTCTTTTAAGTATCCTTCCCAGATTGTTTCCAGTTTTGAACGCCATGTGGATATTATACTTTCTGAAAAAATTTGCAAGTATGTATGTCATCTTCCCTGTATAATTCATTTCTGTCAAAGTTTTTTCATCTAGCTCTCTGTCGCTTCTTTTTGGAATTGTATACATTTTTCTGAATTTATCCACGAGCTCCTTTTTATATCCGCTGTTTGTTGCTCTGTTGTATATTGTGTTTGGTTCCTTTCCGTATGCCTCTCGCGATAGAGGTATTCATTCAAGTATGTTTGTTAGTTGACTTAAAGCGGCGAATTTGTGTTCTTGAGGATGATTTGATGTGCTATGTATTATGGTGTGTATAGCTGTCGGTTTTCTGTAAATTTCATAGTCAAGTTTTTGGCAATTGAGTCTATCTTAATGTCAAATCCAGGTAATTTATTGTTCCCTTCTTTTCCATTTCCATCGTAAACATTATACATGCATGTTGTTTGTTCAGGTACTCCAGTATCTGCTCTTCATTTTCCTTGGTGATCACGCAGATTACGTCATCCACGTACCTTGCATAGAATAATACGCCTAACTCAGCTTTTAGTTCTTCCATATACTGTCCCTCCAATTCCTGCATAAATACCTCCATGAGGATGGCCGAGGTTTGGTTCCCATTCCGTGTCCGTTTGTTTGTCGGTATATTTTATTATTTAACTTAAAATAATTTTGTCGCAGCGTAGTTCGTAATGTGTTTGTGATTTGGGTTGTTTTTATCTGGTCCTTCGTTTTTTCGAGTATTATTTTCCGGACCATATCTATTGTTTCTGTTTGTGGGATCGACGTCCCACAAATGTTACTAGCCTGCTTTGCTTTGTAATTTTCACGTTTGTCAGTTTATGGATGAGTTCCGTTGTGTTTGCTACAATGTGCTCGTTGCGCAGTTCCAAGTTATCATTTAACAGCATTTTTAGATGTTTGGACAGTCTATAAGCAGGAGCCGACTATAGTTAATTATGGGTCTCATTGAAGTTAATTATGGGTCTCATTGAAGTGTCCGGCTTGTGGATTTTTGGAAGCGCACAACACCGAAACCAGAGTGTTTCCAAACCAAACTTGACAAGGGATGACAGAAAATCGTTCCACCAAATATATACATTTTGTTACGTATTTATAACACCCGAAATAGAATTTTGGTATTCTAGAAATATGCTTCCAAAATTTCTGGAAACAGTACCAATACCTCACATTTTAACAATGGGAGGTATCAAATTTTACATAACAAATATCAGAAATCATGAAAGCACATTTTTTTTAGAAAATCCATAAATTTGAACAATTTTGTCTTCCTGTTTAAATAATGGGGTGCAATCCCTACTCTAACGTCCACGTTCTTGCACCCTGGGCAACGTGAGCAACCCATGTGCGTGATACGGTATCCACCCCGTGTGGAGCCGGGGGTCACGGCTAATAAAGAGGGAGCTTTAGTGAAGCCACCCCGACGTATTCGGTTTAAGGGTCCACTAAAGTCCTCAGCGTCTGTTCACCAGTAGGTGCGGCTGCAATCGGGCGTCTGTCTTGGAGCAAGCCGCTCGCTTTATAGACGAATTTAAAATTTTAACACCCAGCAATGGGTTGTGCGCAGGGCTTGGGACCCGCCACGTAAATCAAATATCCAATGAAAAGATATGCAAAGCCTCGGACAGGAACCCCCTTTTTTGATGACGACCACGGCAAACGATTTAAGGACCAGATTTGAAGGCATGCATCTGGAAGGTTCGATCCCTTAATTGGGAAGGAGCCTCTGCCCGGCTGAGCGGCGGACGGGGCCAGGGAGGAAAACGGTAGGCCCTTGCGACGTAGGTTACAGCTGTCATGTAAAGGAGCGCAAATTTGGTGTCGGATTTGTAGCGGGAGAGAGACTTCGCCGTAAAGTACTGTCGTTCACTCGGGTGGACGAACGTCTCGCCACAATTCACATAAAGGCGGTATTCTTCAACATCTTCCTAATAAAAATCGTGCTGGACGATTTTAATGCCAAGGAGGGCATCTTTGGTTCCACAGTCGAAAAATTCAGTCTCCACGACGAAACGTCTGATAACGAATTGTGACTGATCGACTTCGCCGGACATGGCAGTCTGTAGTACCAGGTTTCAGCATAGGAGCATATATTAAGCTAGGTGGCTGTCACCAGATGGTAAGACACGAAACCAAATCAACCATGTTGTGATGAAGGCACGCTTTCAGTGTCCTAAATGTACGCACGATCCGAGGAGCCAACATCGACTCGGACCACTATCTTGTCGCGGCCTAGATACGCACGCACCTCTGTGCGTCAAAAATCGTGCGGAAATAGACACAAGGAAAGCTCTACGTCGGAAGGCTGCAATCACAACAGACAGCCATGCACTTCTCTACTCGACTCGCACTCATGCTCTCTAAGAACACTTATCAACACAGCGATATTTCAGAGCAATGGAACCACATCTCTTGCTCTTTACATACCGCCGCTAAATAATCTATTGGTTTTCAGCAAGCCCGAAAATACGACTGGTACGATGAAAAATGTCGCGTTGCCATGGAACGGAAAGATGCTGCCTACAGGGCCATGCTGCGATCGAGCGCAACGCGTGCCTGGCGGGAGAGATATCGTGAGTTGAAGAAGGAAGCGAAATGAATTTCTCGAGAGAACGACAACCGCGACCTAGTAACTGACGTTCAGAATATACTTAGTTTATGGAGGGAGCACTTCTCCACACTACTAAGTGGTAGTGGCAGAGACCACCTTGGAGAAGATGATGATCCCGAAACCCCAATCAATGACGACGGAATTCATGTTCCGTTAACCGACTGCGACGAAATCCGTATAGCAATAGCACGGCTAAAGAACAACAATGCGCCCGGAGTTGATGGGCTGCCAGCAGAGTTATTCAACTACGGTGGAGAAGAGTTGGTAAAGCGTATGCACCAGCTTATTTGCAGACTATGGTCGGACGAATGCATGCCTACTGATTGGAATCTAAGTGTACTTTGCCCAATCCACAAGAAGGGTGATACTGCGGTTCTGTCGAGCGTATTGTTTGAAAGACTAAAGTCAATGAACTGATTGGAACTTATCAGTGTGGCTTTAGACCTGGTAAATCTACCATCGACCAGATATTCACAGTGCGCCAGATCTTGAAAAAGACCCAAGAAAGAAGAATCGACACGCACCACCATCTTTTCGGCTTCAAAGCCGCTTTCGACAGCACGAAAAGAAGTTGTCTTTATGCCGCAATGTCTGAATTTGGTATCCCCGCAAAACTTATACGGCTATGTAAAAGGATGTAGACCAACACCACCAGCTCCGTCAGGAATGGGAAGGCCTCTCCGAGCCGTTTGATACCAAACAAGGTTTCAGACAGGGTGACTCTTTGTCGTGCGACTTTTTTAACCTTATACTGGAGAAGATAATTCGAGCCGCAGAACTAAATCGGCCAGGCATCATCTTTTATAAGAGTGTGCAGCTGCTGGCGTACGCCGATGACATTGACATCATCGGCCTTAACAACCGCTCAGTTAGTTCTGCCTTCTCCAAACTGGATAGAGAAGCAAAGCGAATGGGTCTGGAGGTGAACGAGGGCAAGACGAAGTATCTCTTGTCATCAAATAAAAAGTCGGCACATTCAAGACTGGGATCAAACATCACTGTTGACAGTTAAAACTTTGAAAAGTAGAAGACTTCGTTTACTTATACTATGTTCTGACTGCGCCATTAACTCGAGTTTATGAACAATTTTGGAGTTTAAGGTCAAACACTTCTTCTAAACTCGGAGTTTACCATACAAATATTTTTTGCCTAACTCGCTTTAAACACCACCTGTATTTGGTGTTTATGGACTTGCAACCCTTAGTTGCCCCAACATTAGGTCGCACTGTTGACAAATTTTGGCATCATTGTTCAAAAGTTTTGCTGCACTGTTCACTGGTTTGACAGTTCATAATTTCAAATACGAGGACTGTTTGATTTTCTTCTTGACTTGTAACAGAAATTAAAAATAAGTGAATTTCGTGTGCTGATTAATCATTATTTTCTGCGTAAAAAACCATAACCGAAACCACGGAAAGGCTTGAAAATACTATAGCCATCAATTTCAATGCTTAAGAAGTGGGTTTAGGTCGTTCAAAAGAGGTCGTTACACCTTCAAAGAATTGGCAAAAATCTATGAAACAGAAACTGCTCGCCATCTAACATACTCTTCAGATTATACCCTTACGACTATTTCCTATTTCCAAATCTGAAGAAATGGCTGGGTGGTAAGAGATTTTTTCGTCTTTGAAACAAACGCCTGTTTTGCGAAAGAATAAAATAATTGGAAAACGCTGGACTAACTATAAAGAGTTAAAAAGAGATTATTTTGAGAAATACCATATAAAGATTTTTTTTCGAAAAAAATTTAATTTATTCAAAAAGTCACTGATTTATCTAAGCGCACTCGTACAATATTTGTAAGCAAATGGAATCAAATTAAAGAAATGAAATCTTCGCATAATGATGCAACACCACCATTGCCTTTGACCATACTGTTGCCTTCACCTTCACCATTGACTGAGGCTTCCTTACCATCACCGTTGTCATCAGAATTTCTGCCGTTTTCCAATGCTTGGGCTGCAACACAAAAAATATTGCTGTTGCTGGTGTTCGCATCAAATATGCTTGTTGCTTGCATCTCCGACACAAATCACTTATTGCACAATTAATTAGATGCTTTTAAGCAAGCATTATTAAATTTTATGCACATATTTTTCCAACATTTGTAAATATAAGTACAAATGTATTTTCAGAAACATTTTTGAATATAAACAAAACAATATTTTTAGGCAGAAGTAAATAAACAAGTGTCAAATAAACTCAAAGTTTCTTAAACACTTCAATGAGTACGCTTGACAATTGTTTATAAACTCAAAACCACAAACTCTAGTTTACTGCGCAGTCAGTCATAGTATTAGGAACCAGCATTTACATCAATAATAATGTCAGCCTCGAAATCCAGAGGAGGATCAATCTTGCCAACAAGTGCTACTTCGGACTGAGTAGGCAACTGAGCAGTAAAGTCCTCTCTCGACGTTCTATTAATCTCTCATTATGCCCGTCCTAATGTATGGCGCAGAAGCATTGACGATGAAAATATCTGATGAGAAGGTTCTAGGAGTGTTCGAGAGAAAGATTCTCCGAAAGATTTATGGAACTTTACGCCTTTGCGATCGCGAATACCGTAGAAGATGAAACGATGAGCTGTATGAGCTTTACAATGACATAGAATTGGCAGCGAATTAAGATCCAGCGGCTTCGCTGGATTGGTCATGTCGTTCGAATGGATGAAAGCGCTCGAGCTCTGAAAGTATTCGACGCGGTACCCGCCGGTGGTAGCAGAGGAAAAGGGGGGCGTCCTGTGCGTTGGAAAGACCAGGCGGTAAGGGACTTGGGTACGCTTGGTATTTCCAACTGGCGCCAGTTAGCGAAAGAGAGAAATAACTGGAGTGCTATGCTTAGCTAAGCTAACTGTTTTTAAACCAAAAAATTTTTTTTTTTAATTAAGTATATTTTATTTACATCTTTTATCAAGTTACGTTGGTAATAATTTCTTAAAACGGTAAATTAACATTAATTAGTTAAAATATTTACATTTTCAGTTTAAAGAGGTAACATACATATAGAAAACAATTAATTTTTACTTTGACTTAACTCTAATTAATTTATATACCTACTTATATAACTTATATTTATTCTACCCCGAGGAACGTCATCCTTCAACCTGCATATCGGTCCGGTCAACCTTAATATTAATCTAAAAATATAAGAAAAAGGAAAATAAAGTTATAAATCAAAAGTCGAAAATTTGCATATTAAATACTAATATTTTTAAAAGAAAATAGCATGAACAGAAAGATAATTGATTGATTTAAATTACAAGTATGTCAAATGCCGTACATGTACTCTGCACATGCAAAAAGTCAGTTTTAAAAAGTTCGAAAATTTCATAAAAATTATTTACTAAATTTAAAAAAATATATTGGACTAAAAGATAATTGATATATCTTTCTAATTACATCCGTTTTAATTAAAATTTGTAACACATATTTCATTCTTTGTTTCTAATCAACAAATATTTTCACTACATTTCACTAGCTCTTAAAAGTAATTCACTCTACTTATTTTTCCAATGGTACCTCCGCAGCCATCTTCTCCGGAGAATTTGATTCCAGTTTGGGTGCGCAATACCTGCATGTATGGAAAAAATTAGCTAAAATATTAGAAATAGTCCTCCGGCGTTCCTTATACTGAAATGAAAGTTCAGAATATTATTATTTTAATTAATAAAACTGAAAATAAAGGCAACTTAACTTAAATCCATAGAACTTTCACAACAAAGTGATCTTATTTTACGATTTGTAAACATGGCTGAGCAGCGTAGTCTATTGCTAGCACACATGATTTCTGGGCTCTAAAATTCGAAACATTGCCGTTTATTCAAATATTAGGAAAACAGCGAAATATCAAAATGCGAATGCGTTGGTAACAGCTGGAAAAGTTGTGTTGGTATTAGTGAATTTAATTCGCCTTGGTTAGCTCCGTCCTGTAGGGTTGTTCCTTGATCAAAATAATGAGACGTGTATTTTTCCTTAAGACCGAAAAAAATTGTTTACGATATTTTTCGGCGAATTCAATTTGCTCTAAAATCGTATTTTCCCGTCTTTGAAAAAACCATTTTTTTTTTCAAATGTACATAACTTCTCTAAAAACTGACCGATTTCGATAATTCAACTAGCAAAATGTTCGTAATTAGTTTGACATTAAGTAGTAAGAGTTAACAAATGACTATCGATAAGGGTATATTATATAACTGTTTTGTATAACAAGAATCTATCCATAATGGTAACTAGTGAAATGTATAATGGTAACGAATAGCTAACTGTAATTGTAACGAATAAGTTGATATATGGTTACCTATAGCTAACCAATTGCAGTTTCCGCATCTGTTTCGGGTATTTATTCCGTGATGTCACTGTTAGTACTACAGTGAGTAAGCACGATTTGCATATATAAATTTGGCATACAGACAGAATTGAATGAGTTAGAAAGAGATGAACGTAAGAGTTACGGGAAGAAGTGTCAACTCGGCCTTAAGGATCTCATACGAAATTTAGCAGAAGTCTCTGGTAGAGCTAATAAAACTGGTACTGCTAACAAAAAACTAACAGACTCTGGGCCCTTTCATTTCAAGACAACCGGTCCATTCGCGTCAAGTATTTTTTCTCTATGAAACTCGAATATGTTACCTAGAAGACGGGCAATGGTTAGCAAACAAGGTAGCGAAGCGTTGCGTTGCCTTGTTGTGGTAGTTGTTTGTTAGCAGTACCAGCTGAAAATTACAAATTTTTTTTTAAATCAAAAAATAAATTTTTTTGTAATTAAAGTATTTTATTTTACAATTTTTATCAAGTTACATTGTTAATAATTTTTTAAAATAGTAAACTAACATTAATAAGTTAAAATATTTACATTTTCGGTTTAAAGAGGTAACATACATATAGAAAACAATTAATTTTTACTTTGATTTAACTCTAATTTATTTATATATCTACTTATATAACTTCAAACTGCAAATGTGCATATCGATCCGTATATAACAAAAAATATTTATTAAATAAAAAAATATAATGGATTAAAAGATAATTCATTGATATTCCTAGTAAATTCAATTTTTTTTTTAAATATCGCACATTTGCAAAAAATGAATACTTGACTTACAAGTATATGAAATTACGTATATGTACTCTGCACATACAAAAAGCCAGTTTTAAAAAGTTCCAAAATTTCATAAAAAATAAATTATAAAATTTAAAAAAATATAATTGACTGAAAGATAATTAATAATTCTTTATAATAACATCCGTTTTATTTGAAATTATCCTACATTTTCAAAAAAATTTATACTTGACTTACAAGTATGTGAAATGCCGTACATGTACTCTGTACATGCAAAAAGCCAGTTTTCAAAAGATCGAAAATTTCATAAAAATTATTTACTAAATTAAAAAAAAACATATGGGATTAAAAATTAATTGATTTATCTTTCTAATTACATCCGTTTCAATTAAAAATTATAACACGTGTTTGTTTATTTTTCTGTTGGCCTAGTAAATGTTAGTATTTTTACAATTTTATTAAGCTCAAGGCCAGTTTATGGAAGATTTTTGTGAAAAACAACAACAGTTTTTAATGATAGAAGTTATAGTACTATTAAATTTATTTTAATTTTAATTAAATTTTTCATAACCACTTCTCTCAGGCTTTCAACCCGGGAGCTCGGAGTTGCAGAGCCAATACGCTACATATTGTGTTACGCTAGCCGAGTTGGCTGTTTTTTTTATTTCATCTTTTTTAAACAAACCAACTACAAACAAGAGAAACTGATCTGCCGCTATTTAACTTAATTGTGTGGTTGTTGTTTGTGTTTTTTATTTGCAAATTCTGTATTCAAGTTATTTACTTTATATTAGAATGCATTTAAGGCGTGCTCATCCTTGCATATAAATGTTTGTATATTTTTCTGTTGGCCTAGAAAATATTAATTTTACAATCTTTATTGAGCTCAAGGCCAGTTTAGATTTTTTTGTGAAAAAACAACAACCGTTTTTTTTTTAATTGTAGAAATTAAAGTACTATTTCGGAAATCACCCTATTTGCTCATCAGACTTCTTTTTATTAAATTAATTAAATTTATTTTTCATAACCACTTCTCCCAGGATTTCAACCCGGGAGCTCGGAGTTGCAGAGCCAATACGCTACATATTGTGCTTCGCTAGCCGAGTTGGCTGTTGAGTTTATTTCATCTTCCTTAAACAAACCTACTACAAACAAGAGCAACTGATCTGCCGATATTTAACTTGTTTGTGTGGTTGTTGTTTGTGTTTTATTTGCAAATTCTGTATTCAAGTAATTTCCTTTATATTAGAATGCATTTAAGGCGTGCTCATCTTTGCATATAAATGTTTGTTTAGTTTTCTGTTGGCCTAGTAAATGTTAATTTTACAATTTTTATTGAGCTCAAGGCCAGTGTATGGAAGATTTTTGGGAAAAAACAACAACAGTTTTTTAATTGTAGAAATTATAGTACTATTTCGGAAACCACCACATTTCCTGATCAGACTTCTTTTTATTAAATTAATTAAATTTATTTTTCATAATAACTTCTCTCAGGATTTCAACCCGGGAGCTCGGAGTTGCAGAGCCAATACGCTACATATTGTGCTACGCTAGCCGAGTTGGCTGTTGTGTTTGTTTCATCTTCCTTAAACAAACCAACTACAAACAAGAGCAACTGATCTGCCGCTATTTGACTTGTTTGTGTGGTGGTTGTTTCTGTTTTTATTTGCAAAATTCTTTATAAGGTATTTACTTTATATTATAATACATTTTTAAGGCGCGCTCATCCTTGCATATAAATGTTTGTTTATTTTTCTGTTGGCCTTGAGCTCAATAAAATTGTAAAAATATTAACATTTACTAGGCATTATAATATAAAGTAAATACCTTATACTAAACTCATAATCTTTCACAGTTTAGCTGAACTTTAATTGGTGTTGGTGGCTTGGAAGGATGGATAAATTCGTGGAAAAGACATCAAAAAGTAATTAAAGTTTTTTCTGAAAGTTTGAGAGTGCGACACTCAGTGCGTACTTATTTTTATTTATGTGGGAGTGTATAGAAAGCAACAAAAGACCTAAGGCTAGCAGGATTTTAAAATCGGAAGTGTGGACGCTTTTTGAAAAAATTAAAAATGGTGCAAACGCTAGGTGCAAGGCTTGTGGAAAAATTTATAAAACATGCGGCAACACATCACCTCAGGCGATTGCATCCTTCTATAAAACTATGCGATTTGCCAAGATTTTTTAGTAGCATTTTGCCATTCGTTGAAAACAAATATGATATTTATAACACAAATGAATTGTATGGTTTCTAAATGAACATTTTCATATTAGTTTTGATTTTTAATTTCATTTTAAATAATAAATGTACATAATATATGAAAAAATATAAAGCGTATTTATAACGATTTCCATTTAAAATGAAAAGTTGCTATTCCCATTAAAATCCGATAGTATCGATACTATCGATGTTTTATTAGAAAAAAAAAACATCGAAACATCGATTGTTTCAAACATCGATGTTTTCGCAGCTCTAATACTGAGGCTAATGACAACTAGTCGGTTACCGCCAATATCTCACCGCTGCCAACTACTTCGGTACCCGTGCGAGCTAATCCGCCATCAGAGTACAACAAACAAGAAGTAAACCTACAAGCTGTTATCAACGAAATTAAATCTCTTAGGCCTGCACAAGAAAAAAGTATAGCTATAATCAGCTCTTTACAAAGCCATAAGAGACTTTTAATTAAAAAAATTGAAGATTAGCAGCTTGAAGTAAAAGCTGTTAGTCACAAACTGCGTGATCTTGATGTTGCCGATACAATTCCCGCTTTAACTAGTGAGATAAAGGATCTTCGCAACAATTTCATTTCATGGCAAGGTGGCATTACCGCCACAACTAAACACACGACACGTTGAAGTTTTTTGTTGTACTGGGGCACGATACAAACAGTCAGCGTTAGCATTTTCGGTTCCTTTTTTGTAAACGACCCGGCAATTAAACCCTACGAGGAAGACTTCATATCTCTGGAGTCGTGAAAAAGTCATTTGTGGCAGCTTTGCATTTTGGTGAAAAATTCTTACAAGTGGTTAGTTATCTGTGATGAGTGTAAACTGCTTCCCATACAGATATTGATAGAAATGATCTACTGTAAATACGATGGCTAAAGCTGCGTAATAGCGGCTATTTTAGTTTTAGATCTTGAGATTTGATAATGTTTGATTCTGTGACCAAGATACTAGATTTCTTCTTGGAAAAATTTGCATTTTACTTATATTAAGATGTAAGTCATATTTTTGAAGTTGTGTTAAACATTTTGATAAGTTTTCCTAGCATTCCAGTTTTGTGGAGCCATGAACAATTATGTCGTCGAAATACGCTTCAGTTTTTGGAACTTCGTGTAATATTTGGTTGATAATTCGATTAAATTCCGCGGGTGCTGTCTTAATTTCGAACGAAAGCCGGTTTACATTGTAAGTGCCTTGTTTGAATTTTGCATGAGTCGTCATCTACTAATATATGCAAATAAGCTTTGTATAAATCTAAAGTACAAAAATATTTCGAATTACGCAAACAGTTAAATATGTCCTAGGTTTTCCTTATTGGACTATGCGCATCCACAAGCCGTTCCTTTACTCCCACCTTATAGTCAACCCAGACACAAACGCCTCCATCTGCTTTTGGTACGACAACCAAGGGGGAACCCCAATCGCTGATTTCAGTTTTCGAAATCACATCTGGTGCTCCGAACTCATCAAGTTCATGGCTAACTTTTCCGAGTAAAGCGTACGGTATTTAACGTTTCCGGTTGAATATCGGCTTAGCTTCTTTGCGTAACATAAGCGTATATGCTTCACACATCCGATCTTGCTTTAAAAAATATCTTGGAACTCTTTGTACATACACTTAATGAGGTCCGTTTCGTTAATATGGTGTATTGCATGTAAATAATGGCTTAAGGCCTAGTCGCTATAGCTTCAACTCAATTAGCTTATAAGATTACCTATTTAAGCTAATTTGTTATAAATAAATAAATAAATAAATGGATTTCGATTAAATTGATGTTGAATTTCCGGCTCCACCTCCGACCAAGAAGTGCTGTATACTCCTCTGGAACAATAAAAATTTCTTATGTTACCGCTTTACCGTCATACTCTCCTTTTACTTTGATTTTCCCATCAGGAACAAACAAATCCTTTGTATACGATCGAAATGCCATGTTCGCTGGCAAAAATTGAGTATTAAGATTAAGATTTGCAATTCGCAATTCTGCAGTTGATGACACTCCAGTAGTCATTAATGCACATAATGCTACTCTTTGCGAAAAAATCTCTCTTCCAGCTCTGCCTAACACCAGATTACCTAACACAGCGGAAAAACAAAACAAAGTTCAAATGATTCGCTCTCTCCAGTGCTGCCTCCCTTGATGCTATCACATATCAATCAATTAGCGCAGTCTGACAAATTTTCTCTTACTGCTTCGAAACCGCAATCGGGCAATGCTCAAATATTTATAACTCCTGGCGCAAAGAATAAAAGAACACAACGAAAAGCCAATAACATTGTTGCCTGCAATGCTAGTCGTGAACTAGACGTAATTGTTGCTATGGAGTGGATACATTTGTCGTATTTCAACCCCACCGTGACCGCGAATACGTTAACAATCTTGCTGCTATTGATAAGAGCAAGCTTTGGCAAGAGAACATAAGAGTATGCCCAATTAAAAAAATTTCCAAAAGAAGGGGCGAAAACGCCTCACTGCTAGCTTGCGCCAACGCTACTAAAGACTCATCGAATGAATTTTTACTGTATTATCAGAATGCAGGCGGCATAAGAACTAAAATGCTTCCATTGTTGTTCTTTTCATCGTCGTGTAACTATGATGTCTTAGTTTTAACAGAAACTTGGCTTTCGGAAAGCCATTGCAGAATTTTTTGACTGTCAACTATACAAGGGCGGTGGCGTACTTGTTGCTGTAAGTTCGAGACTACCCAGTAGACAAATCACCTTATCATCTGATATGAGTTCAGACAAGGGAGGTTTTGATATTGATATTGATGATTTTGATATCTAAATAACTGTTGCACAATATTCAATAGCCTAAATAATGATCGGAATATAATTATTTTGGGTGACTCCAATATACCCACTGTTAATTGGTGTACCGACGAAGATGCTAAGCAATTAGTACCATATGGAGTTTCAAGCGAGTGTGAATGTGTGAGTTTACAATGACAATAAACGCTTAATTGATCAAGTTTTCATTAACAATGATCTAAAGTCTGACGTCAAGCCCCTCTTTTCACCCCCCTCTAGCGAACTCCATACATCACAAGGCATTATGTGTACGCTTTAAACATATAAGATATATCAAATCAGTACCTAATACTTCTAAAAACTATAACTTCTATAAAGCTGATTTCGATGGGTTATAGCAATTTTTGTATTCGGTTGATTGGCATTCCGTTTTAAACAAGCGTAAACTTTCACAGGTATACGATATTTTTCGAGACATGCCAATAAAAAACCACTCCAAGCCGGCCTGGTATAATGCTAGGCTTACTAATTTCAACAATAAAAAAAACCAAAGCATATAAACTATATCGCAAATCTAAAAATAACTTAAAACTCTTTGAAACGTACAGTCGGTTGCAAAAAGAGTTTGATATTCTGAACAAATTTCTGTACCAGACCTACATTTCTAAAGTTGAGAGTGGGCTTAAAGAGAATAGTATACTTTTTTGACATATTATTAATAGCAAAAAGAAAAGTACCTGAATTCCGAATGTAATGCATCATTTGGGAGAATCGTCATCGGACATTCAAAAAATAACCAACATGTTTGCAGATTTTTTTGCTCTGTTTATGTTCCTCAATCTGGAATAGAAACAGAAAAAAGTAAGACAGTTAACAGCTCACAGATATTCAAATGCTTCCAGCTCTCATTTAAAGAAGTACTAGACGGATTTTCGGCCCTGACAAATGACCCTACTCTTGGTGAAGATGGCTTTCCTCCTATTTTATTAAAAACTGTGCTGCATCGTTAGCCCTACCGTTAACAGTAATCATTAATATATCGCTGGCTTCTGGTGAATATCTAGTTGATTGGAAAAAATCGTTTGTCATACCGATGCACAAGACTCGATGCAAGTCGGATGTCCTAAATTATCGCCCGATCTGCAAGATCTCCATCATACCTTAACTTTTGGAAAGACTCGTTCATGATTTAGTTAGGCTTTGCAAGGGTAAATCTACTGCTACGAACTTAGTTTTATTCTCAAATAAAACAATTTGAAACGGGCCAACAATGCGATGTCATATACACCGACTTTTCGAAAGCGTTCGATAACGTCAGCCATAGAATCCTACTCAATTGGACTCCATCCAAGCTTATTTAAGTGGTTATTTGTTGGAACGATTTTCCGTCATCCCTTGTCAAGTTTGGTTTGGAGACAAACCGGTTTCGGCGTTGTGCCATCTTCAGTGTCAAATTTCGTTCTGTCTGACACAGAACGAAATTTGACACTGAAGATGGCACAACGCCGAAACCGGTTTGTCTCCAAACCAAACTTGACAAGGGATGACGGAAAATCGTTCCAACAAATATCAACAATTCACCCTGTCGGACAAGAAAAAGAAGAAAACAATATATTTAAGTGGTTTGCATCTTATCTCACTGATAGAACACAATTCGGTCGTATTAACATAAATATAAATTCGGATGTCATTAAAGCTACCTCAAAGCAGCCATCTTTTTCATTGCATTCTTTATTAGGTCTATGATTACAGAAAATCTTACAGACTAGAAGTACAGAAAAATTCTATAGTAACGCACTAACTGATACATGTAAATATGTATGTACATTACGCCTTTAAATTGCAAATTCTATGTAGGTAAAATTAATTGGCATACAGTAGTAATTTTAAGAGAAAAATGATCTGAGATGGTTTAATAATATGGCATACGACAACTTGAAATCAGCATCAAAAGAACTGAAGAGCGAATTTAAATCAGAACATGCCCTAGAAATAGGGGCATTCACTCCATAATTGGTTCTGGAGAAATCAATATGTAAGGTTTCAAACTGCCTGAGATTCTTATACGGGACATTAAACTGAATCTTACTTAGAAGCGTAGGACAATCAATAGTCCCAGAAATGATACCAATGACAAATGAAGACGACAGTATAGATCTTCTGTTCTCAAGAGATTTTAAGTTTATCAATAGACAACGAGATCGGTAAAATGGCAAAGGATCTGAAAAATTCATTGATCGAAGTGCAAATCGTAGAAAAACTTTTTGAACTCTCTCAAGACGATTAGAAAGGCCTATCTGGCAAGGCCTCCAGATAAAAGCGGCATACTCAAGCCTCGATCTAACAAACGCACAATACAATGTTTTGAGAGTATACGGATTAGTGAACGCAGAGCAATTACGACGTAGGAATGCTAACATCGAATATAATCGACTAATGACATAATTAACGTGGCTAGTGTAGTTTAACTTTGAATCAAAAATGACGCCTAAATCTTTAATTTCATCAACGAATTTCAAGGAAAAGCCAGAAATAGTATAGGAAGTATGCAAAGTAGTTTTTAGCTTAGCAAACCGTACGTGGAAACATTTATTTATGTTTAATGACAAACGATTTAACCAACACCAGTTATGAACCTCATCTAGATCATGTTGCAACTTTTCAGAGTCTTGAAAGTTGTTGACAATCGCAAAAATTTTAAGATCGTCCGCATACAATAAGTATTCTGCAAATGAGAAGCACGAGCCAATATCGTTAATAAAAAGAATAAAAAAGAGGGGTCCAAGAATGCTACCTTGCGGAACACCAGAAGGCGCAGTAAATGGACGGGATGTGGCACTATAAACAGCAACGACACTGCGTCTATTGGACAAATATGACTTAATCCACGATAAAAATGTAGAATGGAACCCCAATGCCGCAAGTTTGAACAAGAGTATACAGTGTGATACTTAGTCGAACGCCTTCGTGAAATCTGTATATATTGTATCTACTTGACATTGGTTTGGGAAAGCAGAAATGCAGTATTCACTGAAAATGGACATATTTGTGACTTTAGAGCGCTTCGCAACGAAACCATGCTGATTGATGGAAATAAGGCCTTTGACAGCGAAATATAATTTTTCATTAACAATTATCTCAAAAAGTTTTGAGACAGACGGGAGCTTCCAGTCATCTATAAAAGTACCAGTCTCCAAAGACTTATTAAAAATTATTGCTAAAGGCTCTGCAAGACATAAACAATTTTTTAACAAGATAGCCGAAAGGCCATCCGAGTCCGTTTTAGATGAGGGCTTGAGCTTACTAATGCCATTAATGACGTTAGTAATTGACACGCGCAAAGATCCAAAATTTAGCGACGAGTCACTCCAAGAAAGATGAGAAACAGTGTCTAAAACCAAATCGAATTCAAAATTAGAGCAGAAAAAATCAGCAAATAGATTGGCAGAATCCTTAGCACAATTTGCGAATTGTCCATCAAAGAACACATTGACTGGGACTGACGAGCAAGATCTTTTTGTCCTGATGAATCTCCAAAACGCTTTAGAGTTTGAAATTATGTTGGTTTCAAAGTTCAAAATATAATTTCTATTTAAGAATTTGTTCAGGCAAGTGAATTCCTTTAAATAGCATTGAAATATAGAATAATGCAGTGGATCATTCGATTTCTTATACAATTTACGAAATTTGCTTTTAAAATTTTTTAAATGCTTTAACCGTTTAGTGTGCCATGGAACTTTATACGCTTTCATTTTAAAGACGGGAACGTACTTCAAGCACAACTCAAATAGTTTAGTTTTAAAATTATGAAAACAATAGGAAACATTATTTCCATGGAGGGCATCACACCAATCCAAACTAGACAGGATTTCGTCAAAACTCTGAAAAATCACATGCGGTAAATTTGAACTTTATGCTGGGGTCATCTAACACCTCAGCAAATTCATAAAACTCCAACTCGAGAACAAGAGGAACATGATGTTTGTGGGTTTGTGAGATTGGTGTAACACATTCCGATAAAGTATAATTAATATTATTGGAAATAAACACTAAGTCTAAAAGTCTGTTAAGTTTATTATGAAATCCATTAATTTGAAGTAAATCAATTTTTAAAAAACTATCTATGACGTGAATCTCGGCTGATGAATTAACATTGGAGGTCATAAATGCAGTCGAGTTTCGAAATGGCATAAATTAAAATCACCAATGACACAGAGATGACTATCAACGGAAATCATTGATGCTAAAGACACTACATTGTCAGAGTGAGCAAAATATAGTCATCACTATTCGGCGGAATATACGATGCACAGACGTAAACGACTCCAGTAGAACCATGCACACGGACGCATAACTGATCAATGAGGGAATCTGAATTGGCAAGGGTTACCAGTGCCGCCCGGTATTTTTTCCGCACAGCAATAATAACCCCGCCACCTCTAGAACATCCTGTTTTGGCAACATCGCGGTCTTTACGAAAGACATCATAAAGATTTGGATCAAAAATTTCACAGTCGAAGAAGTTTTCATTCAGCTAAGATTCAACAAATATAAATATATCGAAATCTAGGGAAGAACTTAGCGTATAAACAACTGAGAATTTGGTCCGAAGCCCCGAAATATTTTGGAAGTATATTTTTAGATTATTAGGTAGGATGGCATTATTATTAGTTAAGCTATTTGTTCGGTTCAGTAATTTGTTTCTTTTGAAAAAAACGGAAAGTCCGCACATTAACATTTGAAGGCCAAACATCCGCATTAAAAAGTTTATCATAAAACATGGCAGAAACGCCAAGTTTTAAATTCACATTACGGATATTATCCAGAGATGTATCTTTTTTTATTAGTTTGAAGCAAGCAAAATGTTTACTTTCAATGCCCGAATATTTGGAAACAAAGGCAATAATACTATCTGTAGTTACTGTAGGCTTAAAAGATGAAACATGAACCCATTTCTTTTTGGTGACGATATCAAAATCAACGTTGCCATTGTTTCCACCGACAACATTTTTACGTTTGGGTACTTTCTTTTGTCGCACAGTAGTCCAAACATTAGAATCCATACAAACAAGCGATTGTGCAGTAGCTTTTTGAGAAACAGGAGCATCAGAGCATAACGATGAAGAGAGCATAGTAGGTGTATCTGTAGATGGCGCTAGAGCGAGCGACATGAGAATATAACGAAGAAGAGACCATAGTAGATGTAGGTATGTTGATAGCCGGTACAGCGGCAGCAGAGACAGCCGCAGCAGCATTAGGAGTTATATATGTAGGATTTGTCATAGCAACAGCATGTGCATCCGCTGCAGCGTCAGTCAAAAAGCCAGCAGCAGCAGTATGCAGGAATGTATTTTCAGCATTAAGACGTGTAACATCAGTAGAATTTTGGTTTGAGTTGTGTACTGTGGAAATCATAAAGCGCATCTTAGCTTGGAGATCGGCAACTTTTTTGAGCAAAACGTTCTTGTCATTAGAAAGGGACTGCAGTAGAGAGAACATTTGTTTATTCTCATTTTCAATAGCACGCACTTCACTAAGCACCACTTTGAGAGTCTCTCAGTGTTCAGTGTTCTTTTTATCGGCCAGCGACTGCATTAAAGAGAACATTTGTTTGTTCTCAGCTTTAAGCTCAACTACTTGTCGAAGTAAAGTATCGAGAGTCACTTCAAGCTCAGAGTTTACAGTTTTCACAGCACACTTTAGTCAAAACACGGTCGACTTTTTGGCCGCAAGTACACGGCATTATAAACGTAAAAATAGACTCAAATTAACAGCGACTAGAGAGCACAAATTTACATACTTATGTACTTACATACATATGTGTATTTTTTCAATTTGGAAAGAAAAGGATTGAACATGCCTGCCATTTTTCTCTCGATTTTAATATAAGAATAAATATGTTTGCATGTACATACTTATGTATGTACATATTTTCGCAGAAGTGTATGAGCGCATGCACTTCGTATTGGCCTCGCTGTTTCAGCAACTTGCGCAGCACGAAGTCGTCAAAATGAACATATTCGCTCGGCTACTTGCTGTCGTTGATGAATATTGAGCTAACGGTTCTTGCAATCGTGGCAAGTCATCTTACTTACATACATACATACATACATACAGTGGTATATGGCGCATTGCTTTATATGGCAGATGTGACGTCAGTACCCCTTTGTAAACAAGCCATTTCCTTGCATGTGTTTCACATGGTTCAAGTACTTGAAATTGTATATGATAATATTTGCTAATTTATTTTTTTGTTTTTTGTTTACATATGCAAGTTAGCACCATAGTCCGAACATAAGTAATTCTTGTAACTGCAATAACAACAACGCTGTGCCTCAGCATTGTATAAGCGCATTTATTATTTCGCTGTGCCTCAGCATTTCATAAGCGCATTTAATATCTTAACCAAATAAATCCGTTCACACAAGCAGTTTTCTGCAAATTCAACGACAACAACGACTTCACATTTCGTCAGCACTAACTTTAAGCGGAAGTCGTGCCGACGCAATGTGAAACCGCTGTCGCCCAAACTGGGTTGCGTAAAATTGCAACGTAAGCATAACTTACCTTTAGATGTAGAATTAAGTACATATGTAATTTAGAATAAGTAAATAAACAACTTTATTGTATTAGTGAACATAGTAAATAAGTAAAAATTGTATAAAAAGGCAACGTTAATAAACTTTGTAAGTTCATTCGACCATCCGACGCGTTGACTTTTGATTTCAGTGGCTCGTGGTGATAATTGGCGCCCGAGTACGGTTTAGTGAGGAAAAGTGCACTCAACATATTAAAATAAACTTAGTTAAAGATCCTAATATAAATTACTACGGATCAAAAAGTGAAATAAAAAGGACATATTTCCAAAGACTAAAAAAGTGCACAAAAAGGAACACTACCCGGTCAACCCCGAAAAATTTTTACAAAAAAGCGTGATATTCTTCTAAATGAAAATCGTATTAAAGAACGAAATTCAGCGAATAAACGCGTAAAATTAAACAGAACAATTTTACAAACAAGCGGGATATTTTAAAACGAAATCGTGTAAAAGAACGAAATTCGAAAATAAACGCGTAAAATTTAACTGAAAAACATCATCAGCAAAGCTTGAAGGACAGCAGCCGCTGAAAAAAGCAAGATCATCAATCAACAAAGCGTATAGTGACGTAACCCGCTCCAGTAGTAAGGGCATAACCCCCCTAAAGAGGATCCAGCGGACCGCCCAGGAATACATCGGAATGACAGCAGTGAGCTTCATATTATTGTAAGAGTTAATTTTAAGCATTTTAAAATCAATACAAAATAATCTGGATGTTATTTTAATTAATTTGTATTTAAAAACATTTTCTCTTAACTTTTAAATTGTAAAATTTCAAGTTAAAAAATATTAAAATTTTGTTAAAGTGCAAATTGAGAAATTTCAAATAGTTATTACACAACTCCAATAAAACTCTAATATGGAGATACAGGAGGCAATAACGCAACTCACGGGTGCCGTGAATGCACAAATTGAACAAATTAAGGTAATGAACAATAGAATTACTCAGATTGAGGCCAGGGTCAGTCCACATAATGAAAATCATAGCCAGGATACTCCTATCCGCATGACGGAAGCAGATTTGCTTGAAATTAGTAGACTTCCTGACAGTGTAAAAAATCTTCAAACGTTCGAAGGTGATCCTGTTCAATATATGTCCTGGATCCATAGCGTGGAATCCATACTACAGGACTATGAAGTAGTGAAAGGTAGGCCAATTTACCGAGCTATCTTACGACATGTAAGACAAAAAGTCAGAGGTCCTGCGGACACAGCTTTAATCTCATACAACATTTTTAACGAAGATTGGCCTACGATCAAAACGTGTTTGTCACTGCATTACGCAGACAAACGAGACCTTAGGACCTTAGAGCACGAATTAGGCTCTTTATCTCAAAGGAATTACAGCATAGAACAATTCTATGCAAGGATTAATCATCAATTGTCCTTAATCATAAACAAAATTAGAATTCAAGAATATTCTATAGAAACAGGTGCAGCACTTGTAGAAACGTATAGAAATAGGGCCTTAGACGTATTTATAAGAGGGCTTACAGGGGAATTATCCAGGATGCTAGTCATCCAAAGACCACAAAATCTACCTGAAGCGTATGCTTCTTGTCTCGAAATTCAGAACCTCAACCTAAGGAACTATTCCATTTTCCCTAAAAATCTGGGTTCGCCAAACCAAACGACTAACACCAAGTATCAGTCGAAACAAAGGCAAATTCATACACCGAGAGAACTAAACGCTAGTGAAAAAAACGAGATTTATAATAGAAATAACCAATCACAAGCTCCACCTCCACCTAGGCCCACACAGCCCAAACCTCCGGTTCCAATGGACGTAGACCCATCGCTCCAATCGCGAAAAATTAATTACATAAACAGGCCAAATAACCCTGTAACAAGACCGGCTAATGGTTCATCTAACATTCCTAAAAAACAACAAAAACTGTATAATATGGGAACAGAGGGCGAAGATGCCAATGAAGACCCAGAAGATGAGAAGTCAAATTTTTTAGACGAAGCCTCTCTAGCGTTCCTTATATAGAACTATACACAAAAAGTGGAAAAATTTTGCAATTTCTGGTAGATACCGGAGCTAACAAAAATTTTGTATCAAACACAATAGCAAAAAATCCAAAAAAAATTAATAAACCCTTTAAAGTACAGTCTGCTGGGGGACAATTAGAAATTACCCATAAAATGCAAGGAAAACTTTTTAATAGCATAGGAATTGAAACACAATTTGACTTCTTTGTACTCTCAAATTTAAAATCTTTCGATGGTATAATCGGAGACGATACACTTAGGGAGCTAGAAGCCATAATTGATAGGAAAAACGACATCCTGCATATAGGAGATGCTAAAATTAAACTAAAAGCAAAAATTTCAAAAGAATTAAGCAATATTCGAAGCACAACGTATAGCGACATCAAAATCGAAGAAATTTTAAGAAAATACGCTGCTATTTTCGGTCCCGTTTCGAATAAAGAAATTGTTGCCACGAGCGTCCGCGCCGAGATTAGAACCAACACGGACGAACCAATTTATACAAAATCGTATCCGTATCCTACAAATCTTAGAGCTGAGGTGGACAGACAAATTACAGAACTATTAGACAACGGAATAATAAGACCGTCAAAAAGTCCCTACAACTCCCCCTTGTGGATAGTTCCAAAAAAAACCGGACCATCCGGGGAAAAACGCTATAGGGTTGTAGTTGACTTCAAACGCCTCAATGCGGTAACAATTGCCGATGCCTACCCCATCCCCGATATCAATAACACACTAGCTAGTCTAGGGGAGAGTAAATATTTCACTACTCTTGACCTGACGTCCGGATTTCACCAAATCAGGATGAAGGAAAGGGACATTGAGAAAACTGCGTTCTCAACAGCCAACGGCAAGTATGAATTTACGAGACTGCCGTTTGGCCTAAAAAATGCCCCTTCCATTTTTCAGAGAATGATTAATGACATTCTCAAACCACTGATTGGAAAATCGTGCTATGTCTATATTGATGACATCATAATAATGGGGAAGGACAAGGAAGAACATTTGAGGAATTTGGAAGATGTATTTTCGCTATTGCAAAAGGCAGGATTAAAGGTTAATCTGGAAAAGTCCAAATTTCTTAAAACAAATGTTGAATTTTTGGGCCATATCATTACTCAAAAAGGTATTTTACCAGATCCAGGAAAAATATGTGCCATAAAAAATATTTCTATTCCAAAAAACCTCAAGGAACTAAAAAGTTTCCTTGGTCTAGCATCTTACTACAGAAGGTTCATCAAGGACTTTGCTAAGGTAGCAAAACCACTTACAAACCTAACGCGAGGAACAAATGCACAAATAAAAGCATGCAAATCAAAAACAGTAGCCATATCACTGATGGGTGAAAGTCTAAAATCATTCAATGACCTGAAACAACTACTAATGTCTTCAGAAGTTCTGGCATTCCCAGACTTTAATAAATCATTTATACTAACCACAGATGCTTCAAATGCAGCTGTTGGAGCAGTTCTTTCCCAAGGCGAAATGGGGAAAGACAGACCGATCACTTATATTTCCAGATCTTTAAATAAGACGGAGGAAAATTATTCAACGATCGAAAAGGAAATGCTCGCAATTGTTTGGGCTCTCGACAAATTGAGAACCTACCTGTACGGAGCAAAGGATATTAAAATCCTCACGGACCACCAACCGTTAACATTTGCATTGAGCAACAGCAACAATAATGCTAAGCTTAAACGGTGGAAGGCCCGGATAGAGGAATATAATTATACACTTTTTTATAAACCAGGGAAGACCAATGTTGTCGCAGATGCGCTCTCCAGGCTTCCCATGGAAATTAATTCGTTGACATCGTCAACATCTAATTCTCAGCATAGCGCAGCAGAGGATAGCTCTACGCTTATTCCTCATTGCGAAGCACCTTTAAATGTGTTCAAGAATCAGATTGTTTTTTTTGAAGGCGAGGAAGAAACAAGCCACGAAGAGCCACATCCAAGGTATCACAGGCACCGTATAAAACGCGAAACTTATACTACCAAATCATTGTTAGAAATATTAAAAAAACTACTGAATCCGAACATACTAAATGGAATTAAAATACCTGAAAAGTATATTCCCTTACTACAGGAAGTGTACCAAGACCGATTTTCTAAATTCCGCATCAGGATTACTCAAAGGCTTGTGACAGACATTTCAGATGACGAACTTAAATTTAGAATAATACAAGAAGAGCACAAACGAGCTCACAGGAATTGTAGGGAAAACAAAGACCAAATCTTAGAGAAATATTACTTTCCACAAATGACAAAACTTATAAAAAATTACACCAAATCTTGCGAAATCTGCGGCTCTAACAAATATGACCGACATCCACAAAAGCCTGCATTACAGGCAACGCCCATTCCATCATACCCTACAGAAGTACTGCATATTGATATAATTGAAATGGGAGGTGAAAAATATATAACTTGTGTGGATAAATTCTCGAAGTTTGCTAAATTTTTCCGAATAAAAAACAAATCAGTACTGCATATTAGAGACAAACTAATAAAACTTCTTCACTATTTTTCCGTTCCAAAATTACTTGTAATGGACAACGAGGGCAGTTTTATTAGTCCAATAACACTTAATTACTTAGAAGGTTTAGGTATAGAAATTTATTTAGCACCACCCCAAAAGAGTGAAGTTAATGGTGCAATTGAACGTGTTCACTCTACGATTATTGAAATTGTTAGGTGTCTTCAATCAGAGTATCCCGACTGTTCATTGAAGGAAGTTATCAATATTGCTGTTGATAGATACAACAACACGGTACATTCAGTTACAAAGAAGAAGCCCGCCGACATTTTTTTCGGAAGAACACAGAGAATAAATTATCAGGACTTAGCAAATTTTAGGGACATAGTAAATGTAGACCTTCGGAACGAAATAGTTAGGAAACAAAAAAATATGCTGAAAAATCATAACAAGAAAAAGTCGAAACCCAAAAGCTACAAACCAGGAGATGTTGTACTAAAGAAGGACAAACAAATCAAAGGTAAAACCAAACCCATTTTTAAAAAGGAGACTGTAGCCAAGAATAATAAAGTTACCATAACAACAACTAATAATAGGAAGATTCACAAATCTCATTTAAAGAATTAACACACGTATTCCTTTCAGACTATTACCATTATCGGCCACCGCCACGGTGAACACTTACGAGTATAATAACCCACTAGTTACGATGAAAATAGGACTTGGGAAAATAAGCAAAGGGACATACAAAATTATACATACTATTGACTTGGACGAGTACGAGAAAGCAGTTGACGACATAAGACCAGTCGTACATCACGAAATTAGCAAAACAAGCGTTTTATCACCTCAATTAGAACATCAACTTTCAGAAATAGACAACTTACTGGACCAATTACGAACCAAAAATGTTACCATGCACAAGAGGTCAATTAACTGGATAGGATCTGCTTGGAAGTGGTTAGCAGGGAATCCCGATGCCACCGACTGGGACCAAATCGTTTCACAGACACGCGAACTAACGGAAAACGGCGGCAAACAGTATAAAATAAATGAATACCTTATAAAGACAGGTAATGGAATTTTAGACGGACATAACAGAATCATAGACGAGATAGATAAGGATAATGTACAGCTCTTTGAGCAACAGTTATTTAATAAATTAGGAATAATTAAAGACGAAATTTCGAAAATCGTAATGGCGACTCAGTTAGCCAAACAGGGAATCGTTCATTCGCAACTCTTAAGTAAAGCAGATATTGCCAATGTCCTCTCACAAACTGAGACATTACCCTTCAAAAACGAACTTCAGGCACTTAAGTATGCTGAACCTTCAATGATTATCAAAAATTCGCTTCTCCTATATGTAATTTCACTACCCAAAACCGAAGACACTCTTTTCAACAATATTATTATTCGTTCAACTATTAAAAACAGCAAAAGAGTTTATTTAGAATTTTCCAACGTCTTCATATCCCAAGAAGAGAAATATGGCATCACCGGGAATTGCATATTAATAGACGAAACCACCATTTGTAAAAAAAGCCAGCTTCAAAAACTAGAGAAAACCCATTGTATTTCTGAAATCCTAAGTGGAGAAAGAGCTACGTGCGATTACCAATATGAAAACAAAGCCATCATCGAATTAATCACAGAAGGAACACTTTTTATCTCGAATTTTATAGGAAACCTCAGTTACGATACAAAATTAATAAAATTGAATGGTACATTTATAATAAATTTCTTTAACGAAACAATAATCCTAAACGACGTTAGTTACACAAACTGGCAAACTAGTTCATACCAAGTCTTGCCTCCAATACTTCAAAGCAACCTAACGGAAAAGGAAATTAAATTAGATCTGAATTACTTGCATCAACTTCATTTATCCAATGTTAACAAACTACAACACATGTCATCAAGGAATAGCATTTCAATTGGTACAAGCTCTTCAGCCATTCTTATTGCAATAGTGTTATCATTTGGTTTGTATGCCCTACTTAGATCAAAAAACAAAAATTCTTTCTTCATTCCTCCAATAATAGATTACCCACAAATTTCAGTAAAACAATAAATTTGTATCAGCGGGACGCCGATGCTTAAGAAGGGGGGAGTTAGCACCATAGTCCGAACATAAGTAATTCTTGTAACTGCAATAACAACAACGCTGTGCCTCAGCATTGTATAAGCGCATTTATTATTTCGCTGTGCCTCAGCATTTCATAAGCGCATTTAATATCTTAACCAAATAAATCCGTTCACACAAGCAGTTTTCTGCAAATTCAACGACAACAACGACTTCACATTTCGTCAGCACTAACTTTAAGCGGAAGTCGTGCCGACGCAATGTGAAACCGCTGTCGCCCAAACTGGGTTGCGTAAAATTGCAACGTAAGCATAACTTACCTTTAGATGTAGAATTAAGTACATATGTAATTTAGAATAAGTAAATAAACAACTTTATTGTATTAGTGAACATAGTAAATAAGTAAAAATTGTATAAAAAGGCAACGTTAATAAACTTTGTAAGTTCATTCGACCATCCGACGCGTTGACTTTTGATTTCAGTGGCTCGTGGTGATAATTTGCATGCTTGCACTTTAATTTAGTTCAAGACTAAGATTTTGCTTTTTTATGTTCATAAATAAATATTAGGAAAATATAGAGAAATATCGGAATGAAACAATGAAACTTTAAATGGCCCGCTCTATGTAAAAGTGGCTTAACTCTCTGTTCTCTCATTCTATACTTCTTCGCTCTGCTATCTTCTCTATTTGGTGCTGCACTGACGTTAGTATTTTTGGGACTGCGTAATCTTGTTATCTATCATTCTTGATACAATACGCGTAAGAAAGGCGAGCAATGAACAGGACAACACGAAAGTAAAGGCCATGCCACATAAGACTTGCTTCGCTTTACGTGACATTTGTAACTTTGTCAGAAAAGCGATAAACGCAAAAGGTATGCCACAATAAAACTTTGACAATACGTACTATTCGTTTGTTTATTGTGAGTTGTGAAAATCGCACGGAACTTTATAAACATATTTACATACATTCGGCATAATTATGGACATTATGGAAGTGTTGTTAATAGTTCTTTCACTCCACGAAGCCTTATTATGTTTAAAAAACATATCAAGGCGGAAAATGTGGGTAAGGGAATTATATCTTTTTGAAAAGCTAATATGTATTTCAAAAACTATGTATTTGTCCGATCTTCACAATATTGGTATCGTTAAAAAGGTAGTTAAATGGTAAAATTTCTTATAAAAATAAAATTTTCATATATAAAATTATACACCAAATGAAAGGTATTTTTACGGGCTTTTAGACAGACTTATTTTGACACATACACATTGTTAATAACGTAAAAAATAGTTTTTATTAAAAAAATTTTCATTATTTCAGTTTTTTTATTTTTCTCAAAATATATATCACCCCTATGCTAGAATCCGTCGTACGTTCGACTACGCTACGAACCGTAAAATCGGTATGCTGAAATGCACTTTTCGTAATCGTAAATTCGAAATTCGTAGACTGTTTTCGCAATTCGTAATATCGGTATGCCAGAATCCGTCGGAGTTGTCAATTGCGGAATTTTTGTACGAACAGTCACTGGTGTCGGAGGGAAATAAATTTTAGAAATATTGAACGTGTATACTAAATACCTTCACTGATGGATGAGAACTTCCGTATCGCAACAACTTCCGATAGGTAAAGTGGTTTGTATTTCCTCTTATTATAACCTCATAATATATTGGATTATAAACTAATATATGTACATTAGGGTGACAATTAAATGTATGGAGTATTTTTTTTTTCTTTATTTTTTTGGTCTCAGTGTTTTTTTGTGTGTAGTTTTATTTAAAAAAAAATTCTAGTAAAATTTCAAGGTCGTAGAAAGAGGATTAGGGGGCGCGTCGGCCCCCCAAAGTTACACAAAATACGTTTTTTCACGCAAATTCTTACTTTGACTGCTTGTAACTTTCTCTGTGTTTTTTTTTTTTAAACATTACTGGCGAAAGATGTTCATTAATATGTCTACAATAACATCTGTCAATAACATTTTTGTCTAATGTTAATATTTAATGAAAAAAACTTAAATATAGGAGAAAAAGTACGCCTCAATGTCGATTTATTATACTTAAATAAAATTACTTATATGTAAGACCTCGCTAGTCCGAACTTCAGACTCTTTTTGTTTACTTTTGTTTTCAAGTGTAAGAATTGTCTTTAAAAGTTTGCTTCAAATTTTTTTTGCCTGTATGCTGAAGCGATCTATAATATTGACAATTGTGACCGAGAATATTCCCGTTACAACCTCAACAATATTATTCTCAATGCTTGCGTAAGCTACCGACAAAAAATCAGCACCAATGTTTCTCGGAAAATAGATTCTTATTTTACAGTTATATGCAGCAGCCGCAAACATTTTTTAATAGCATTAAATTTGCAAAAAAATCATTCGAAGTGAATATTTGAATGTGAAAAGTCGAAAATGTCTGCTAGAAATTTACGTGAACGCATATATTTAATTGGTTATTGTAACAACTCATTAACGGGAAGTAAACTACCCTCCAATATAGAAGTGTTGAAAGTTTTGTTTTTCAATTTACGTGTAGTAAAAAAAAATTTACGGGAAAGTTCAGATTTAGTTGTAAAAGAACTATTCGTGTTCTGGGAAAAAGCCCGCATTCCGGTCAAGGATAAACAACACTGCATTACAAATGTAGAGAAATTGTATAAAGAATGGCAAAGCTTTCAAAAAGATTCAAAGAAGACTTCTAATTTCCATAAGAGCAAAGTAAACACGTGGAAAGAAAAATTGGATATGCTTTTTGACGTGGCGCATGCAAGTGCATTAAAAATAATGTCGAATCAAGAAGATATTGATTTCTTGATAAGTCAACGAAAAACGGGGCGCCCAGGCTTTATGTATGGTATCGATTACGAAGAAGTACGCCGAGAGTGCCGACTTGAAGAACGCAACAACAATTTATTACAACAAGTGGAGCGGAATAATCGTGAAATTGCATTAATTGGTTCGTTGTATGTTATTGTTTATTTTTTATTTTCTTTAAATTAAGTCGTTTTTATTAGATGAAACTGCAGAGTTGCTGTCATCTGAATCTTCAGAGAATGATAACAGTTTTCCAGATATGGAATGTGACCCACGTTGTAGTCAACCTCCAGCCAAAAAATGTGGGGGAACAAATAAAATACTAACACCAAAACTGGCGGCCGCACTCGATGTCTGTAAAATCAGTGACAGACATGCGGTTCATCTAATAAGCGCAGTCGTTGAAGCTCTGGGTAATAATGTTGAAGATTATATTTTAAACCGAACGTCTGTACGCCAGGAAAGGGAACAAATCCGTGAAGAAAGAATTTCAGCATTAAAAAATAAATTAAAATTAAATGAGCTCGACGCTATCTGCCTTCATTGGGATGGTAAACTTTTGCCGGCGCTGACGGGAAATGATAAAGTTGATAGGTTGCCTATAATAATATCGAGCGGTAAAGTTGAACAGCTTCTTGAAATACCTGCAATTGATTCCGGTACTGGAAAAGAACAGGCATCCGCTGTATGCGATGCTATTTATGAATATGGTCTGCAAAATCACATCAAAGCTTTAGTGTTTGATACAACAGCGGTCAATACTGGGCGTTTCAATGGTACCTGTACGTTAATTGAAAATAATTTACAAAGACAACTTTTATGGTTACCATGCCGTCATCATATATACGAGATTGTTTTAAGATGCGTTTTCGAAGAAAAAATAAGCTGTTATGGAAGTCCAAACGTTAAAATGTTTGAGAAATTTAAAAATGCTTGGGCTAAGATTGATGCTAAAAACTATGAGTATGGCATCAACGATCCAACTGTCAAGACGTACATGAAAGAGTCTGCTGTTCGCATTATCGGTGCAGTAAATAATATCTTGGAAGAAAAACAACCCAGGGAAGACTATAAAGAATTCTTGGAACTCACTTTGCTCTTCCTGGGTCAAAAACCAGAAAAGACACATCCAAACAGCCTAATGTTTCGATCGCCAGGAGCTGTTCACCATGCAAGGTGGATGGCAAAAGCGATTTACTGTCTAAAAATATTTTTATTCCGTAACGAGTTCCAGCTTTCAGCAACTGAATTAAATGGGCTTCGTCAAATTTGTGTTTTTATTGCTGAAGTCTATGTCGAAGCGTGGTTTTCTGCTCCTTTGGCCATTAAAGCGCCATATCAAGATTTTTTATTTTTACAAAAACTTGAAAACTTCAAAAAAATTGATGCTGCTATATCTTATGTTGCTCTTAAAAAGTTCAGGAACCACTTGTGGTATTTAAGCCCTGAGGCGGTTGGTCTTGCATTTTTTGACAGCAACGTATCCCTTTTTTCAAAACAAAAAATGGTGGCGGCTTTGGAAAATGATTTTGAACAAGAGCAAAACACAAAGCGAGCTACAATAAATGATAGAGAAATCGTTGAAATATTCCATGACGGAATTGAACAGTTCGTCTCTGCCGAAACAAAAGCATTATTTGAAAGATTTCAAATAAATACTGATTTTTTTAAATTAAACCCAGACAAATGGGAGCAGGACCAATCTTATTGTAAAGCGGCTGAACTGATGAAAAAATTAAATGTTACAAATGACACTGCCGAAAGGGGGGTTAAATTGATGGAAGAGTATAATAAAATATTTACCAAAAATGAACGCCAAAAACAATTTGTTTTAAAAATTGTTAGCGATTACCGCCATCGGTTTTCGGACTGTAATAAAAAGACATTGTCTCAAGTGCTTTAAACAATATTAATAAAAAGAGAAATCATATACATAAGTAGTTTTATTTAAGTATAATAAATCGACATTGAGGCGTACTTTTTCTCCTATATTTAAGTTTTTTTCATTAAATATTAACATTAGACAAAAATGTTATTGACAGATGTTATTGTAGACATATTAATGAACATCTTTCGCCAGTAATGTTTAAAAAAAAAAACACAGAGAAAGTTACAAGCAGTCAAAGTAAGAATTTGCGTGAAAAAACGGATTTTGTGTAACTTTGGGGGGCCGACGCGCCCCCTAATCCTCTTCCTACGACCTTGAAATTTTACAAGAATTTTTTTTTAAATAAAACTACACACAAAAAAACACTGAGACCAAAACAATAAAGAAAAAAAAAATACTCCATACATTTAATTGTCACCCTAATATATATGTATTCTTACGTATGCTTACATACATATGTATGTATGTATATACTTATTTATTTAGCAACTTTTAGTAAAATAATTTCTTTATTGACATTTTTATATTTAATTTAAATACACTGGTAGGAAAGTGCAGCGGCACTGGCAAAACTTCGGACACTGGCAGACTGTCTGAATGTTTAAACCGCCGAATCCTTAGTTCTTATAATATAATATATATACATAAATATATAAACGCATTTATTTTGCAATAATAAGTAAATTGATTTCTTTATAAACATTTAATATACACTGGCGAAACTGCTGACACTGGTGAAGTTTCTGACACTATTTTTCAATTTAATATTTTACAATTTAATTAAGCTCAAGGCCAGTTTATGGCAAAACTCCTGACACTGGCAGACTTTCCGGTACTGGTGAAATTTTTAAACCGCCGATTCCCTGCTTCCTTAAATATGTATATAAATTATATAATAAATTACATTTATTTAGCAATAATAAGTAATAATATTTTTAGAACTACACTGGTAGCAAGTGCAGCGGCACTAGTGAATCTGTGACACTGGCGAAACTTCTGACACTGGCGAAACTTCTGGCTTTCCGGAACTGGTGAAATTTTCAAACCTCCGGAATCACCGGATCCCTTAAATATACATATACATACATACGTATGTACATAAAAACACGTAAGAAATTATTTATAAATGCATGCCTTTATTTACATTTTATTGTTTTATTTAACTACATTGGAATTAGTACAGCGACACTGGCTAAACCCTTAATTTTATTAAAATAAACATACATAAGTTATTGAAATATAGAAACTCTTATTTGCATTCCATGGCAAATTTTCTTTTATTTATATTATACACGGGCAGTCTGTTAACCCTGACACTGGCGAGCTGTTAACTCTGACAGCGCTGTGACACTGGAAAGCCGAAGATACCCGACCCTGGCGACACTGGCCAAGTGCGAAAAGACACTGCCGTTTATTTTACAAAGAATAAACCGCTCACATATCGATATTTACTGCGTGATCCGCTCCATGTTGATGTTTACAAGTGATTTTGAAAAAAGATTGATATTTTAAATTATGACTAACTTTCTATATTTTTTTATGATATACACATATGTATGGACGGTTAAATTAAAAAAAATCCAAATATATTCGTGCATTTTATCCGCTTTGGTTACCTCCGTCTTGTAGGGTTGCTCCTTGGTCTAAATAATGAGACGCGTATTTTTTCTTTTTTACCCATGTTGTAGGGTACTTATTGTTACTGGTAAAGTAAATTTTGTTACGTATTTATAACCCCCGAAACTGAATTTTAATATTCTAGAAATATGGTTACAAAGTTTTTAGAACAGTGGCACCACATCACATTTGAACAATGGAGTTTAAATTAAAACTTAGTTTCATTGCGCTCAATTAAATTTGTTGCAACCAAATCGAAGTCGTCAGCAAAGAGTTGATAAGTTAAACTAATTTTGAACGTGCGCGAACGGCGTTTAAACTTGGTTTAAACTCCGTTTAAAGTTGACTGAAAAACAGCATACTGAGTTTAAACTTAGTTTAAACGACAAACCGAGTCAACTTGCACTGAAAAAAACTGGCCCTTAAAGTCCTGGTTGAATGTGTAAAGATTTTGACACCATATTCAATAAATTGCAACTTAGTAGTTCTCCATCACTATACTATGTTTTCCTGTCTGTTTTGCAATTAAAAAGCATTTGTGAACCGAATAGTGAAGATATACATAGCTGCAATCTCAATGTTAAAAGAGGACATTATAAAAATAATTAGACGAAATATGGGTTGTAAATTTAAAGTTTGAGGCTGAAAGTTGCTTGCTTTTTATACCCTCCTGCCATTAATCTGCAGCGAATCCAAATCATATGTTATAAAGAATTTTTGTATTTCTCAAATATATATGTATATAATATAATATCTGCACCGACATCAATGACATCTGTTGAAAATGATTCTTTTGGCCCAACCAACCCATCATCTGCTTCAACATCGCATTTTTCTTTCAATGAATGTAATGAAAAGATCCCATCAAAATAATTATTTAAGTTCAAAAAATAACAGCGACACATTATTTTCTCTAATCTTATTAAAACAACCGTCCCAAAAACCATAGTAATGCCTGAAGACGAAATAAAGAGATATAGCAGGGAAGTACAGAGATGGAGTGGTGGCAAAATAATCGGGAAAAATATCCGTGTTAATCGAAGCCAGCATTTCAGATTCATTAAACGCCAGCAAGCAGTGCAACGGCTGAGATTTCGTTTTCTTTGGCTGGCAACTTAATAACTAAAACGAGAAATAGACTTGCGTCAGGATCAGAAGACAGCTTATTATAAAAACTATATTTCATGTTTGATGGTTAGAAGATTGTACATATTATGTGTGAAATATGTTTCTTATTTTTTTAATATTTTATTTTATTTATTTATATATTAAATAGCATGAAATGCTTTTGTAAATAGTTTTTTATGTACATGGTTAAATTGAAATATTTTTTTTTATAGAAAGTCTAATATTTATATTAATGAATAAAAACCAATGTTAAAAAAATGTGTGTCTTCATTTTCGATACCTGTAGTAAGCACACACATTGTAAAAAACTAGCAACTAATGATAGGGTTTTCTCTTAAGCTCGTTTACTTTATACAAATATTATCATTTTAAAATGCATTAGTACTTATGGTAGAAATTCCATGTGCAACTCGATCGCATTAAGTGTGGCATTCGCTTGCGCTAACCCGACATCTCCACAGAAAAAGCTGATGTTCTAATATCTGTTATTTTGACAAGAGAGTATGAGAAATATATTCCCAATTTTTATATGTTAGCAGTTTTTTGTCTTAACATAAGCCTTTGTAAGATGGCGTCAAAAAAGAAAGTTTGGTCTAAAGCGCAAATATGCTGATAACATTACAAGAAATCTGTTATTTCCCTTCCAAATACGTAAACATTGAAAAATGCAAAAGAAAACAAATCATTTTTTGCTTCTGAATGAAAATAACTCTGATGCTGATTCCGAGAAGTTTACGGCTAATTAAAAATTAGCTGTGATAGTAACAAAGTGACAACTTATTTCAGACAAAATATGTCAAGAAATAAACTCTGACTTATATTGCTGGCATGGAGAAATAAGCAGTCTCCATCGACAATATATTTCCTGGGATATATTTTAGGACATCAACTTTTTCTTAAGGAGACGTGCCCTAAACTCTGTGCTATTTCGTTTAGTATTGTATGTGGTATTCAAGCAATTAATCAGCAACAAATCGCTAATAATAAATTAGAGCGATCGGTTTTTTTCAAATATGTATACGCACATTTCCATTGAATTTTATTTAACCTTCGTTTGCTACTAAAAAACCTCACGTTTCTTACCTTTGTGTAGATTTCGACACATCTCA
Organism: Philophylla caesio; assembly: GCA_963971545.1. NCBI lineage: Eukaryota > Metazoa > Arthropoda > Insecta > Diptera > Tephritidae > Philophylla > Philophylla caesio. The sequence continues at coordinate 120,848,646 of OZ020604.1, read as the reverse complement.
TTTTAATGCAATTTATATACAAAAATGAAATTTACCAAAAATTAAAATATTCATTATTACAGCGCGTATGTTAACAAATTATCGTTAAACTGTGTTATATTATAGTAGCTTTTCTTCTATACATTTCACGCAAACGCTTTGATTATGTTCCTTTTTGCATGCAGCTTTTGTGCAGAAACAACAAATTGTTGTATATAAATTATTTTTAGACTCAGCCTTATTGTCGTAAAATAAGGAGTATCTAGCTCTGCCGCTTATTATTGGTGGAACACTTCTTGACCTTTTTGCACGTGGTGAATTATCATTAGATAAATCGCTGAAGACGGCTAAAAGTAATTATGATCTTGAACGGGGTTTATAGTTTCGGCCGTTACTATAGTATGCTTTCGCAAGCCAAAGTCCTAGTTCCTTCAAAATATTTCGTCAATTTGTATTTTTTTGAGTATCTTGCCAGTTTGGAAATAGCTCTTTGAAAATTATTAATGCGTTCAAAGCAGATATATCAATCATATTGCCAAATACCGCCATCGGCCACCTGTTGGTTTTCCTTTTACAGCTGTAGCAAGAGAGCATCTTATCAACGATGTCAACTCCTCCTAGGTTAGTAAATAAAATATATGGACGTACTTGCTTAGTGAAAAACCATATTTGTGAAGAAAATTGTTTACATTTACCGTTAGTTTTGTTATAATACTTTATAATTACAGGTACTTTTTTTTCTACAGACTCTACTTCAATAGAGTTAAGTAGAGTTCTTTGCAGTATGGTGCATTTGTTTTTTCTTCCAATATACGAAACAAGTGCGGTGTTTTTAGTGAACGCAAATGTTGACTGATACACAGGTTTCTTCTTGAATTCAAGAAGTTTAGGGGGAAGGCTTCTTTTATTATTCCTCATAGTTCCCACCATTGTAATTTCTTGTGAAAGCAACTCTTGAGCAAGCTCATAATGGGAAAAAAGTTGTCCATGGTGACACTGTGGCCTTTCAGTCCATGAACGAGTTCCCTAACTACGCGTTCACCTTGTCTTTTATCCCGTGAATTAGCTTCAGGTTTCCCTAAATAGGGCTGATTTTTCCATACATAACATGGCTCGGAACAAACGCATAACCAAAATTTTAATCCGTATTTCACGGGTTTCGATAGCATATATACTTACATCTGCCCCGAAAACCCAGTAATGACACACTGATAAGTTCCAATCAGTTCATTGACTGTAGTCTTTCACACAATACGCTCGACAGAACCGCAGTATCACCCTTCTTGTGGATTGGGCAAAGTACACTTAGATTCCAATTAGTAGGCATGCATTCGTCCAACCATACTCTGCAGATAAGCTGGTGCATGCGCTTTACCAACTCTTCTCCACCGTAGTTGAATAACTCAGCTGGCAGCCCATCAGCTCCTGGCACTTTTTTGTTCTTTACCCGTGCTATACGGATTTCGAAGCAGTTGGATAACGGAACATACATTTCGTCGTCATTGATTGGGGTTTCGGGATCATCATCTTCTCCAAGGTGGTCACTGCCACTACCACTAAGTTGTGTGGAGAAGTGCTCCCTCCATAAACTAAGTATATTCTGAACGTCAGTCCTTAGGTCGTCTAAGTCGTTCTTACAGGAATTCGCCCCGGTATTGAAACCTTCTTTTAGCCGTAGTACTGTCTGAAAGAATTTTCTGGCGCTTTTCCTGTCGGCCAGTATTTCAAGCTCTTCGCACTCACGCATTTCGGCATTTCTCTTCTCCTCTCGAGAAATGCGTTTCGCTTCCTTCTTCAACTCACGATATCTCTCCCTGTAGGCAGCATCTATCCGTTCCGTGGCAACGCGATATTCCTCATCGTACCTGTCATTTTTTCGGGCTCGCTGAAAACCACTAGATTATTCAGCGGCGGTACGTAAAGAGCAAGAGATGTGGTTCCATTGTAAATATTCCACTTTGGCCTCTTTTCGCACTCACCATTTTCCAACTAAATGATTCAAAACTTGGATTCGAATTTGCTAACAATTTTCATTTAATAATTTAACTTCCAACACAGTGCAAATTACAATATACATATGTAGATATTTGTATTTACTAACAAGTTTGGTGTGCAGTCGCGTGCGCGGTTTCCGGGTGTAGTTTGTTAACTGGCCCAACCAAATCGTTGCCGGTGGCGGGCTGCCGTTGGGATAGGCGGCTGTGCGCCTTCGCGTTAGGGATACTCCGAAAGCCGAACGGCTTGAACGCACGGCCGGTTGGCTTCTTACACGCACGGCCACCTAATTGTTTAAGCGGCGGCTTAAACATCGTCCCCGCCCTGCAGGGATGCGCTTGTCACTGCCTCCTGCAGCTCTTTCAGGGCGCGGATGGTGTTGCCTAGCACACGGGTGGTGCTTTGTCCCCGATATCTCCGGGTTAGTGCGCGCGACAGTGGCTTCCTTCTTAGGTGGCTGTTGGGGCACTCGTTTGCCCAGCTTCGGGCGTTGCCTGCGCTTTTCGTAGACTGCGCGCGCAGCTGGTTTGCCCTTCTGTACCCTTGCGCGCTGGTTGGATGGCCGTTTTCGCGCTTTTAGGCGCCCAGTACTGGCTGCTGCCATGTGCAACAGCGTGTGGTGCGCGAGCCCGCAAACATTGCAGCTGCCGGACGAATCGCATTCACCGGTGGTGTGGGTGAGTGCGAGGCAGTTGGCGCAATACCCTTGCGCCCGGGCTACGGCTGACCGTTGCGGTGGCTTCATTGCCTTGTAGGCTGGACAGGTCCGAATGGCGTGGTAGCGATGGCAGAGTCTGCATTGCAGACAGTTGTCTGTCTCTGTGGTCGGAGCTAGAGGGCATGCCTTTCGTGTCGCCATTATGGTTTTCGGTCTGAAAGTAGAAGAACAAACAAAGAAACGAGAAGTACTTGGGGATAGCATTTAAAGCGAGTTGTTTAAATCCATAATATACAGGGATGTTATATGATTTATTTTTATTTTCTTCTTTACTGTGAGTCGCGCGAAGGCTGCGCTGGTGGAATGAAGCACAGTTTAACTAAAGGGCGCGTGACAACCTCATTTTGCGACGCGTACATGGTTATCAGGCCCGTGGTAAACCCTTTCGATTCCTCCCAGTCGCCACTCGGTGGGCGGGAGCGAATCCTCCTTTATCACGACGAGATCGCCTGTTTGAGGATTGTGGTTTGGATTTTTCCACTTATATCTTTTTTGAATATCTTTGAGGTATACCTCTTTCCATCTATGGCTGAATTGATGGTGAAGCGCTTTGACTTTCTCCCAGCGGTTAAGTAGAGAGAGGTCTTCAGAGTTAAGCGTTAGACCTGGAGTAAGCGCTGTAAAGTCAGCCGGGTCCTGTGATAGTGCGGACAAAGGTCTGGAGTTGAGAACCGCTTCAATTCGCACCAATATCGTCGTGAATTCTTCAAATGTGAACTTGTGGGATGCAGCGATTTTCTTTAGATGGATTTTAAAGCTTTTTACTGCGGATTTCCACAAGCCTTCCATGTGTGGGGCTCCGGGTGGTATATATTACCAATTGATGCCTTGAGGAGCATATTTTTGGACAATGTCTGTGGAGCATTCGTTAAGAAATTTAACGAAGTCGCGTTCAGTTGCACGTTGAGCGCCAATGAACGTTTTTCCATTGTCACTCATCATTTTGGAGAGGAACCTCGTCTGCCGACGAAGCGAGCAAACGCTGCTCGAAAAGCTTCGGTTGTGAGGTCAGAGCACAACTCGAGGTAATTTGCCTTTGTGGAAAAACATACGAATACTGCTACATAACCTTTGAGAAGCGTAGTGGATCTTAATACCGACGCTTTAATTTGGAATGGCCCCGCAAAATCTACGCCAGTGGTAGAAAATGGTAATGAGAAATTACAACGCTCAGGGGGCAGAGCGGCCATTATTTGTGTGCGTGTTCGTTGCTTATAAAGAGTGCACACTTTGCATTGGAAAATTCATCGTTTAATTAGAGGTTTTAGCTTTGGTACGTAATACTCTTGCCTTACCATTTGGAGCATCAATCGTATTTCTGCATGAAGAAGCAGCGAATGTAGAAACTCCAAATATAGCTGGCAGACCTCTTTCTCGAGCGCGTGATAGGCCTCTATCTTGCGCTTTTCTGGAGGAGATGCGCTGCGCGCTTTTGATTTTGGCCATGAATCCGGGTTGCAAGAAAGCCATTTCGGCCCATGTCACCAGAGCGAGGAAATCGCCAAGTCTTGGGGTTTGCAACCGCGGGTGCCGAGGTCCGCTGGATTGTCAGCACTAGCAACATGGTGCCATGTACCGTTCGGAAGATACTCTCGGATTTGAGAGGTACGGTTGGACACATAGGTTTTCCATGTGCACGGTGGCTTTTCCAGCCAAGCTAGCACAATCTCTGAATCAGACCATAAGAAAGTGTTGCATACTTCTAAGCCGAGTTGTTTTCGAACAACCGCGACTAGTTTTGCAAGTAAGACTGCTCCGCAGAGCTCTAGACGTGGCAAGCTTACCGTCTTGATTGGTGCCACTTTGCCTTTTGCAACCAGAAGAGAGGATTTTATTTGGTTGCAAGTATGTACGCGGATGTAGATCGCTGCGCAATACGCTTTTTCCGAGGCATCACAAAACTCATGGATTTGAGTATCTTGCCTCGGAGAGAAATTAACCCATCGAGGGATTTCGATTTGGCAGATGGCTGGCAGATTTTCTGCGAACTGTTGCCATTTTGATACAGCCTTGGGCTTTGCACATTCATCCCAATCAACGCCATCTAGCCAAAGTTCTTGAAGCAGAATCTTTGCCGGAATCATCACTGGCGACAGCCATACTGCCGGGTCAAAAAGTCGTGCGACAGACGACAAAATTTGTCGTTTTGTGACGGCATTTTTTGTTGACATAGGCAGAATGGCGTAGGAAAACTTGTCTGTAAGCGCGTTCCAGCGAATACCAAGAGTTTTGGTTGTGGAAGCGCTCTCAAATTTTAAAAAGTTGGAGTCGAGAAGATCCTCGAGTGTGGGACCGGTGTGCAGGACGTCATTCAGGGACTTTCCTGATCCAGATGTTTTGGAGGCGTTGAATGTTTATCGTCTTCGTGGATGAGTATTTGACGATACATTTTCTCAATATCTCCATTGAACACGAATCTGTGCATGCGCCACTGCAGAATGACTAGCATGAGGTCTGGCTGGAGTGTGGGACCGGTGTGTAGGACGTCATTCAGGAACTTTACTGATCCAGATGTTTTGGAGGCGTTGAATACCACGCGAATTTTGGTGGTCACCTTATCTGGTTTGACGACTGCATGGTGCGGTAAATAGAAGGAGAAATGTTTGCCGTCGGATACGATTTCACAAGGCTTGGTGTAGTCCATGTGACCGAGGTCGAGATATTCCTGCAACACATCGTTGTACAGTGTGCTCAAGTCCCCTTCCTTTTGCAGCGATCGCTCCATGCTAAATAATTGCTGGAGGGCAGCAGACCGAGAATGACCAAGAAAGAGTTTTTTGCGGAAATCTTCCTTGAATGGAAGTCGCACAATGTTTCGACCGTTTGGAGCACGTGTCGTTGTTGTTGCCTACATATTCTCACATGCCCGATCCTCCAGAGAAATTTGCGGAGGCTGTGGAATTTCTTCTTCTTCCCAAAACTTGCTCAGTTATAAACTGAGGTCTGCGTTCGAGCATTCTTCTACTTGTGTCGAGAATGACACAACCTTTTCCGTTATTTGACCACTAAGAATCCAGCCAAATATTGTCTTTTGCGCAAGTATGGTATCGCAAATCTTTTGTATACCTTCCAGCAGGATATGTGGAAGAATATCGCTGCCAATGACCATATCAGTCTGTGCTGGTATGTGGCAATTGGGGTCAGAGAGCTCAAGGATTTTGAACTGCTGCCAGTGTTCATGGCTAATGGAGAATGTTGGCATATGCCTCGTTAGTTGTGGTAACACAATAGCCTGAACTTTTATCCTTTGCTTGGTTTTGGATGCAACCAGTGTAAGAGGACAAAGTTTGAATGAGTTTTGGACGACGTGTCCACCCATGCTAGAGATTTCGAAGCTGGAATGTTCGAATGGAAGTTTCAGCCGTTTTTGAACTTTAGAGGAAATAAAAGTCCTTTGTGAGCCTTGGTCAATTAAGGCTCTAAGTTGAAACAATTCCCCTTCGTGTTCCACTGCGACCATGGCAGTTGGAAGGAGAATTCTGCTGTCATTGGCCGCATGCAATGATTGTATGTGTGCCCGTTTGGAACAGCACGGCTGCTCGCTGGAATTGGAGCTTGACTGCACTTTTCAAGCGGGAGATGTCGAGGTGGCAGTAGTGTGCTGCGCAGAGGCACCAAAGGTTCTCGGACTAGAGCGGCGAGCTTGTGGCTTTGGATTGACGTGCAACAGTGAGTGATGCCGTTGTTGGCAATGTGTACACGACCGCTTGCTCGAGCATTCATTAGTGAATTAGCAAGACAGTTTTTGCACAACTTGCTTTGTTTACGAATTGTATATGGTTCGGAACCGAAATTCGTTTGAATTGTTGGCAGACTCTAATCAGATGAGGAGAGTTGCAGTAGGCACAGGCTACTTCTCTCGTCGATTCCGCAACGAAAGCGTTGGTCCTGATAATTGGCCTGCTTTGCGAAGCATTTTGATGAGTGACAGCTTTTTTTTTACTTTGGCTTGGATGAAGCCGATTCAATCTTTCGACTACTTCGTATCTTGAAGTAAGGAAGTCATCCATTTGAGACCATGTGGGTAAATCTCTTCGGGAAGAGAGAGATTGTTCCCAAAGTGACAATGTGTTTTCGGACAGCTTTGATGAGAAATGAAGAATCGACAGACAGTTGTTTATCGAGGTTTGCAGCTTCTGAAGTAGATCACTATTTTCGGTTTGGATAGTGGGCAGAGTCATAAGAATCTTGATCTGGTTGTCAACCAGGATACGTTTGTTTTCGTATCGTGACCGTAAAGCTTCCCATGCCAGCTCGAAATTGTCATCGCTAAGCGGATACTGCTTTACAATTGAGCCGGCTTTTCCTTCGGTTTTGTATCAAAGGTGATACAATTTCTGAGCACGGGAGAGCTTCGGATGGTTGATGTATACCGCTGTGAACATGTCACGAAAAGCGGGCCATTCTTCATAACCACCATAAAATGTCACCGTGTCACAAGGTGGGACTTGTAGGCAGACGTTTGCCTCCGCCGAGGGGTGTTCCACGCGGGATGGTGGTCTCGGCTCAGCAGTTGCTCTCATCAACGTGAGTTGATTAGCAATTCTCGGTTTGGTCACCTCTTATTGTTCAAGGCAAGCATAGTATTTGACTTCAACAGCATTATTGAAATTATCCGGAAGGATATCATCTGTTTTTGAAAAAACCATATCATAAACCGATTGAAGCCGTGCCCAACAATCATCTATTGATTTGTCTTTTATCATGAGATACGATTCTGTGCGGTCTTGAATTGGCGCATCACTGAATCGTGCACAGTATCTCATGAGACTGTCACTTTCCGCTATAAACTTATGCGCGGAGGGGTCAAAAGTTTTAGTTTTGGTTTTCACCCTGGCTTCTAGCGCAGCGGTTTTTGACCGTGTCTCAATGTCTGACATTTTTGGTGGACTGTGTCCAAGTGGCATTTGGGATAAGCCGAGAAAAAATTACTCGTAAGAAAATATGTAGCCGATAAAATTGCGTGGGAGTTTATGAAAAAAACCCTTAATTACTAGCAAAATTTGCGCTTTGTTTTGTATGTATTAAACTTGGATGCTTGGAAACCGGACTGCCAAACTAAAATCCGCGAATTGGATTTTTTATTTTATGTAACACAAAAAAAGAACGCAAACACTTTCACTTTTATATATGTACGTAGTGGAAATATACGTATGTTTGTTTAAAGATATATATATATATTATATACGTATGTATGTATGTAAATTGTATAATATGTGTATATATATAAGATTGAACACCTGAAAGATATTGCTAAATTTCACTTTTTGGTTGCGAAAAATTTCCTAATGGGTTGCTTCTTTGTATCTAAATATTATAATATCTTTTGGAATTTCGGTGTCAATTTACGTTGTTCGCATGAATGTACATATATGCTAATATCATATGTACGTTTGTAGAAATATTTGCGCGCAAGTAAGCAAACACGTACGTATGTGTGCATGTAGATTACATACGAAGCCAGAGTAATGGCTCAGCTGTGAATATTTATTTATGTTGACAAGTCGAAGTGTATGTATGTATGCGGGAGAGTGCAAATGTATACACCCAAAAGCCGCTCAACGCTGACGTGAGTTGTGGATATTGCACTTGGTGAGTCGTGAGCGCGCTTTGTTTGAACTCTCTTAGCTCGGTGAGTGCGGCCGAGTAAAGCGAAGTAGTTAAAAAAGAGAAGCCAAGATCATTGAAAGAGCGTTGGCTGCGTGGTGGCTGAATTATTTGAAAAATTATAGCCACTCTCTTCGTTACAAAGAGTTGGGTGCTTAGCGAATATTATCAGATAAGCTAAACTTATTTGTTCACTTCGGTATGTGCCTATGTACGCACTTTGCTTTTTTAGGTAACTTTTTTTTTCACTTTTTTATCACTTTTTGTCACTTGTTCTTAGTTTTTGTAGCACTCGTAAGTTTGTTTATGAAATTTTTTAGTTGCGAACGAACGATTTTTTGTTTTTGATTGTATTTTTAAGTATCTAAATTTATGTTTCCCAATAGGGCTTGTGCCAAGGATGGCTGCGAAGGACCAATAAATATTTCACTTTGGTCTCTTTTCGCACTCACCACTTTCCAACTAAATGATTCAACACTTGGATTCGAATTTGCTAACAATTTTCATTTAATAATTTAACTTCCAACACAGTGCAAATTACAATATACATATGTAGATATTTGTATTTACTAACAAGTTTGGTGTGCAGTCACGTGCGCGGTTACCGGGCTATATAAACAAACTTAAAATTTTCACCCCAGCAATGGGTTGTGCGCTGGGCTTGGAATCCGCCTCGTAAAAAACAACTTAAAATGAAAAGGAAAATAAAGCCTCGGATGAGACCCCCCTTTTTTGATGACGACCATGGCAAACAAATTAAGGACAACGATTTGAGGGCATGCACCTGGAATGTCTGGACCCTTAATTGGGAAGGTGCCTCTGCCCGGCTGGTTGATGTCCTCAGCAGAGAGAGGGCTGACATCACCGCCATCCAAGAGATGCGATGGACGGTGCAAGGGAAAAATCGATAGGCCCATGTGACATCTACTATAGCTGCCATGTAAATGAGCGCAAATTTGGTGTCGGATTTGTGGTGGGAGAGAAACTGCGCCGTAAAGTACTGTCGTTCACTCCGGTGGACGAACGTCTCGCCACAATCTGCATCAAGAGGAGATTCTTCAACATCTCTCTTGATATCTTTTGGAATTTCGGTGTCAATTTACGTTGTTCGCATGCATGTATATGCTAATATCATATGTACGTTTGTAGAAATATTTGCGCGCAAGTAAGCAAACACGTACATATGTGTGTATGTAGATTACATACGAAGCCAGAGTAATGGCTCAGCTGTGAATATTTATTTATGTTGGTGAGTCGTGAGCGCGCTTTGTTTGAACTCCCTTAGCTTGGTGAGTGCGGCCGAGTAAAGCGAAGTAGTTAAAAAAGAGAAGCCAAGATCATAGAAAGAGCGTTGGCTGCGTGGTGGCTGAATTATTTGAAAAATTATAGCCACTCTCTTCGTTACAAAGAGTTGGGTGCTTAGCGAATATTATCAGATAATGTAATACGCAAGAGTGAATATACATATGTGCGTAGGCGCGGATATGTAATTGGCATATGGAAAAAATGTCCTTATGTTTTTCGGCACTTTGGCTAAGTTCAACGACCTTTGCGAACAACGGCAGAAATTGGTAAGTAGGGAAAGTAATCTGCTGATATTTTATTATGTACAGTGGGACAGTAGGCATTTAAAACTGCAACGGAATATTTTTTAACTATGTACCATGCATGTGTATATGTATGTATGTATATATATTTATATATGTATAAATTGGCGGTAAATGAATATATATATACCGCTTTTTGGGTAAAAACGGATTATTTTCCCAAATTTTTTTTGTATATTTATTAATAGCGGCAAATTACCGAAATGAAGGTTTTTCGCGGTAAGAAAATATCCGCAATTTTATTAAAACCAGTTTTTGCTTGACGGAAAATGTCCTTTATGACTTTTTATACATAGATGCATGTGCCTACGTACATATGTATGTACATGTGTGCATAAGCACTCACTGGCAGTTTTGTTTAGAACAATATAACCTTCAAGGGAATGAAGGATATTTTATTGTTTAAAATTTTTAAAGAAAATTAAAAATTTGCCTACTTACAACTTCCTTTGTTTTTTTTTTGTATGTATATGTATGTATATGAATGTGGTTGTGTACGTCCCTTTGTGTTGGTCGTTGACGCTGTTGTTGCCGCAAATCCTGGCGATGTTGCTGACGTTGCCGCAAATGTTGTTGTTGCAAATGCTGCTGCTGTTGCCACTTAAAGCTGTTGCCGTTGTTTTTTTTTTTGTAGTGCTCTTGCGCTCACTGTTTTCTTTTATTTAGTATTAAATGTTTTCAAAATATTTTGTATATATAGTTGATTTGCTTTTAAGCTAAAACTTATTTGTTCACTTCGGTATGTGCCTATGTACGCACTTTGCTTTTTTAGGTAACTTTTTTTTTCACTTTTTTATCACTTTTTGTCACTTGTTCCTGGTTTTTGTAGCACTCGTAACTTTGTTTATGAAATTTTTTAGTTGCGATCGAACGATTTTTTGTTTTTGATTGTATTTTTAAGTATCTAAATTTATGTTTCCCAATAGGGCTTGTGCCAAGGTTGGCTGCGAAGGACCAATAAATATTTCACTTTGGTCTCTTTTCGCACTCACCACTTTCCAACTAAATGATTCAACACTTGAATTCGAATTTGCTAACAATATTCGTTTAATAATTTAACTTCCAACACAGTGCAAATAACAATATACATATGTAGATATATGTATTTACTAACAACTTTGGTGTGCAGTCGCGTGCGCGTTTTCCGGGTGTAGTTTGTTAACTGGCCCAACCAAATCGATGCCGGTGGCGGGCTGCCGTTGGGATGGGCAGCTTTGCGCATAACCCATTGCTGGGGGTTAAAATTTTAAATTGGTTTATATAGCGAGGTGCAATAGGGTACAGTGGTGCTTGTGGGTTACAGTTACACGGCTGTACTCAATCCCTACTCTTACGTCCACGTTCGTGCACCCCGGGCAACGTGAGCAACCCATGTGCGAGATACGGTAACCAACCCGTGTGGATCACGGCTAATAGAGAGGGAGCTTTAGTGGAGCTACTCCGACATATTCGGTTTAAGGGTCCACTTAAGTCCGCAGCGTCTGTTGACCAGTAGGTGGGGCTGCAATCGGGCGTCTGTTTTGGAGCAAGCGGCTCGCTATATAAACAAACTTAAAATTTTCACCCCAGCAATGGGTTGTGCGCAGGGCTTGGAACCCGCCTCGTAAAAAACAACTTCCAATGAAAAGGAAAATAAAGCCTCGGATGAGACCCCCCTTTTTTGATGACGACCACGGCAAACAAATTAAGGACAACGATTTGATGGCATGCACCTGGAATGTCTGGACCCTGAATTGGGAAGGTGCCTCTGCCCGGCTGGTTGATGTCCTCAGCAGAGCCATCCAAGAGATGCGAGGTAACATCTACTACAGCTGCCATGTAAATGAACGCAAATTTGGTGTCGGATTTGTGGTGGGAGAAATACTGCGCCGTAAAGTACTGTCGTTCACTCCGGTGGACGAACGTCTCACCACAATCTGCATCAAGAGGAGATTCTTCAACATCTCCTTGATTTGCGCCCACGCTCCGACGGAAGAGAAGGACGATGTGACCAACGATCGCTTCTACGATCTCCTTGGCCGCACGTATGAGCGGTGGCCCCACCACGATATAAAAATCGTGCTTGGCGATTTCAATGCCAAGATGGGCAAGGAGGGCATCTTTGGTTCTGCAGTCGGAATATTCAGTCTCCACGACGAACCGTCTGATAACGGATTGAGACGGATCGACTTCGCCGGGGCTCGAAACATGGTATTCTGTAGTACCAAGTTCCAGCATAGGAGAATACATCAGGCTACGTGGCTCTCTCCAGATGGTAAGACACGAAACCAAATCGACCATGTTGTGATAGACGGAAGGCATGCTTCCAGTGTCCTAAATGTGCGTACGATCCGAGGAGCCAATATCGACTCGGATCATTTTCTTGTGGCAGCTAAGATCCGCACGCGCCTCTGTGCAGCAAAAAGCGCTTACAAATGGACACAAGGAAAGCTCGACGTCGGAAAGCTGCAATCGCAACAGACAACCACCCACTTCGCCACTCGACTTGCACTACTGCTCTCTGAGAGCAATAATCAACAGAACGATATTTCCGAGCAGTGGAACCATATTTCTCGCTGTCTACATACCGCCGCTGAAGAATCCATCGGATTTCAGCGAGTCCGAAAGAACAACTGGTATGACGAGGAATGTCGCGCCGCTACGGAACATAAGGACGCTGCCTAGAGGGCCACAATACGATCGGGCGCAACGCGAGCTGTACGGGAGCATTACCGTGAGTTGAAGAAGGAAGCAAGACGCATTTTTCGTGAGAAGAAGAGAAATGCCGAAAGGCGTGAGTGCGAAGAGCTTGAAATGCTGGCCGACAGGAAAAGCGCCCGAACATTTTTTCAGAAAGTACGGCGGCTAACAGAAGGTTTCAAGACCTTCTGCCTTCTCCAAACTGGATAGTGAAGCGAAGCGAATGGGTCTGGAGGTGAACGATGGCAAGACGAAGTATCTCCTGTCATCAAATAGACAGTCGGCACATTCACGACTGGGATCACATATCACTGTTGACTTTGAAAAAGTAGAGAACTTCGTTTACTTAGGAACCAGCATTAACACCAATAACAGCGTCAGCCTTGAAATCCAACGCAGAATCTCTCTTGCCAACAAGTAAAGTCCTCTCTCGACGGACAAAAACCATACTCTATAAGTCTCTTATCATGCCCGTCCTATTGTATGGCGCAGAAGCATGGACGATGACAACATTAGATGAGAGGGCTCTAGGAGTGTTCGAGAGAAAGATTATTCGAAAGATTTATGGACCTTTGCGTCTTTTCGACGGCGAATACCGCGTACGATGGAACGATGAGCTGTACGAGCTGTACAATGACGTAGATATAGTGCAGCGGATTAAGAATCAGCGGCTCCGCTGGCTAGTTCACGTCGTTCGAATGGATGAAATAGCTTCAGCCCTGAAGGTTTTTGACACGGTTGGTAGCAGAGGAAAAGCAAGACCTCCTCTGCGTTGGAAAGACCAAGTGGAAAAAGATTTGGCTATACTTGGGATTTCCAATTGGCGCCAGTTAGCACGAGATAGGGACAGCTGGCGTGCTTTGTTGACCTCGGCCAAAATCGCTTAGGCGGTTAATGCGCCAATTAAGTAAGTAAGTTATATAGCGAGCCGATTGCTTTAATGCAGACGCCCGCTTGCAGCCGCACCTCCTGGTGAACAGACGCTGCGGACTTGAGTGGACCCTTAAACCGAATATGTCGGAGTGGCTCCACTAAAGCTCCCTCTCTAATAGCCTTGAACCACGGCTCCACTCGTGTTGGATACCGTATCTCGTTATGTATAAACAATTTATTTAATTTTTAATAAATATAGTCGCGTTTCGTAGTAAAAACAATGTAAAGCTTATTATGGAACATATATACAAAGCAGCATTCAAGTAAGCAGTTTAACTGCAGAGAAAATTCGGTAAAAAGAACTGTCTGATTAAAAAAGTTTATGTGTTGCTTACGTTATTTTGGCGGTTAAGAAAAAGATTAAGAGCAATGTAAAAATTTGTCGCACTAATCACTACAATGTGTGCTTGAGCGTTATATTTGAAAGTGTATGTTACATATATGTAGATAAAACCAGTTACGTGAAAAGGTTAAGAAAATGCAATTCGGGTGGCAAAACCGCCGGGTATGTCCTGCAAATCGCTTCTGAGGTAATTTGTGTTTTCGCCTATCTATTTTACATAATAATTATAAGAACTTATGATTTATTTCTAACTAATAAACCGTTTGAGTTCACTTTTAATTAGTATCAATAAATTATTTGAAAAAATGTTTTTTGACGTCTTAACACAAAATCGTTGTGATATTCAAAGAATTTTATAATGATATGGCTATTCTACATATTTTGAATATATGTATGTATTTCATTTACTACATAAAGTTTCGATTAATGATTAATTTAATTTACATATGAACATTAAACTGGACTTATTTTGTATGAAAAAAGGTATACGAAAAGACTGTACCCCCTCTTTAAATTATTCCTTTTTATGTTGATAATAAATTTCCAAAGACTTAGATAGATTACAACAGGTTAAGGCGTGGCACATGCCCAATGAAGATGCTAACACCGTGTTTTTTGGAATTTTCAAGAGATATGCCCGACTAATTCTTATAAAATGATTGGCAAACAATTAAACATAAGCGCATTAAAATTAAGCTTACGCTTTTCAAGATATATGCCCAAAAATACAACTCTGTCAACTTTCAATATTCCAAACAGTATTTATTTGAGAATTTGAATATTGTATTAGTCGGATCCGATAATAAGTTTAGAGTATTGGAAAATACTTTATTTATGAATTTTATTGGAACAAAACTTCAAAAGAGAAATGTTATTCCTTCCATGTCGTCACCTTATTTATGAAAGTTTGCTAAAAAGTGCTTTCGAGAAATATAACTTGCAATCAAAGGGTTCAACGTTGTCCAGTTTGCTGCGCTCTAAAGCATATAAGCCTAAGTTAAATCAGAAAAAATTTGAAAGTGGAATAGTGGATAAAAGTCTAAAATTTTCTTTAAGCACTGCTGAACAAGACGAGTTAGCCGAGCAGCTATGTTACTAAACAACATCCCAGAGCAGATTACAAGGAAATATTGGAATTGATTCTTATATTTCTTGGTCACAACAGAGAGCCGATAAAGTTTAAATCACCAGAAGCATTCCATCATGCCCGATGGATTACTGAAGCGATATATACGTTTAAGATTTTCCTATTCCGCAGAGCATTTTCGACAGTTTCTGTAATTGTTTTAAGATTAAATAAGATAATACCGTGCAATTTTATTAATTGATGTATTGTGCAGCATGTTCTAAAACAAGATTCCATTATATTAAGTAGTTCAGCAGTAATTCCATTAAAACCAGAAGCAGGCAAAAAAATCGTGTTATCAAAATTTATGGGTAATGTGATAAACAAATAATACACAAAAACTAACACAAGCGAAATTAATTAAAAAGAGTACAAAAATTAAAAAAAACTATACGAGTATATTCATAACTACAAAGCTTTTCACAAAACTCGCGAACGAATATCGCTTGGCGTTAAGGTTATCTGTTGCAAAACGAGCAATCGCTATCTGAATTGGGAAAATTTTTTTCCAATATGCTCGCTGAACTTTCCCTAGCTTGTGTTACTCGTTGAACCTTCTCTTTTTCTCGATTTTTGTGCCTCTTTCAGGGTTTGTCCTTTATACGCTTTTCTTCATTTAATGATTTCCTCCAAATATGCTTTGTATAGTGATATGCTTTTACAAAAGTTCCATGACATCGAATCGTGCCACTTTCATCTTTGTTCTCCCATGAACCTTCATTTTCCGGCGGTTAAAAATAGGTATTGTTACGTTTTTACCCTGAAGCGTTGATGATTTTCAAATCCTTCAGATTCGAACACTGGATTGTTAAATAAAACACGCCCGCATATTCTTAATGCTAACTATATTTGTTTACAAATAATTTACAACACTTAACAACGCTATCTAATTCACGGATACTTATACTTGCGCAATCGCAACTGTAAAACCTTTAGCTTATTGCTTATGTCATTCTTGTTTTGGAATATCGCCACAGTATTTTATATCATCAATTGCTTTATCAGTACGGCAAAGTTGCAATTAAAATACCATACTTGATCGATGCCCATATTATTCCCATCTTCCTACCTCTAACAGCTTTAATGGCTTTTTCATATTTTCTACGTTCTGCTTACGAATTTTGCTTTCTTAAGCTGACCTATGGTTATACTTTATGTTGTCAATTAATTTTACTAATAAAAAGGGTTATTTGCTAAAAATATTTTCTGTATGTTTATTGTGATATACCGTATGATATTGAACCACTTTGACTATATCACATTACCCCATCTCGAGTTTTCTAAACTAAACAAATTTTTCTATTGAAATAATTTACCAAATATAAAAAACTAACTTGAATTATTATTAAGTAACTATATTCACGAAACTTTGGACTAATCACTTTTCGAAGCAGGTACTAAAATATTTGGGTTCACACGATTAGAAACGTTTTGGAGCAACAGTTTTTAGCCGTTACTACTGCATTTACAGAAAAGTTCATGCAAAACCATTCTGGTATATTACTTTACAAACCCATATCACAATACCCCAACTTACTCTATAATGCAGTTTTAACAAACAACGATAAAAAATATAAATATATGAAATGTAAATTTTAAATATTTTATAAGAATTTGTCGGTCATATCTCTTGGAAATTACAAAAAAGCCCGGGTTTGGCATCTTAAGTGGGCATGTGCCACGCCTTAACCTGCAGTCAAATGTCTAAGTCTTTGGAAATTTATTATCTACATAAAAAGGAATAATTTGAGGGGGCGGTTTTTGTAAAAAAAATTCCTAAGTCCAGTCTAATGTACATACATACTATATGTATATATGCATGTATACATAATTAAAATATATCCTCTTTTCCGCGGCTTTGCTTTCGTGTATTCATACATGTATGAATGTATGCATATATCCATGCACTACCTCATCATCGAAAAAATCTTTCTGGAAATAAATTACTATTGCTTTCCCACTTATCACATTTTCCAGCTCATGTGCATTTTTATGAAATTTGATGAATTATTTAATGCTAAGCCGTGTGAGGCAATCACAAAACAACTGACTGCCGCACAACTTCGCCGCCTGCTTTCATTCGAACCATTTCAAACGGTTAATTTAAAGTGTCCAGAAATGGGTGCGTTTACTTTATAAAAAAAAATACCAGTTTCACCAGTGTGACGCAGCAAAAACAGCTGAATCTGTCAAAATCACAAAGAGAGGAATAACGGCCGCAACCTTTGTTTTGCTCGATCGTGATATAACATCAGTTGCGGTTAAGAGCAGAAGCAGCAGAGTTTAAAATCGCTAGCAGAAGTATTCAAATCAGCACCAGCAACGTTTAAAAACCGCAGCAGCAGTGTTAAAAGATGAACGATATATACTTATACATAAAGTAATGTATATTCTACATTGCACCTTATTCACTTTATAAAAAGCGATATAGTATATGCATATATGAGCTACGGCACGTTGTCATAACGTGACAATTACGAAAACGAATATTTAAATTCAACAAATTTTCCTGTATTATTTTTGTTTACACCAGCTGTTTCGGCATTCACAATGTATTCTGCCATTGGGAATTATTATTAATTCCACTTGCAGATGTCGCTGTGAAAGTACGGGAACAGGGACTCGTTACTTTCTCTCCCTTTTCTCGAGTCCTGTTACCCGTACCGTATGATGGGTTTCGCCTTATGCGGACATCCAGCGGTCTTTCACTTTGTGAAGAGACGCCCCCAACGCTACACGTAAGGTCTTGCTTTATTTTGTATATTTAACCCCTAAATCGTTTTCAGCAGTGTTTTTATATTACTCAATAAAGTGCTTGCCATCTGCAAGCCCCAAGTTAAATCAAAACTTGTGTGCCTACACCAAAAACGACGAAAAGCGGAAAGGTAAGGCCGCCCCAACGGTTGGAGCCACAAATCGCATAAAAGGTAATCCTTTGAAATTTATTGAATTGTGTTTGCTTGCAGCACCCGAGTTGCCCGCACAGAAAAAATAGCGGGTGCTCCAGCAGACGGCAAAACAAGTGCCATCGTCATTAGCTGGAAAATTGTGTAACGTCAGTGCTGATTGATTCGTACATCAGCACTGGCAAATTCATACATCAGTTCTGACAAAATTGAATGTCAGTGCTGAAAACATTGTTACACCAGTTCTCCGGCGGGAGCAGCAACGAATTGTGCGCCATAATAGCGCAGCGACCAAAAAAAAGGCACTGCGGCCCAACGATTGGAGCGCCGATTCATAAAAAAGGTAATCCTTTCACGTTAGTACATTTTAATTTCACTTCGCTTGCAGGAACGGAAATCAAGTAGCAGAAAATTTCCATACTCCTGCACAGACGTTCCCCAGCAGACGACAAACAGTTTGCCAGAATACCGATGGGGTTGCAAGAGTTGTACGTTAGCGGCGCCCAGCGGAAGCAGCTAAACTCGGGTGCGCCAACGCAGCAGCGTTGAACTCGTGCGTCAGGGCCCCGCCGTTAATAGCCGCATCTCTGCGCCACCGGCGGTAGCGCCATTGTTATAAAATTTAATATAAATTAAAAAAAAACCTACTAATTAATTAAATTTAAAAAAAAGTGAAAATAAATTGCAATTAAAATAAAATTAAATTAAATATAAATAATAAAGTCATTAAAAAAGTGAAAGTGCAGTGAAAAGTGGCTGAACCGGCAACAAGTAGTGCAGCCATCTCAAGTGAGTGCAATTGCTGACCGCCGGCATTAGGTGCCACGTAGTCTGGCGGCTGTACGAGTTGCGGCAAGGCCCATACGAACGGCCCAACGAATTTGCTTCAAGGCCCCTACCGACGGCCCCACAAGCAGCTGCAAGGCCCCAACCAACGGCCCAACCTTTAGAAAAGACCCCACCTGCGGCCCACCGTGCAGCAAGGCCCCTACCAACGGCCCATCGTTCAGCAAGGCCCCACTAGTGGCCCACCGTGCAGCAAGGTCCTTACCAACGGCCCAACGTTCTGCAAGGCCCCCACCAGTGGCCCACCGTTTTAACAAAGGCCCACACCAACGGCCCAAAGAACATAAATCCACAACAGCAAAAGTATGCAGTAATACAAGGTAAGCCTTTGACAATCACCACGTTTATTCGTGAGGGGACGAACGGGAGAAAGCTTTTTGGTAAATAGCCTCAGGGATTTTCTCGACTAAATATTAAATTAAATAAAGAACGTTACGGGTATTTGCCCGTCGAGATTTTAAATTTAACCAAAAAACACAAAATAGAATATAAGAAAAATAAGTGCGCAGCCGAGCTCTTTTGCAAATAAATAAACTTAAAAAAAAATAGTAAAGGGGCATTATTTTCATGTGAATTTATTTTGTTTTTGAAATTTTTTGGCCTTCCATATAAGGGGGCCTTCCATATAAAGGGCTTGTTCAAAACCATTGGATTTCCGTACTTTTTTTCGCTTTCTAGAAAATTAGTTGGTTTTCTTCAATATTTTTTTTTTTGGAATTTTGATTTTTGGAAATTTTTGTTTCCTTTCCACGGGAAAGTTATTAAACGCACTTTGAAATTTTTAGTCGGTGGGACAAGACACTTTGTTCTCCACTAGTACATTATTTTGCTTTATAGAAAATTAATTGGTTTCTTCCGGTTGTGCGATACACGGAAAGAAATCAAGCTAATTAATTTTCGGGATTCTCGTTTTGTCGAACTTTGATTTTTCTCGTGTTATAATTTTTACAATTAGAAGAAATTAAGTTTTCCCCAGTGGTGAATAACACTGAAGGAAATAAATGAAACTTTTTTTGTAATTTTGCTTTTTTATTTCGGGCATATTTTGTGGTATTCCCCAGTGGCTCATAACACTGAGGGAAATAAATTCGACTTATTTTGGATTTTTGGAGTTTGATTTCCGGCTTTTTTCGTGATTTTCCCCAGTGGTGCGTTACACTGAGGAAAATAAAATTTGCTTTAGTCTCTGACTTATTTTTTCTCGTGGATCAATCGGGATTTTATTCAGTGGTGCGATACACTGAGACAATCTTTAGGTAGGTAGGTAGGTATATGTGGCTGTCACCGTTGCTTCAGCGACCCACTTAGGCCATGATTGGAGGCCCGTTGTGATACCACTAGCTAAGCGTTCATTCCCCTTTTCTGAACCATTTTGAGTTCTTGACGAATCTCGCCAAGCATCTTGGGTCTATAGAACCTAATTCTCCGAGGTCTACAAAAAGTGGTACCCCTAGAAAGCGTAGCCTGCTTCTTGCTAGCGCTGGACAATTGCATAGAAGATGAAGAACCGTTTCCTCCTCTTCATAATTTTTGCAGCTTCTACAGCATCTGTGAAAAGGTACACCGAGACGCCCCGCGTGGTTGCCTATGAGGCAGTGCCCCGTAAGGGCTTCAATGACCTGTGTATGTGTACAGACCACGCGACCGTTTACGATCCCATCTAGGCCAAGTCTGCCTAGATATCCCTCAAGTCGTTGTCTGTGCCCACCTCTCATTCGCACGAGCATAAGCATATTCTTTTAAGAGCAGCCTGCAAATACCAAAGGGCATACCAATGCGTTCTTTACCCTGAAGAATCTGCTTGGTTGTCCCTTCCCTCTCAAGTTCATCCGCTATACAGTTACCCTCGATGTCCCTGTGGCCTGGAACCAAGATGAGGTTTAGTATTTTCTGCTTAGCCAACTCCCGAAGAGATCGGCGGTGATCCAGTACAATCCTTGAAGTTATCGCAGCTGAACTCGCTGCTCTAATTGCCGCTTGGCTATCGCTAAATATAAAAACGTTGTTGCCTTTTAAGACGGTTTGCAACCTTTCCATAGCCTCCTTAATGGCTGAAACCTCAGCTTGAAAAGCACAACAGTGATCCGGCAGCCTAAAAGAACAGCTCAGAGATAAGTCTCGCGAGAAGACCCCTCCTCCCACTCTGCCATTCAGCATCGAACCATCTGTGAAAACCGTAACACTTCTAAGTGGAGTATAGACATTTTTAGACCACTCCTCCCTACCTGGAATCAACATCGCGAAGTTTCTGTCTGGGACCTTGGTATCGACGCAGCGATCAGTGCAGTCCGAAGGAAGCTATACTTACTCCGTATGCTTGAGTGCCCACATAGGCTAGACTCCCATTGATATGTCTCTCTTAGTCGAAGCGCGGCAAGAGCCGCCATCTGTTGACCCACTAAGTCGAGGGGTAAAAAGTCCAGAAAAACATTCAAGGCGTCGTTTGGTGTTGTTTGCAAAGCTCCGCTAATGCAGATAATACTGGCTCTTTGCACTTTACTAAGTAGATTGTGGTTAGCATTTTTGCTCAAGGCAGGCCACCATACGATGACTCCATAAAGAAGAATCGGTCTTGCCACCGCTGTATAGTTCCAGCGGCATAGGCTTGGATTTAGACCCCATTTCTTTCCAGTGACCCTTTTTCAGAAGTATAGGGCCACAGAAGCCTTCTGAGTGCGCTGGACAATATTATTTCTCCAGCTTAGTTTCATATCTAGTGTGACGCCAAGAAACTTGGCTTCCTTCTTTAGATTTAAACGAATACCATTCAGTACCGGAGTAATTAACACCGGTGTCTTTTATTTTCTAGTGAAGAGTACCAACTCCACTTTTTCCGAGTTGACGCTAAGACCACATCGCGTGGACCGGTTCCCTACAGCGCGGAGTGTTCCTTGCATCAAATCACACAAGGTCTGCGGGAACTTGCCCATGTATGCTATGGCGATGTCATCTGCATATGCTACAACCCAGGCGGCACCCCATTTCGTCTCTCGCAAGAGTGAATTTACAGTTAGATTCCACAGTAGGGGTGAAAGTACATCACCCTGCGGCTTTCTGCTAGACACATGCCTCGAAACACGGTTTGCACCGACTTCTGCTGTAATCTTCTACCTACGAGCATTTGCTCTATAAATTCAACCAGGGAGTTCTCTACACCAAGTCCTCTTAAGGCCTGTGTTATGGCCCCCGGATTAATGTTGTTAAAAGCTCCCTCAATGTCAAGAAAAGCTACGAGGAAAAATTCCTTGTAACTAAAAGATCTCTCAATGTAGCTGACTAGGGAATGTAGCGCAGTGTCTGTGGACCTTCCCTTTAGGTAAGCATGCTGGTTATTTGACAAAAGTCTTTTATCGATTGTAAAAGAGAGGTGGTTATTAATCAGCCTCTCTATAGTTTTGAGAACAAAGGATGACAGGCTTATTGGTCTGAGATCCTTCGGGTTCGTAAGTAATACTTTTCCGGCCTTGACAATGAATGACCTCTTCGCTTCACGTAGGGCTTTTTTATAGACCCGCAGGAGCTGCTTATAAGTTTTCGCCCTGATAAACTGCTTTCGGCAATCTTTGCGCAGCGAGTCTAAGTTGCGGGACCACCAGTGGGGCCTACGCTTTCTCCAAGTTTTGGGGTCGGGGAAGGCTCTGGCCAGGGCCTGCGAGCAGCTGGCAGTAAAAAAGTCCACCATCTCCTCCAGTTTACCGATGGTTTTGGGCTCTACCGGTACTGGATGTAGTAGGTTGCTTTCGAGAATTTCCCTATAGAGAAGCCAGTCAGTGTTTCTTATGTTCTTGCGAACCTTCTGAGCACTGGTGAACAGATCTAGAGTGGTCTCAATATATCTATGGTCTGAAAAGGAGTGTTCATCAAGAACCTTCCAATTGGTTACCATATCATATAGCTTTTCACTACATAAAGTGAGGTCATTGACCTCCTGTAGGTTTTTAACGATAAAAGTGGGCTCTGTGCCCCTATTGCATATAACTAAGTTAGTAGTTAAGAGGTTATTAAAAAGAGACTCTCCTCGATTGTTAACGTCGGTACTACCCCACTGTACATGGTGGGCGTCAGCGTCGCACCCGATGAGGACTAAACCCTCTGCGTGGTCGTTCACTAGATCGCGGAGTAGATCCTGAGTTGTCGTCATGCCTCCATTACTATAACAAGGTAAAAAAAAATGTTTAGATCTTTCTTCGCTGTTACACAGTTTCTTATTTTACCTTTACCACGCTTAACAAGCAGCCTATAGCCCACCGCACCTAGACCACAGACCCCCGAGTTATTAACCCAGGGTTCCTGGATAAGTGCGATGTCTATGGCGTCGCCAAGTAGGCGACCCAGGAGAGCAAAGATGCTGCCCTAGACCAGTGGAGGTTGATCTGCAGAACCCTCATCATTTGAGGTTCGTATCAACTCCTCCACCGCAACGACGATGCCAAGTTTGATTGCGAGGAGGCTCCGCTCTCCGCATCAGAAAAGTCAGCCTCCGGTTCAGGTCCCTCAATGTCTACCATTGAGGCACCCGCCTCGGAGGCAAGCTGCGAGTCAATACGGTACACTTGCATAGTCACCTCGTCAAGGCCGTTCTCTAGCAGAACCTCCACTGGTTCCTTGGGATCGACCTCAACCGCTACCTACAACCACCAGCTAAATGGCGACGAGATTGGAACGTACTTCGAGGCCTGCCAGGGTTTTAACGGGACGGAGGCAGTCACGGCATAAGCCTGAAAGCCATTTCTGCAGGGTTTCTCCCCTGCATACTCAGCTAACAGAACGCAACCACCAGCTCGGTATCAACAAAACAAATCATTAGGGAGAGGGTAGTCAAGAACGAAATTAAGGTCAGGCCACGGGGAGGGTTCTCACCTTCCTTTATTTGTTTTCCAGCCGAGGCTTAGGTTAACAGTGCTACCAAGCGTGAAGGAAAAGGAGGAGATTGATAGAGAGGTGGAAAGGCATCACATCCGAAGTTCAGCCGTCGCGTTGCAGTTCACTACCGTTTAAGTACCGAGACAATCTTTACAACGTGTTGTTTTTCGAAATATTTTTCAAACGTCGGAGTTTGAAAATTTGAAACTTTTTTCGTAGATTTGTATTTACGACATTATCTTCATATCTTTTGTAAGATAAGCTTGTTCATGCTTTTGGTTTAAACATTGACATCGCCCCACTCAATGAGTTTTCACGCGCATGTGATGCGCTCCTTGAGTTTGAGTCGGGCTATAGCACCATGCCCAGTAACTGTCATTCGATCTTTGCTCTGGAAATACTTAAAGAAGAGCTTAAGACGTTGTGGGTCAAAGTCAAAGAGGAATTTGATAAGTACTCAAAGACTTTGTCCGACAACGAAAGTGATCAGTCCGCTCTTCGGTTCGCCAAGTGCCGATACCAGGACTGTTAAACCGCTTACTTTACTTGCGGTGCGCTTATAGGTGAGACTGCTCATGGTCTCACTTTTGCCCAACAAAGCAGTTCAACTTTAATCCCACGATGTTGAATTGCCTTCGTGTTCAAATATCCGTTTGCCTCCGTGCGATACGGAGATATTTTACGGTAACTACATGTCATGGCCATCGTTTCGGGATTTATTCACAGCGTTTTACGTAAACAACTTGTGCTTAACCCCGGTCGAAAAGCTGTATCATTTGAATCAGAAGTCCCGGGGTGAAGCAAAGGATTTAGTGAATAAATCCCCTCTGACTAATGACGGCTTCGGCACAGCGTGGTAAAATATAGCTGAACGATATGAAAATAAACGAATAATGGTTAATAGTCAGCTGAAGATTTTATTTAATTCACCATCAGTCACAGTAGAACGCGGAATCGATATTAAGAATTTTCAAAGGTAGGTTAACATTTGCATCTCAGTGTTAGAAATGTACGGTATTGAAATTGAGAACTGGGATGCCATTTTCGTGTTCTTGGTGTCGAGTCGCTTGCCGGACACCATCCTAGCGCTATGGTAACAAGGGATTGTGAGGAAGGCGGAAATTCCAAAGTGGGAGGAATTAGACAGCTTTCTCACAAGCCGGTTCCAAACGTTGGAAAATTTTTCCGACATTCGGGGTGCTAGAGCGGTAAAGCCCACCATCAGTCGACCACCCGGTCCAAGGTATGAGAGGCGAGTGTCGAAACACCATGGGCAATTTTCTCAACGTACCTGTAGGTTATGCTCCGAGCAAACCCATCCGTTATAGGGTAGCCCCAAGTTTTTAGCAATGAGAGTTGACGATCGGGTCAATATTGCTAAACAACACAACTTGTGCATGACTTGCTTGGCTCATTCGCATATGGCCAAGGACTGCAAGAGTCCATTCACTTGTTGAAGTTGCCACCAGAGACATCACTCGTTGCTACACAGGAACTCAGCGCCGCAGAAGCCCAGTACATCAGTCCTCCGACCAGCCCCGAGAATTAGAGATGCTCGTCCTCTGCTACTTAGGAGAGACGTATGAGGCCAGAGCATTACTGGATTTAGGATCGGAAGGGACGTTCATCACGGAACGGCTTCAAAAGCGCATCCCATTGACGACGCGATACTCCGAAACTCAGGTAACTGGAAGAAATGCCACGGTATCGGCATGGTCGCACATTTGGTCTTAGGTTCTCCGGTGAACTCCGACTTTAGAATCGAAGCACGAGGCCTCATTCTACCCCAACTAACCGGAAACCTCCCTAAGTTTTCAGTGAATCAGGCGCATTCGTATTTCTGTAGAAGTAAACAGCTGAATGTGATCTTAGGTGCGGAAGTGTACCCGGCAATCATCAAGGACAATAAGCAGCGGGGCGTGCTGGGATCTCTTCTCGCGCAGGAAACGGTGTTTGGCTGGATCTTGACAGCACCAGTAGGTCAAACCACCACAGAGAGCTTCTCTACATGCGTATCGTACTGCGCAGAAATGAACAATAAGAGGTGCCATATAAGAGAAACATCACCCCGGAGGAGGCATACTGTGAGGAACTGAGAGGAGAACGGGCGATATGTGGTTTCGCTTCCATTTTGAGAGAATTCCCAGGAATCATCAACTTTGGTTACTCAAGAACGGGCGCGGCAAGGCAATTTTTGCGGAGTGAGGCAAATTATCTCCGACGACCGGATATGAAAGAGGAATACGATCGAGTACTGAAAGAGTACGTCGAACTGAACCATATGATTCCAGTCAGGAACACGGGCCAGTCATCGTATTATCTACCTCATCATGCCGTCGTGAAACCGGAAAGGACCACAACCAAGGTACGAGTGGTGTTTAACGCATCGTGGCCCACATCGAAGGGAGTAAGTTTGGACGCTGTATTTTATCCCGGCCCCATCTTACAAGCAGATTTGGTGTGTTTGCTGTTTGTAATGGCGTTTGTTCAAATACGTCTTTAACGCATACATAGAAAAGATGTACAATCATGTTCAACCCCGAACACACTGCTTTTCATCGAATCCTGTTTAGAGAATCCCAAAACGAGGAATTGCAGGACTTCGAACTGAAGACCGTCACTTTCGGAGTGAATTGTGCCCCGTATGTGGAAATAATAACCCTGCTTCAACTCGCGGAAGATGTGAAAGTGAAATTTCCACTTGCGACAGAAGTGTTGAAGCAACATATGTACGTGGATGACGTGTTAGCAGAAGCACATGATTGCACAACAGCGATTGAAATGCGCGATCAGGTGATTGAGGCGCAAGTTTCCCCCTGAGGAAGTGGACATCAAATTCCAAGAAAATCTTGGTAAGATTATCAAAGGAACATATCTACAAAGAGAACTTTCTGGAAATTGATGACATGAGTGAAACAAAGATGTTGGGAATCCGATGGAATGCAGTGCACGACATGTTTCATTTCATCGTGCAGTCGATTCCTGAAAAGCAGGAATACACAAAGCGGGAAGTACTCTCTTGTGTAGCTAAGTTGTTCGACCCAGCAGGATGGCTGGGGCCGATCGTAGTTGTGGCCAAAATCCTGATGCAAGATATCTGGCTATCTAAAATAGACTGGGATGATAGTCTACCCCGAAACTTGCTACTACGATGGGAGACATTTCTGGACAATTATGATATTGTTCAGAACATTAAAATTCCTCGTTGGACTAATTTTACGCCATGGAATGTTGTGGAAATCCATGGGTTTTGTGATGTTTCGGAAAAGGCATACGCAGTGTCGTTATATATCAGAGTTCGGGAGCGCACATCGAATGCGACTCCTCACATTAATTTGCTGGTAGGCAAGACGAAAGTAGCTCCAGTGAAAACTGTCTCTCTTCCCCGTTTAGAGCTGTGAGGAGCTTTATTGTTAGCGGAACTAATTAATGCTTTTATTTCACAGCTTGAGATTGAGCAGCCAGAAATATGTAAATGGCCGGACTCTATGATTGTGCTCTCATGGCTCAGAAAACCGGCCTGTACCTGGACAACGTTTGTGGCTAATCGAGTCGCAAAAATCGAAGAATTGGTAGGCGTATCTGCCTGGAATCACGTGGTGTCAGCAGATAATCCAGCGGATCTCCCCAAGCGTCACCCCAGGACGCTCTTTGTGGTGGTATGGACCAAAGTGGCTAAAAGAAGAGCCATCAACTTGGCCCCTCCACAAAATGATTCTGCGTTGGAAAAGGAGTTAGAGCAAAAGATTCCGGTTCATGTAGCAGGTTTTTTGGAGGGAGAAGTCATTCTTGAGAGAATCTCCGACTTTTCACGAGCATTGAGAGTGATAGCACGGAGTTTTAGATTCTATCGTAGAACCCAAACGTTCCATAGGCTGGCTGCTAAAAAGAAGACAGAGGAATTAACAGCAGAAGAAATAAAGCGGGTAAAGTGCCGCCTCATCCTTATCTGGCAAAATAGGAATTTTGCAGATGCTTACAAGGCCATTAACGCGTCCACGTCGCTAAACGCGAAAAGTCCAATCATCGCTCTCAATCCGTTCCTTGACAAGAATGGAGTAATGAGAATGGGAGGAAGGTTGGCGTTAACCAATCTTCCTTACAACGAGCGGTTTCCCATAATTCTTCCTTACGATTGCCAGTTTTCAAGACTACTCGTAAAATTCTCACATCTGATTTCTCTGCATGGAGAAACTCAGCTAATGTTGAGAGTTTTGCGGTCTGAATACTGGATCGTACGTATGAAAATCCTTATAACAAATTGTGTTCATAAATGCAAAGTATGTACTATTTACAGGAAAGAGGCGCGGGAACAGTTAATGGCAGCTTTACCCCCGGAACGGTCGGAAATTCCCAGGCCGTTTACAAATACCGGAGTTGATTTCACAGGCTCGTTCGAAATCAAAAGTTTTACCGGCAGAGCCTGCCGAATAACTATGTTTGTGTGTTTGTCTGTTTTGCGATCAAGGCAATACTTTTGGAGGCCACCAGCGAATTATCTACAGCGACGTTTTTACCAGCTTTCTCCCGCTTTTTATTCAGACGAGGCTGCCCTCTAAATGTTAATTCGGACAATGGCACGACCTTCATAGGACTGAACAAGGAACTAAGAAAGGATTTCCAGCAGTTTGTTTCCACGGTCGCTAACCGGACTTCGCAGACATATGTCGTGTCTGAACACGAGATGGCAGAAATTAAAGGCGATCCAGCAAACGTTTTGCTAACTGTAAGGTTGAAAGCAGAATACCTGAAGGAATTACAGAAACGGACCAAGTGGAAGCTTCCGCATAGTAACTTCAAGACGGATGACCTGGTGGTCATTAAAGAAGACAATCTGCCTCCAACTGAATGGCGACTTGGCAGAGTAGATTGAGTTTTTTCAGGTCCCGACAGCCGCGTACGTGTCGTAGAACTACGAAGGGCATGTGGAAACAAAACTCGATCAATTGTGAAATTGGTTCTTTTACCACAATGTTAAGCAAAATTTCTAACTCCTCTTCTCTTTCCAGACCACATACCCGTTGGTATACGGCCGGGTGATGCGCAGGATGGTGCCAGATGAGAGACTGCGTGCTGTCCTCGTTCATCGGCACTTCGCCAATTGTTTGTCACCGCACCACACGACGAAAACTTGTTCGTCGCCCCGAAACTGCGACCAATACAGTAAGAGACACCACGGTCCCCTTGACCTATTTGAAAAGACAAGAGGAAAGGAAAACGGGCCTTTACAAGCTCTCGAGCCCGAAGAGCTCCGTCGTCGACGCTACAATGCCATCCAACGTGCCACCGGTAGCCAGACCGCGACTGCCGGTTATCCGGTCGGCAGTTCAGTTGCCCCCTTCTGTTGGCACGAAGCGCCAGGCACCACACGCACCACCCCGGAAATCGAAGCAGTTCCGGCCACGCCGCGGTGTGAGAGACGCCCGAGAGCGTATTACGGACACATGTACCGCTTTAGGGCAATCTGTCCTCAAGCCAACGGTAGCGGTCCGGATAATGACGGGAGGAAGACCGCAATTGGTGAGAGTGATCACCGATCCAGGGCAGTCAAGGTCGTCGATATCGCAGCAGCTAGCTCGAAGGCTGACCGCGAATGTGGAGACACATCTGTCCCGCATTACTCCCCAACGCACACTCGACGCACGCGTAGTCAACGAGTTTGACAAAATGCGCCTCGATGACCCGAATTTCTACCGCTCGAGCGCGGTATAGTTGATATTAGGAGCGGAGGTGCACGCGATGACCCCGCGTCCGGGATTGATGGCAGCGACTCCAACCCGACCAGCCCCCAGAACACAATGTTTGGATGGATGGTATCTGGCGGCACCATTTACTAGAATAGATTAGCTCGTGGCTTACCATTTCCTTTTTTTGTATTTGTTGAAATTTTGAATTTTTAAATTAATTTTAATTTTTAATAACCTTTCATTGTTACGCAAATGAATTGTTATTTATGTAATCAACTGTTGTTATGAAATATGAAATGTAATTTATATAACTCAACAATTTTGTAGTTAACTTATTGCAGCGATACTGCAAGGCGGGCGGCATGTTTACGCCAGCTGTTTCCGCATTCACATTGTATTCTGCATTGGGAATTATTATTAATTACCCTTGGAGATGTCGCAGTGTTAGTACGGGAACAGGGACTCGTTACTTTCTCCCCTTTTCTCGAGTCCTGTTACCCGTACCGTATGATGGGCTTCGCCTTATGCGAAAACCCAGCGCTCTTTCACTTTGTGAAGAGACGTCCCCAACGCTACACGTAAGGTCTTGCTTTATTCTGTATATTTAACCCCCATTCCTTTTCAGCAGTGTTTTTATATTACCGAATAAAGTGCTTGCCATATGCAAGCCCCAAGTTGAATTAAAACTTGTGTGTTTTATTTGCGAAAACAGAACGGCATTTAGCTACTTAATTGAAAGATCTCAAAGTTTCAGAAAATCGGCCTCCTATTTTCTTGAACCCGAAGTCAAGAGGAATTTCCGGCCCCTAACTCCTCTCCGCTCGAACAATTTTATTTTTTCAATTTCTGTAAGGAAACGCACTTCCTTTTTCATACCTAACGTATGCGTTAGTATTGTTTTGGAATTTGTGAATTGTGTAAACAAGCCTGACTGAAGTACCGAAATTAGGTAAGCGCCTGTCAGAAGCTCTACCTGCATATCAGGAAATTAACAAACTTTATAATTTGCGTAACAGGAATTTGACCAGGAACGTTACAATAATAATAAAAATTCTTTAAAATTTATATATAGACGTCATATAATAATAACACAAAATACTGAACTGAATTTAAGAAAATTATAATTCTCCCACAAACGCTATCTATGTATATATCAAACTTATTGAAAAACAAAAACACTTTCCAAAAAAAAAAATTTATAATTTATAAAAAACATGACCATTTCCCCTATTTGTTTCACGTCAGTGTTTTCATCCTACTCTCTCTTACTCATGGCATTTACACATATCTTTTTCCAATCTCTCTCTAACATTGTCGGTTACCTAGCCTGTAGTGCGATTCTGTAACTCTTAACAACCCCAAACTTGTGTACCTTGTTAATTAATAACTTTTGCTGTTTGCACTAACAAGTGTGTGATTCTGTTACTCTTCCTTAACAATGACAAACAGCTGACTACTGGATTTATTTAAAATGCTCACGTGTGGCATCTCAGTCGAAGGAAATGTCAAATATAAGAAAAACACAAAGAGGAATGAAAGAAGGTAAATAATTGACCTTTTGCGTTAACATGGATTTTTTAACTTTTACTTTGTTTATGCCAGATGAAAATAAAATTCATAAGATTTCAAACAGTATCGTGTTTGCAACAATGGGAGAATCTGGTGATACCGTGCAGTTTACCGAGTTTATTTCCAGAATATTGCTCTGTACAAAATGCGAAACAATTACGAGCTGTCTCCCAAGAAAGCAGCACACTTTACCCGCAAGAATTTGGCAGATTACCTTCGCAGCAGAACACCTTACCAAGTGGATATGATGATAGCTGAATCTGCTTTTTTTAGTAATTGTTTTTGTAGGTATGACGAGAAATCGCAGAAATCAACTCTGTACTTCCGCGATTACTTGGCTAATTCTGTGGAGGTAAAATATGGTGGATAAGGCTATGGAGCTATGTTCTGCCAAAGTATCTTTGATAGAGAATATAAAAAAGGACTAAGCAAAGATGAAGCCTATCAAATTCTCGAACACTGTGTTAGGCAGGTCCAAAAACGGCTTGTAATAAATCAAAAGTATTTCAAAGTAGCTCTTCTGAATAAGGACGGAGTAACAGCATTGCCTGATATTAAAGCGAAAATCGAATGTAATTAGTATTAAATTAATTACGCTTGTTTGGTACTTTATATGAAATTTTATTAAAAGCAAAGCTATTACTATCACTTTCCGTAATGCGTTAACTGTTTACTTTTGGTGGCAAATCCAAGTCTATTTCCACTACGTCAAGGGCGATAATGTCAATCAAGCTTTAAGGCTGTATACTGTTCTGGGACGTATATGCAGAGGTCGACGATGTAATACAAGTATCGGTGTTTTTTGTTGAATTTCAAATTCTTGTAAATCTAGATTTTTTGTACATCTGCGCTTTTACATGTATTAAGTTGACAAGGTGCACGGGAGCATAAAAATACAATGGCTGTATCCAAATGACCTCATTTCGGGCAGAAATTATCGAAGAACGAGGATTTAATCCGACATTCAAGCTATTTATTTATTTGTTTTTGAGTTAGTAACACAATTTAATAGAAGAATACCATACTCTACTTATTCCTTTGTATATATTCTAAAAAAAAGTGTTTATAAATCAGTAATGCTGACTTTGCTTTTAAATTTGTAGATACAAGGACAAATTCACCATCGAATTGGATCATTGCAACCTCTCGAAGATGCACAGCAAACATTTTTACAAATATACTTTGTGGGCAACATGGAGGAACAAATTGATCGACGTCAAGAGATCAATGCAGCAATGAAAAGAGCAATTCTTCAAGATCTGCAGCAACTGCTTCATGAAAATCATGCGTTGGTCAGGCTTTTCCAGAGTGCTTTGGAGCGCATGCCAAATGATGACTACAAAGTCGTGATTAGAGCGGATAAACGACCATCTGGAACACACGAGCGTACGTTTAACGCTCCAACAATAGATGAAGTTGCCATACTGATTGTTGGCGAAAACTTGAAAACACGCGATATTGTGCTTACACGTCGCGATACTGGGCAACTACAACAAATATCTGGAACACATCGTTCATATGACACGTTGCAATACCCGCTGATGTTTTGGCAAGGAGAAGGTGGATATTATTTCAATATCAATGAAAAATCCATTGAATGGTGAGTATCAATATTATAGTTTTGATTTCAACATTACATACATTTTACAATGTGTGTTTTTGGTTCCCTATAAAAGACCAATAACACTGCTTATTACCCGGAAAAGAACAAACTTAAAAATTAGGGGATGTTTGTTTAGAGAAAATTGGACTAATGACTGGCAACCGATTTAAAATCATTTATCTTCACCCCTTTATAACTATGCTAAAAATGTGTATGTAAGTTTTACATACCAAATATTTATTATACTGCTTTAATTTTAGATGAAGAAACTACCAAGAAAGTTAGCTCGATAAGTTATTACACATATCGTTTGATGGTTCGTCAAAATGCTGACAACTATTTGCTGCGGTTTCGTCGATTGCTTCAGCAGTATTGCGTCGACATGTACGTCAAAATATAAACGGAGCGCTTAACTTTTATTCGGTTGAACCAAGCCAAACTACGTTCTGAGGAGAATATCTATTTACGTCGCCGGATCGCCCTTATTAATGATTGAATTGCTGTATTCGCAAATAAAATAAAAATATCACAAGTTACAGAAAATTATGTTTGCATGAAAACATAACCCCAAAAACTGCCAAGTTTCCAAACCCCCATTTTATCCCCCGGCGCTCCGGTGGCAGCAGCAACAGTTTAATAATAATAATAATCCCAACGGTTTTATTCCTCCATACCCGCCCGACCGATGAAACACGGATATATAAAAAAAAAAATTTTTTTCATGTATGCTGCGCCGAGTCATGAAAGGCAGAAGTTTGTTAAGTGTCGAGATCTAAAACTGTTCAGCTACAGAACAAATGCTCAAACGTTCTACGTCAGTGCGTTAAAAATAAAATAAATTAAAAATAAAATAAAACTAGTAATAAAGCGCGAATTAAATATAACATAAAATAAAATAAATAATAAAAGTATTACAAAAAATAAATGAACAACGGATATGGTATTAAAGTATAATTGATTTTATTCAGTTCAAAACGTTATAAATAGTGAAAATTATCGGTGATTATATGGACATATATATGTGGATAATTTACCTCCGTTGTGGCGTGGTGGCTGCTGTAGGACTTTTTGGTATCGTCTTCGGAAAAGAAGTGCACTCAGAATTTTCTTGAAACCGCCGTTGAACCGCCAAACAGTGCCCTTTAGTTAACTTTCCCCTTAAATTAGTGCACCGTTTGGCGGCATGTACCGGCATTCAGAAATGTGTGCATGAGGGTGTGTGTGTGTGTGTCGAAAGCCTAACCGTCACCGGTTTGCCAATGTGGGACTTTAACCTGAACTAAACCTCTTACTGTCTGAGTACCACTCGCTTCATGGCGGACTCTCCCGGGTGTCTCTCGTGTGCTAGATCTTAACGATGTTGGTATTACAATGCGAGTTCCTCGCAAAATGATGTTACCTACTGCTGACAATTCATGGCGAAATGGATAGTACTTATTTTGACCATCGAGTGGCCAGGAATCGTTTTTTGCATACTCAATAGCGACAACAATATTTTCCCGAAATCTCGGTGATAAACACAGCAGAAGGGGTTAAACTAGACACTATGTGGAAAATAGATTGCTCCCCGTTTGCATCAAAACATTTTGCGCTCTCTATTTTACACAATCTCGAAATTGAATCGGCAATATTTTCTTTTTCCAAACGATAAATGACTTTAAATTTATATGATTGAAGCATTAGAAGCCACCGTTCTATCCTAGCCGGTGGTTTAATTCAAGAGTCTTATGGTCTGTGACCAGTTGATATTCCAAGCCAATTAAGTAATAGTAAAACCTCTCTACAGCCCAAACCAGTGCCAAGCTTTCCTTTTCGGTTTGGGAATACCTTTTTTCAACATGAGAAAGACTTTTACTGGCAAACGAGATTATATGTACTTCGCTGTTAGAGTCAAATTGAACAAGGACGGCACCAAGAGCTACTGGACTCGCGTCTGCTATAACTCTAGTTCTATTTACTGGGTTGAAATACGCTAGGCTCGGTATGTTCGATAAGAGCTGTTTCAGTTTCTCGAACCCTTTTTGTTGTGGGCACCCCACTCAAACTTGGAATTTAATTTTAGCAAGCTTCTAAGCGGTTCTGTGATATCGGCCACATCTGGGATGAATTTTCCCACATATGTAGGTAACTAGCCCGAGAAAAGACCTAGTTTCTTCTTTTGTCTGTGGTGCCCGAAAATCCAGAATTGTTTTTATTTTGTCTAGATCAGGAAATATGCTTGCATCTGATAATATATGTCCCAAAAACAAATACGCATTTATCATGATTGAGTAAAATATTATTGTTCTTGCATACCTCAAGTACTTTTTTTACAGATGTATTGTGCTCTTCTTTCGTGTTTCCTTATATAATTACATCATCAATGTAATTTAAACAATTTTTGAAAGTCGATAATAACTCCTCCAAAACGCGTTGAAAAATCTCAGGAGCAGAGCTGATGCCACACATAAGTCTCTTGTAGCGAAACAATTCCTTTGTGAGTTATAAAAGTGGTAATTGCACGACTTGATTCTTCAAGCTACAATTGATGATAAGCCAATTTAAGGCCTAATCGGGAAAAGAACTTAGCTTCCTTTAACTTTGTCATGAAGCGATCGAAAGTTGGGAGTGGATAGTTTTCTCGCAACACGGCTTGATTAGCTCTACGCATATGCACACACAGGCGCATTTCGCCCCCTTCTTTAAAAACAGCAACAATTGCCGATATTCACGAGCATGGTCCAGTAACAGGCTCAATAATGTCTTTGGCAAGTACTTCATTTAATTTGTCTTCGACCTTTCTATCAAGAGCGATTGGAATACGGCGCATTGGTTGCTTAACCGGTTTTACGGAAGGATCTAAAGATAGTTTTATTTTAATATTTGAAATTTTAGAAAACGGTTGCACCATTTCTACGCTGTTCACCCCCAGACCCAATTGCAATACTTTTAGCTGGATGGCAGTATCGCGGCCAAGAAGAGATTGCTTCCCATCGTTAATAACATAGAATGTGCCATCTTTTCTGAATGTTTTCTAACACCCACTGGTGCCTCAAAATTATAGAGAACTTTCAAAAGATGGTTCGCCGCGTATGTTTTAAATTTATTTATAGATTCTGTACGAATGTTCCACATAACTGCGAGCCAGAGTCGATAATCATAGTAACCTCATGCCCTCCGATGTTACATTTTATAAATTCGTTCATTGACGCAGAAGTTTCTACCTGAAGGCAATCATATTCACTTGAATCATCCGACAAAACGTCTTCGGTTTTCTCAATACACCTTACTCTCGATGGTTGAAATTTCCGTTGTTTTAAATTAGCCAATCCGGTTTCTTCGTGTTTACGCTTTAAACCCTTTGTTTTACATTTGCGAGCATAGTGTCCCAATAACCCACATTTATTGCATTTCGATTTCTTTGCTGGGCAATTTATGTCGAAACTCGCATGGCCCACTTGACCACATCTGGAACATTCACCCCTACTTCATCCAACCTTTTTAAATCTTGCAGACACTTTATTAATTATTTCGCTATCCTGCTTGGAAACCATACTCTGTGATTGCTTTTGAATTTGCTCACTAATTTGACACGCCTCAATAATTTCATTCAAGCGTTGCTTTAAAGGAGACGTTTTTTCAAATCTACGCTAGCCCAAGAGTCAATAATTTTATCCTTCAACGTGATGTCTTCGATTTAAATTTTGATTTCTCCGAAAGAACATTTAGAGGATTGGTGTCTCAAATGCAACAAAAATTTGTTAAAGGATTCACCTTATAATGGGGCAATGCTCCTAAACAGGTGTCTCTCGAACGTCGAATTTCGCTTTGGTGTAAAGTAATTATTAAGTTTTTCAACCAAAACCTTGAAAACATCAATTTGATTTTCAGCGTCAGCTTCTACCAGTGCTCCAGGAATGTTGAAAATAACTTCCTGTAGTTGGGGTCCACCTAAATGAAGTATTTTGCTTTTCTGTTTACCCGCGTCTTTAATATCTTCTGATTGAAGATATAAAGTGAAGGACCTTAGCCATTTCTCTCACTCACTTCGCAATAACGACTTGTCGATGCTATCGCAAAGGAATGGTCTCATTTCAGTCATATCGCCTCGTCTATTTTAAACAGAAACCAACAATTATTTGAGAATCTTCATTGAATCGCTTGCCACCGAATATCTTACTTGATTTACCAATCAGATCTTTTTTCCAGTTAAATGGACTGCACACTTGCTACTTATTGAACCAATTGAATGGACTGAACACTTGCTTTGTAATTTGTCAATTGAATGATCTACAAAATGTAAAATTTAAAAATAAGCCATTGAATAATTTAATTTCCAATTCAATGGAATGACGTGTAACCAATTAAATGGTCGATGTGTCTAATTAGATTCCCTTTGTATTTCGCTCACATATGACAGCCTTTACCGTCTCAACTATTCAACTCGTTTTTTTGTGTTCACTGTTCAATTCGTGGTATTCTTGTATTTGTTTTTGTTTTCACTCGTTACTTTAAGTTCCCAACTTAAAACAAAGTTAATTGGCTGATGCAATAGCATTCGCTGTGTAGAAAATAAAATGGCCACGTCTCGCTTCTTTTTGCCTCCTCGCACCATCAACTACGGAAAAATGCAAGAATGTTAATTATCTTAATGTTTACGTATACTTTTGTTGTAAATGATCCCATCCTCGTCCTCATTGTAACAACCTACCGACCCAATAAATCCACATTTGTTTATTAATTCTGGTTTATGAAAATATAACTTTATTCGACGTGTTTATTGCCTAAGAGTATACGTTCAACTCACTCTCTCACTACTCTCAATATTTCACGTTGGAAGTTTTGCACATGGAAATGTATACATATGTATGTGTTTGTGTACTTATACAGATATGTTATTTATTACATTGTTATTTATTACATTTATGTTCTTTGATTGAATTCGATTATGCTGTGTGCTCTAAATATCGTTTTCTTTTATGGTTATCCACACTTTCTAATAGCATCCATTGCAACTATGTGAAATGCTGTATATGTACTGGGCAATTTTCAAAAGTTCGAAAATTTTATATAAATTATTTATTAAATTAAAAAAAAATATAATGGACTAAAAGTAATTGATTATTCTTTTTAATAGCATCAATTTTTATTTGAAATTTTCGAAATTACATATGTGAAATGCCGTATATGTACTCTGCACATGCAAAAAGGCAATTTTCACAAGTGGAAAATTTTCATACAAGCTATTAAAATTCTTAAAAGAAAATAACATGAGCAGAAAGATAATTGATTGTTCTTTCTTATAATATTCATTTATATTTGTAATAATAGTGCATTTTTAAAAAATTTATGCTTGACTTACAAGTACGTATGTATGTATCTGAAATGCCGTACATGTACTTGGCACTTGCAAAAAAGCAATTTTCACAATTTGAAAATTTTGATACAAAATATTAATGTTTGTTCATTTTTCTGTTGGCCTAGTAAAATGTTAATATTTTATAATTTTATTGAGCTCAAGGCCAGTTTATGGAAGATTTTGTTAGTGAAAAAACAACAACAGTTTTTAATGGTTGAAGTTATAGTACTATTTCGGAAATCACCACATTTCCTCATCAGACTTCTTTTTGATTATTAAATTAAATTATTTTTAATTTAATTTTCATAACCACTTCTCTCAGGCTTTGAACCCGGGAGCTCGGAGTTGCAGAGCCAATACGCTACATATTGTGCTACGCTAGCCGAGTTGGCTGTTGTGTTTATTTCATCTTCCTTAAACAAACCAACTACAAACAAGAGCAACTGATCTGCCGCTATTTAACTTGTTTGTGTGGTTGTTGTTTGTGTTTTTTATTTTTGCAAATTCTTTATTTTATGCATTTTTAAGGGGTGCTCATCCTTGTATACAATGTTTGTTCATTTTTCTGTTGGCCTAGTAAAATGTTAATATTTTATAATTTTATTGAGTTCAAGGCCAGTTTATGGAATATTTTGTTAGTGAAAAAACAACAATAGTTTTTAATGGTTGAAGTTATAGTACTATTTCGGAAATCACCACATTTCCTCATCAGACTTCTTTTTGATTATTAAATTAAATTATTTTTAATTTAATTTTCATAACCACTTCTCTCAGGCTTTGAACCCGGGAGCTCGGAGTTGCAGAGCCAATACGCTACCTATTGTGCTACGCTAGCCGAGTTGGCTGTTGTGTTTATTTCATCTTCCTTAAACAAACCAACTACAAACAAGAGCAACTGATCTGCCGCTATTTAACTTGTTTGTGTGGTTGTTGTTTGTGTTTTTTATTTTTGCAAATTCTTTATTTTATGCATTTTAAATTCGTGCTCATCCTTGTATACAATGTTTGTTCATTTTTCTGTTGGCCTAGTAAAATGTTAATATTTTATAATTTTATTGAGCTCAAGGCCAGTTTATGGAAGATTTTGTTAGTGAAAAAACAACAACAGTTTTTAATGGTTGATGTTATAGTACTATTTCGGAAATCACCACATTTCCTCATCAGACTTCTTTTTGATTATTAAATTAAATTATTTTTAATTTAATTTTCATAACCACTTCTCTCAGGCTTTGAACCCGGGAGCTCGGAGTTGCAGAGCCAATACGCTACCTATTGTGCTACGCTAGCCGAGTTGGCTGTTGTGTTTATTTCATCTTCCTTAAACAAACCAACTACAAACAAGAGCAACTGATCTGCCGCTATTTAACTTGTTTGTGTGGTTGTTGTTTGTGTTTTTTATTTTTGCAAATTCTTTATTTTATGCATTTTTAAGGCGTGCTCATCCTTGTATACAATGTTTGTTCATTTTTCTGTTGGCCTAGTAAAATGTTAATATTTTATAATTTTATTGAGCTCAAGGCCAGTTTATGGAAGATTTGTTTTTGAAAAAACAACAACAGTTTTTAATGGTTGCAGTTATAGTACTATTTCGGAAATCACCACATTTCCTCAGCAGACTTCTTTTTTGATTATTAAATTAAACTGAGAGAAGTGGTTATGAAAAATTAAAATTAAAAATAATTTAATTTAATAATAAAAAAAGAAGTCTGATGAGGAAATGTGGTGATTTCCGAAAGAGTACTATAACCTCAACCATTAAAAACTGTTGTTTTTTCACAAACAAATCTTCCATAAACTGACCTTGAGCTCAATAAAATTATAAAATATTAACATTTTACTAGGCCAACAGAAAAATGAACAAACATTGTATACAAGGATGAGCACGCCTTAAAAATGCATAAAATAAAGAATTTGCAAAAATAAAAAACACAAACAACAACCACACAAACAAGTTAAATAGCGGCAGATCAGTTGCTCTTGTTTGTAGTTGGTTTGTTTAAGGAAGATGAAATAAACACAACAGCCAACTCGGCTAGCGTAGCACAATAGGTAGCGTATTGGCTCTGCAACTCCGAGCTCCCGGGTTCAAAGCCTGAGATAAGTGGTTATGAAAATTAAATTAAAAATAATTTAATTTAATAATCAAAAAAAAGTCTGATGAGGAAATGTGGTGATTTCCGAAATAGTACTATAACTTCAACCATTAAAAACTGTTGTTGTTTTTTCACAAACAAATCTTCCATAAACTGGCCTTGAGCTCAATAAAATTATAAAATATTAACATTTTACTAGGCCAACAGAAAAATGAACAAACATTGTATACAAGGATGAGCACGCCTTAAAAATGCATAAAATGAAGAATTTGCAAAAATAAAAAACACAAACAACAACCACACAAACAAGTTAAATAGCGGCAGATCAGTTGCTCTTGTTTGTAGTTGGTTTGTTTAAGGAAGATGAAATAAACACAACAGCCAACTCGGCTAGCGTAGCACAATATGTAGCGTATTGGCTCTGCAACTCCGAGCTCCCGGGTTCAAAGCCTGAGAGAAGTGGTTATGAAAATTAAATTAAAAATAATTTAATTTAATAATCAAAAAGAAGTCTGATGAGGAAATGTGGTGATTTCCGAAATAGTACTATAACTTCAACCATTAAAAACTATTGTTGTTTTTTCACTAACAAAATATTCCATAAACTGGCCTTGAACTCAATAAAATTATAAAATATTAACATTTTACTAGGCCAACAGAAAAATGAACAAACATTGTATACAAGGATGAGCACCCCTTAAAAATGCATAAAATAAAGAATTTGCAAAAATAAAAAACACAAACAACAACCACACAAACAAGTTAAATA
Organism: Philophylla caesio; assembly: GCA_963971545.1. Taxonomy (NCBI): domain Eukaryota; kingdom Metazoa; phylum Arthropoda; class Insecta; order Diptera; family Tephritidae; genus Philophylla; species Philophylla caesio. The sequence goes on along the minus strand of OZ020604.1, from coordinate 120,807,985 downwards.
GCGGCAGATCAGTTGCTCTTGTTTGTAGTTGGTTTGTTTAAGGAAGATGAAATAAACACAACAGCCAACTCGGCTAGCGTAGCACAATAGGTAGCGTATTGGCTCTGCAACTCCGAGCTCCCGGGTTCAAAGCCTGAGAGAAGTGGTTATGAAAATTAAATTAAAAATAATTTAATTTAATAATCAAAAAAAAGTCTGATGAGGAAATGTGGTGATTTCCGAAATAGTACTATAACTTCAACCATTAAAAACTGTTGTTGTTTTTTCACTAACAAAATCTTCCATAAACTGGCCTTGAGCTCAATAAAATTATAAAATATTAACAAAATATTAATATTTTTAAAATAAAGTACTTATGTGACTTAGCTGGCGAACTTAAACCCATGTCACATAACACCTCACTACTTGCCCTACGCTTGTGCCGTCAAGCCGGTGCATGTAATATAATATACCATTGGCACGGGTTATGCTTGCATTACATTTTATTCGTACGATGTAGAAATGTTAATGTTGGAATGTGATAATGAATTTATGTATATTTAATATTGTAAGTATGGGATATGTATATGCACTACAGGGGACATCTCTCTAACGGAGGCGACCTCTGGACCCGACGACGTACCGACGATGTCTGGGCGACATTCACAGGAAGTCGTTTTCCAGATTCGTCGACTCCCGACCTGTGAATGCCGTCCTGGGAGTCCAACTTCCACCTGTAGCAGCTGGACAGCTCCAGCTGCCTCGTGAGTCCCCCGTTTCTCTGGCTCAACTTAGATCTGGATTTTGTAGCAGGTTAATTTCCTATCTATCCAGGATCAGCCCCGACAGTCCCCTCACGACACCAATCACCTATACACATGCCGGACCAAACCTGCTCAACTGACAACCCTCTTCCAATGGTCCGACCTTGTTGAAACTGCTCGTTTCCTGAACCTCTCGCCAGTTGACCTTGGCGATAAAGTTTGAGGGTTTGCGTCAGCCTTAGTGGGGTCTAGCTAGCCGCTACATCAACAAAAATAATACGGCGGGGAAAGTGGTAATTTTTTCCCACGGTAAGAACAAAATTTACTAGTTCACTAACAAAGGCACAAGTTACCACAAACGCTTAGCTAACGTGTTTGCTAGCCATTATAATCGTGTAGGGCTATGTGCATACAAAGAGTGTTTTTTTAGACATGTGACTGCCGCGGCTGGCTCGAATAAATTCCAGCCGAGTGGTTAAATTTTCGACAACTTTTTGCAGCAATTCTAACCGTATGCCCATAATAACACGACGAATATTCTCTTCCAATTCGTCTTGAAATGGCAAACCAAACTGAGTATAAATCAAGTAACAGCTGTATAAAAGACCAACCCCGAAAAAGTATTGCGTCATTGAAAACGACACGTCGATCACACAAGTCTGCAAAAAAAAAATAATTGAGAGCTGTTTTGGTTTTTTTATGTAATTCTTATGTTTTTGGGTGTGCTGAATCCGAAAATAACTTTAATTTTGTCATAGAACATCACGTTTTCTGAAAATGTAGGTGTCTATGTTAAACAAGTTATCATGTTAAAATAAAATATAAGAGAATAAAAAAAAATTTTTAAATTTATAATAGCGTAACAAAACTAATTTATTTATGTAAAATATATTAATTAGTAAGCACTAAACACATTTATTTTTCTCAGTCAGACTCCTTGCTCTTCACTCACGTCTCCTAAATTTTCTGGAAATTAGTCGAGGTGGGAATGAAGAAAATGTACTTTTAAACTTATCAAGCAACCAAAAGCTTGAAATGCTTTTAACATTCTTTTGACGATTTGTTTGTAGTTAGGATCTTTGGTATTGCCTAAAAATTTATTTATGACCTCTTTAAAGGCAATCCACCCTCCTCTTTGAGGATCCATCATGGTTGTGGTGAATAGTGGATCAGCCATAAGCCGTCTAATATCTGGTCCAACGAAAACATCTTCCTTCAGCTTTGCCTCCGAGAGGCCTGGAAACTTTGATATTAAGTATTTGAAGCAATTTCTATCTCTTGGAAGTCACTTTACAAATTACTTCATCAATCCCAGCTTTACGTGAAGCGGTGGTAGAAGAACTTTATGAGGAGGCACGAAAGTTTCATGTAGGACATTCTTTTCGCCAACTTTAAGTTCCCTCGGAGGCCAACTCTTTTTGGTCCAGTGAATTGTTAGGTCTCTACTATCCCATAGACACAAAGCAAGGGAATTTGGTAAACCCAGATTGTTGTCCGAGCACCATGCCCAAGATTTTGAAATCACCGCACACTTGCCAACCGTGGTCTTTATATTTTAATTTGCAATAATCAACTCCAAGTTCTTGTAGGTTTCTTTGAGGTGTACGGAATGACCGACAGTAATGGAAGTATAAAAACCGCCGTTGTGAAGCAGAACTGCTTTAAGGCTTCTTTTTGAAGAATCTATGAAAATACGCCACTCTGCTGGGTCGTATGAGATCTTAAATGTTTCCATCAAACCTTCAATATTGGTACAATAAACCAACTCGTCCTCTTGGGCAAAGTAGGAAGTAAACTGCTTCTCACGATATGTAAACCAGGAGGAAGACACTCCCGACAAAAGTAGGTTCCTGCTTTTAAGCCTTAATCCAAGCAACTCAACAGCATTTTTGGGAAGATTCAAGTCTCTTACCAAATCATTTAGCTCGCCCTGGGAAAACAATTTCGGACTGTCATCTTCAAATTCAAAACTTGACATGTCATCGGATTCTTCCAAGGTAGCAGGGACCTTGGGCACTGATATTTCAGTCCCATGAGGGGTGGGACGAGTAGCTGATTGCAGATTGGGGTATAAAATTGACTGCTTCCGTTTTGAATTATACCCTTTCACATTACACGAACAAAAGTAACAATCGTCACTATGGTTCTTTTGCTAGCGCCATACCATAGGAATCGCATATCGGAAAGCATTTTTCTTGCCCTTAAACCAGATCCGAAGATCTTCAACACATCGTTTGCAGAGTTTATGAGGTGCCCAAACTTTATTCTGATCTCCGTAATATTAACTTGCAGCTTTAATATAATATATTCGCCACAAATATAACAGAAACTGTCAGACGAGTTCACTCACTTCCACACAGACGACATTGCACTATACTGAACCAAGATCTACAAAACAATGACGAGTTAACACGTAATTGGACCGCACCACTTTCTACACTATGGGAGCGCGCACGTTCAGGTTACAACATGTTTATGTTTGATAGTGCAGCTCACACAGGGTGGTCCTTATTTAGAAATTAATGATAGTTATGGTAAACATTTGAAAACAGTAATCAAAATAAAATTATACCTTTTATTAATGCCTACAAGTTAGCCCAAAAAAACACTTTTTTATAATAAAATTTTGCGTTTTGTAAAATAACGTTACGTTCTGGAATTTTTTGAGTATTTTCAGAACAGCTAAATACATAGAAATCAGTTGGAGATGTCCCGACAGCATTTTTGTTGCAGACCTGTGTTGTTCGACTTTTTGTTAAACCGGTTTTCGAATTATTTGAAAAATTGTTATTTCAAATAAAGTGGTTCCTAATTTTTAGGTTAAGAAAAAATCGGGTTCCAAGTAAGAAAAAGGTGGTTTCAAAATAAAGCCTCTATGCTCAAAATAAAGTCTCTTAATTTTGACGTGGGGATAAGCTCAGAAAAAGTTAAAACAAACCTAAAATATAAAACGAAAAAGCGAGGAAAGGCTATCTCTAACTAATAGTCTCAAATTTTGAGATTATACCAAATTACAGAATACGTGCATTATTTTCAGTAAGGCGTTATAAAATTTTTCAATGTTTCCCGTCCTCTTATAACATTTTTATATATATATAAAATCTCCAAAAATACCTTTGTTGCATCTTTACTGCAAATTATTAGGATTTTCAATGTAATATATTATTGATGAACACTTTGTGGTTGCCGTTTCAAACAAAATTTTATGGATGTAAAATTTTTCGATGTAATGCCGTATATACATACATACATTTCTCAAAGGTTACAACTAGGTAAAAAAAAATAGGTTTTAGCATGGTACAATAAACAGGTATAATAAAAAACACTTTGTAGCAGTCTTGCTTGCGCTTCGTAGAAAATAACTCATGTGAATTCGATAGCAACAATTCGTATAATAATAAAAAAAAACATTTTTTTCGGTTGTTTCAATGCAAGGTGCTGTCCGAAGCAATACCGGACGAAAGAATCTTACTTGACGCAACCTCGAAGCTAATTGATTTAACTAATGATCATCAAAAATTAATCAGCGAAATATAAACTAACTCAGCAGCGTTGCATTTAAGCATGTATAAAAGGGTTGTAAAATAACATAAAATAAAAAGTATTACAGGCATGTTACTTAAAGTAGGTATACAAAAGTTTAAGAAAAGCAAGGCTGTTACCGTCTTCCCCTAGGATGCTAAAATCGACCCGATGAGGCATCCTAAGTGGTCTGTCGAGGACGTCCTCGGCGTCGGATCATGTTGACTGGATTCTCGAAAACACCAGCAGCGCTTTGACATGCGTTGAAGATTAAATTCTTGCGCGATTACATAAGCAGTAGCTCCTAGCTTGCCGGTGATTACGTAGGATCCATTGCTCAAAACGTAAGTGCTGACAAGGACTTTCGGTCCAATCTCTAAGCTGTCTTGAATACGTCGTCGTATATTAGTATAGCTTTTGTTGGAATCTTGTTGCTTAAGTTCGAATTCACTAGCAGATGCGAATAGGTTAACGAGAGTGCTTAGGTATGGTGTAATTTCGGCAATAAAATTTTCGGAATGGACGACAGCTCTTACATCAATACAATGGTTCTCATCTCGCACCCAAAGGTAAGATACGATGCAGTGTAACCAGTGCTTTGGCAACGAGTGGTGTTCATGGCGAAGCGTATGGCAGGCAACTTCTCTGCCCATCCGCGGTAGTGTCTTCCAACCAGCATGGCCAACTGTGTTTTGAGATCTCTTTTGTTCCTCTATACGGGATTAGCTTGAGGATGATAAACAGGCGTAAACACTTCTTCTATGTTCAGACAGAAAGCAACCTTCTGCATTGAAATTGAACTCCATTATCACGGATGACCTTTCTCGGGATTCCATAACGCAGGAATACTTTGTCAATTAGCATTTTTACGCAGTTTTCGGAAGTAGCTTCAGCTAAGGCAAATAGCTCTACCCAGCGGCTAGTGATGTCTTTCGTGATGAAGATCCATTGTAACCGATTTGCATCAGGAGGCAATGGACCAAGAAAGTCAATGGCAATAGTTTCAAAACGCTGTATACTTGAGACCGTCTGGTATAAACCCATCGGTTTTAAATTGGTTGCCATATAACGTTAGCAATCGATAAAATTTTTGACGTGTTTTTCGATGTCTTTCCGGATACCTGGAAAATAGTTGCGCAAAGCGATCTTAAAGGAAGTTCGATCAATTCCATAATGGCCTGCTGTTTTTTGATATGGTAGTGTTCCAATATAGAGGTGCGTTCGTTTTTAGGGATAACCGATTGCGCGTTTTCACTGTTTTCGTCATGGTAACAATAGAGTACACCGGCATTCATAGTATACCCTCTTTACCCCCAATGTGCACAGCTATCAGTTTTCCTTTCGAAGCAGTCGATTATATTATACGTTTGAAAAATTAGTGCCCATCGAACAAGGCATCCAGTTGGTGATTTTAGCGTTATTAGCCACTTCAAAGGTTGGCGATCTGTAATAAGAGTCACCTCGGATCCTTCGATATAACCACGACAGAAATATCGGCCCAAATAATGGCTAATGCTTTGCGCTCGATTGTGGAGTAGTTTTGCTCAGCTTTTGACAGTAACCTACTATTCGACGGGATGCTCATGTGCTCCCTCCCCCTGAAGTAGAACTGCTCCTAGTTCATATCCACTGGCATCGGTTTTCAAAATGAATGGTAGATTTTCATCACCGTGTTTTAAAAATGGGTGATGTCGTTAATAATCTTTTCAGCTGGTCAAATGCTGATTGTTGCTTATCTGTCTGAGATTGGCGCAAAGCTATAGCTGCAACCTTCTGTGGGTCGGCTGTGATGCCAATTGGGGCCAATATGTGCCCCACATACTTTATCTCATGGGATGCAAAGCGACACTTATCGATATTTGCCGTAATCGATTAAAAACTCGATTAAGCTCTTCCAGATGTTCTTCAAAATTCCTTAAACACAAAATAATATCTTCTAAGTGCGCAACCAGAACTAGACTACTTAACGACATTTTAAGACGATCAATTAGGCGCTGAAATGTGGCTGGCGCGTTTCGTAGACCAAAAGGCATGTGTCAATTTGTACATCCCGAATGGCGTGACGAATGCTGTTTTATCATGGTCCTCATTCTCAACGCCAATTTGCCAATAGCCAGACTGCAAATCTATAGTTGACCTAAACTTTGTGGCTTTTCCTGAATGTAGCAATACGTCCACACGAGGTAGAGGATACCGTTCTGTTGTGGTGTTGCGTTTAACTCTCTGTACTCGATACAGAGGCGTATGCCGTCTGTCTTCTTTGAAACGATTACCACAGAAGCTGCCAATGGTGTTTCGCACTCAACAATTACTACCGTTTCTAGTATTTTACTTATTTCGTGATTCAGCTGTTCTTTGCGTCGTGGCGACAGCCGATACGGTGGCAAAGCGATTGGATGATGTTAACCCGTGACGATTCGTTGGGTGGCTAACGCTGTTGCTGAAGTTGGTTCTTTGAATATCTCAGCGTTGTTGTAAAGCACTGAATCTAGCTCAGCTTTATGCTCCGCTTGCAGACTACAAACAGTTTTCGGTTGTTCATTGAACTCAAACATATATATTGGGATACAGTTTTCAGCGACAAATTTTTCGTAATCTTCTAATGGTTTTTAGGCGGTGCAAACAAACTAGACGTATTTTCAGAAGTTATATCCCCAACCGGTAATGCGCTTCTAAAAATGTCTTGCACGGAGTGTGGCGAATAGTCGTTTTGCCGTGATCGTTTTCCTTTAACAAATGGTCCGTAATTTGTTTCAGGGCAAGTTTCCGCAGAAACAGCATCCGGAGAGTTTTTACCGCTCTTATCGATGTATCGGAGACATTTTGAGTACTCATTGTGAGCTTTTGTAGTAGGTGATTGCAGATAACTCGTCACCACATGTGCACCAGCGATATCCAGAGCGAATATTTGACTGCCATTGCTAGGTTTAAACAAATTATACTTCACGTTTCGCTTGTCTTCATAATACCAAAATCCCTGTGCCATATTCAAAACGATTCCCGCTTGCTCCATAAAGTCTGCTCCGATAAACGTGCGGTTCCTCGTTGCATTGGGTAAGGATATTAAACGAATTTTCCTCACCCTGTTGCCAATAGTTACAGCGCAGATGGTGGATCGCATCCTTTGAGTGGTAGTAGTACCATCTAAGGAGAAGTCTGCCAGGAGATCTTGTAGTACACACCTATTGTTACGCAAAATTTTCTTTAAGTTTGCGCTAGCAATACTTGTTTTTGCCCCAATGTCGAATACAGTTTCTACCTTCATTCCAAACATCGCAAAATGGAAGCAGTTGAAAGACAAGTATTGAGGACTTTCCTCACTATGCCCGCAGGATTTTGGACAATTTGCACGGTACACACCTGGTGCGCCACAGCCATAGCATGAAAAAGCGGCTGCAAGTTTCTAATGAGACGGTGCTGCGCTGGCATTTAGCATAACACTCTGTTGAAGTTTTTGGGCCTCTTGTGACTGTTGCTCTTTTCTTTTTTTAAAACAAACATTACAGTATGGCCTCGCAATCTGCAAAACGAGCACCTCTTTGGTACTTCCAGATATTCGCCTTTCTCGCTAGCTGCCGCTGTTAGCTGCTTCGCTTCGGCTAAAAAAATTTCTGCATCTCGACATTGCGATATTAATTCGTCAAATGCTTTATATTTATCCCGAAGTACGCTCTCTTATCTTTATAGACAAAAGGCCCTTAATCATGCTCAGTTGCACTGCTTCGCTGATGGAATCTGTCAACTGCAAAAACAGTTGTCGCTTCTTACATATGAAACTGTCGGTACGCTCACGCATTTGTTGGTTTTGCTCGAAAATATTTAAGTAAATTTTCCAATTGGGCGTTGGAGGGGAAAATGTTGTGCGTATTAACTCGACTACATAGTTAAAAGTTGCCACAATGTCCTTCACACCGATCCACCAAGTCGCAGCGTAATTTTTCAGCTAAAGTGGCATACCGCGCAAGGCATCTTCAATATCTTTATAAACGGTAATAGCTGCAATAAATTCCTCAACTGCCGATGGATCACGTTGCCCACGAAAACGTCCTGAGCATTGCGTAAAAAAGCCGCATTTACCGCCGCCTGCAATTTCTGCTGGTATTTGCGATAATTGTTCGGGAGAAAACGAAGCTATTTTGCTTTTTTCTCCTTCTTCCATTAATTCGGTTTGCTCTTGCTGGCCTCCAGTTTGGGCGCCAATGAAACAGTCTTGCCTGCGCTTCGTAGAAAATAATAACTCATGTGAGTTCCATAGCAACATTTCGCACATAATCTTCTTCGGTTGTTTCAAGGCAAGATGCTGTCCGAAGCAATACCGGACGAGAGAACCTTACTTGGCGCAAGCTCGAAGCTGATTGATTTTACTTATGATCATCAAAAATTAATCAGCGAAATATGAACTAACGCAGCAGCGTTGCATTTAAGAAGGTACAAAAGGGTTGCAAAATAACATAAAATAAAAAGTATTACAGGCATGTTACTTAAAGTAGGTAAACAAAAGTTTAAGAAAAGCAGGGCTGTTACAACTTTGTTTACAAGACAATCTTTGTATACATTTTGTAAATTTCTAATTTCTAATTTATACAAATTTTGCGTTAACGTGATTTGGAAAACATGCATGCAAATATATGTATGTATGTGCATATGGTACTCAGAAATTGAACATTGTTTTAATATCCAATTGGAAACGAGCTTGGGCATGCCACTTACTTCAAACAGTTGGGTGCGTTCCAACCATTTTTTGCATTTTTGAAGGCATACAAGGAAAATCTTGTTAAAATTTTGTTACCAGGAGCAATGCTTCCAGGGGAGCCGTGCTAGTATGATGCGTCTTGCACTGTTTGCAATGAAAACAAATTTATTTTTCAACCAAAATGTAAAAACGCGTTCATTTTGTTTACATTTATAATTATGAAACTCGTCAAATTTGATATATAACCTACAAGACGGGTAATGGCGAGCAAACAAAGTAGCTAAGCGTTAGCGTTCACTTGCTAGATTGTTAACAAATTAGTCGCATTTGTTCTAGCCGTGGGAAAAAAATGACCATTTCCCCTCCTTGTTTCACGACGGTATGATCATCCTACTTGATCTTACTCATGGGATTTACACATATAATTTTCCACTCACTCTCTGGTGTTGTTTGTTAGCAGTACTAGTTCTATTAGTTCCCGGCTCTGTTATCTACTTGTTATTACTAACTACTTTTACTTGTTACCCTTATTCTTGTTATCGGAAACAGTTTTATAAGTTATCAAATTTTTATTTATTTGTTACCTCTAACCCATGGTTGAAATAATTGGTTCATGCCTCTAACCACTTCTATTTGTTAACTACTGGTTACCGCTAACCGTTAGTACAGTTACCTAACCATTACCTTTAGCTCACTAAATTTTTTAAATAAAAAAAAACTTTGCTAAGTATTTTATTTTACAATATTTATCAATTTACAACATTTAAACTTATAGTAATTATTATTAATAATTTCTTAATATAAAGTACAATTTATCACCTTAAAATACCAAAGATAATATCATACAAATTCATTTTTACCTTACTCTAATTAATTTATTAACAAATCTGCTTATATAACTTATATTTATCTAACATAAGTCTTCATATATAAGTTGAGCGTTTGTGTCCCAAGGAACGTTATTCTTCAAGTCAAGTCCATACCGAACCGGTATTTTGCTAAAAATATACAAAATTCAAAAAACTTATAAATCATTAGTTGATAATTATTCTGCAAAAAATTAATTTTTTTAAAGAAAATAACATGAACCGAAAGATAATTGATTATTCTTTCTAACAGCATCCATTTTTATATGAAATTTCCAAAATTTTCAATGCCGTATATGTACTGTACACATGCATTCAGGCAATTTTCAAAAGATCGAAAATTTCATAAAATATAATAGACTGAAAGATAATTGATTACTCTTTCTAATAGCATCCATGTTTTTTTGAAATTTTTGAAAATTTCCAAATTATTAATTAAAATGCCGTAATGTACTGTGTACACACGATTGATCGAAACAAAGGTTGCTATTCCTCTCTTTGGGTAAACGCACCCATTTCTGGACACTCAACATTTCCTTTACTTTTACGCTCTTTTTCCTGCCTTTAACCAAACCGTGAATAATTCTTTTGTTTGTATCAGTATAAATATTTTTTAATAATATAGCGTTTACGTAATTGGCTTGATGTATTCATTACCCGAAAAAAAACACAGATGTCCGGATACTTAGATGGTCGTGTATTTACCCTACATTACATTTCAGTTTTCAGGGAGTTTTGACACTCCCTTACAAAAGGTTGCATTTAAGAAGAATAAAAAGAGGGAATAATTTGAACCCTTTTTGAAAAATTTACTAATTCAGATGTTCGCGAAATAGGTAATTAGTAGTTAGCAAATCTGAAAATTCACATGCATTTTTGAGCTTTAATGAAAATATAAAGGTAAACTGACACAAAATTCTTGTATTCTTATAAATGCCTTTTTTCAGTAAGAAATCTTTATCGGATCGGTAAGAAGAGGTTTTGTCAAGTGTGTAGCGGTGCGTGCTATAACTCGATGTACCGCTGAGTTCGGGTAAGCGGTGAAATCGGTAATTATTATTGTTTTTATTACAATATCTTTTTTTTTTAACTGGACTTAAGCTAAATTCACGGACACAGAAATTTGTTGTTATTAACAGGAAACCATTTATTGTTTTATTTTGTGAATATGGAGGAAAAAAATAATATTATAATTTAGAGATTGATTTTGAAATTTCATTTGTTTTCAACTTATTTCCTCGTAGAAGTTCTGAGCCTGTATTACAGAATGCTTGTCCATACCGTGGCCATCTTGCAAAGTCAGTAGAATGTAGAGTGCAACTAGCCAGGTAAGAGATCTTCGCATTACAGTTTTAATTACAATCTAGAAAAAATAATGTATACAAAGCTTGCTATATTTATACATACGTATGTAACTAGTAATATTTCTACCAACCGATTCATAAAAATAGGCTTTGAGTGTTTATTCAGCCCAGCACGATCACAGCCACATTATTGCAATTTCGTCCAGAGCTTATCCAACTTCAATTTATCTAAGTTAGTGAATAATTAAATACTAAATGTGAAATATATTCTCTACATAATGTTGCAATTGCGTCAACGGATCACAAAGTATAATAGCTCTTATTCAAGTTATTCACTAACATACTTAAGATCGATTTCAGGGACCTGGTATGTGTTGCATGACCGAAATTGAATCATTGTTATTTTTAAAAAGAGCATGAAACCTGTCGTTGCATTCAAAATAGTGTTTTTATAACGTTTTGCACCTCTGAAAGAATGCTCTGCGAAAAAATATTAATTTATGGTTATTTACTTTATGCATGTAAAATCGAATTTGAACTACATACCTACATATGTTTGTATGTACTCGTACATTCCTAGGCTTTAAGCAAAAGTTGGATACCAATACGACTGAAAATGGAAGCGCTAAGTTTAAAGTTGCCGTTGGTTTAAACTAAAATCAGAAAATTGTAATTCAATTGCGAAATTTTATGATCTAATACAAAACATACCGAAATTTTTAGATATTTTAAAATTAAGTGTCACCCAATAAATATAAAACAATAAGACAAAACGAAACAATGTTGTCTCTTAATATTTTGTATGAACAAGTTTGCAGACTGTTTTTTGCAGAGAAGCAACACCGTGCTCCGATGAGGGAGCCGAGTAAGCGAGACAACTGCCAGGTTACCCAACCATTAATGATTGAATCATGCTGTGCACATGCATTAAGGCAATTTTCAAAAGTGCGAAAACTTCATAAAAAATATTTATAAAATTTAAAAAAAATGTAATTGGCAGAAAGATAAAAAACAACAATACTCAAAGCGGTAGAAGTTCAAGTACTATTTCGGAAATCACCACATTTCCTCATCAGACTTCGTTCTTCTTGGCTTCTGCGGGAGTCGAACCCGCAACAACATGCGCAATACTTAAGCCGGCAGCTAAACGCATTCAGCTAAGCCTACGATGTGTGATAATAAATAAATGCCACCTAGTGCACATCGGGCGAAAAGTACACCAAAAATTTTGGGAGAAAACTACACCCAAGTAGTCGTCAAACTGGTGCCCCTGGATCTTCAAACAGGTCTGAAGAGACAGCGGCGTTCGAACCATTAAGCTCGGAATCTCGTCCATTCCGACAGCTCAAGAAAACAGCGTATCATGCTCGGAACCCCGTCCGTTCCGACATCCCTCACTACCAGGCTGCTCGGAATCTTGTTTATTCCGACAGCCCCCAGATTACCCAGGGAAGTTGCTGCTTGGAACCTCGTCCGTTCCGACGGCCTCCTTTAGCAGTAGCGAAAAATGGAAGAAAGCTTGTGAGGCAATAGCAGAAGAAATGAAGAGGTTGAGAACTCTCAACCGACAAAAGCGTAGCAGCGGCGACTAACCGCCTTTCCCCCCCATGATGTAATGCTTGACGGCAGTCCCGTGGGGAGCGGAATTTCGACGAAAACAGGTTCATCCTGGTTTCAAAGAGCCACTTGAGGGTAGTGCGCTACCACAACGCCCCTGAAAAAAAAAAAAAACGATGTGTAAGCTGTTGGTATTTTTCCTGCTTTCCCTTCACAGCTTACTTCAATCAAGTGCGGCTGTACTGCCGCTTTTTCTTCTTGACTGTGTAATGTTGTTTGTAAAATTTCTATTTTGTTAGAATTTGTTTGTATAAGGCTGGCTCATCCTTTTATACATTTTATTTGTTATTGTTTGGACATATTTATTATTTTTAAATATTTTTGAGCTTTAAGGCCGATTAGTTTATTTGGAAAATTATTTGGAGGTATATAGAAATTGTAAATGCACATTCAAATAAGCAATTTTCATAATTTGAAAATTTTCATACAAAATATAAACATTTTTAACATAAAATAAAATGAACAGAAAGATAGTTGACTATTCTTACTAAGAATATGCATTCCTATTAAAAATTAATACACATTTTTGAAAAATCAATACATCACTTAGAACATATGTATGTATACTATACATGCAAAAAGGTAATTCTCAAAAGTTGAATATTTTAACAAAAAAAATTATTTAAATTAAAAAAAATATATTGGACTAAAAGTTAATTGTTTGACATTTAAAAAATGTATACCTTACTAGCAACTTTGGGAACTGTCGATAAGTATCCAGTACATGCACTAAAACAATTCGCAAAACTTGCAGATTTAAATATAAAATTTTGATTCATTTAAATGAAAACATAATGAACTGGAAAGCAATTTAACATTCTTTTAACAAATAACAATTTCTATCTGCAATTATCCAACATTTTTGAAAAAATAAGACTTAGCTAACTTCAAAAAATGTCATACACGTACTGTGCGCATGCATATATGTAGTTATCACAGAATCCCTAAATTTTTGCACATAATGGTTCTAAATTTAGTAACAATACAACGGATCGAGCATTAGTATATTAACATACTCTCTAATTAATATTTACAACTACAATTTTCTATTTGAAAGAAAAAAAACAAGATGAAGCAACAGATTTTTTTACAAAACATTTGAATTAATTAAGCTTAATAAATATGTGTGTTCTTAGTACCTTATAATTTTTAATTGAATCGGATGTAATTAGAAAGAGAAATTAATTATCTTTAAGTCAAATATATTTTTTTAAATTTAGTTATTTTTTTTTTGTTTTTTGGGAATTGCCTTTTTGCAAGTAACATACATATGTATGCGGCGTATCACATATGTATGTAGTTCTATGAGAAGTACTGATTTTTCAAAAATGTGTATTCATTTTAATAAGAAACTCATACCATTAGTAAGAATAGTCAATCATCTTTCGGTTAATGAGTTAAAACTGTCATTTCCAGGCATTGCAAGTCCGCCGAAGATCGCAGCGGTACGCGTCTTCGTTGTGGAGAGAAAGGACACTTCGCCAAGCAATGCAAAGCAGCACCCAAATGCGCCATTTGCAAGACAGCACAAGACCACCTTACTGGAAGCTACAGATGTCCAGCGTACAAAAAAGCGGTCAACCAGATGAAACAATGATTAAGTGCATACAGATTAATTTAAATCACTGCAAGGCTGCACAAGACTTTCTAAAGCAAGCAGTCTACGAACAAAATATTGATATTGCGATCATCAGCGAGCAGTACAAAGAACCCTCAATGGAAGGAAGTTGGCTGCAAGACAAAGGGAAAAAAACTGCAATATGGGTATGCGGAGACTTCCCCATTGAATCCATGGACAACAATGGCTTTATCTACGCAAAAATTGGAAAAACCCCCTTTTGCAGCTGCTACGGGCCACCAAGTGAACTGTTAGATTCTTATAAAAACATGCTAAGTCGTCTGGTAGCAGACGCGTTGGAGACTTCAGCGCATGGGCGGTCGAATGGGGTAGCCCAAAAACAACTCCACGGGGTCAGGCGCTTCTTGAAGCCTTTGCCTGTCTTAATGTCGTGCTACTCAATAACGGAAGGAAAATCACATTCCAAAAGGGCAACGCGGGTTCAATCATTGACCTGACCTTTAGCAGTCCTGCAATATATAATAACATAACATGGGATGTTTCCGATGAATTTACATTCAGCGACCACTTTGCCATTAAATTTACCATAAACTCGCACCGAAACTCTTCGAATAGGAAAAAAGGGTCGAAAGTTCAGAGAATTGGTTGGAAAACGAAAATGCTTGATAACAGCATGTTGGAATATATGACGGAACTTCTTCCAGACACACTTGATGGAAACAATGAAAGCCCTAATACATGCGCTAATACACTAGTTAAGCTGGTCACCGACATTTGCAATGCATCAATGACACGTAAAAAGAGCGGAAAGGCGAGAACATCCGCTTACTGGTGGACAAAGGAAATAGCGGAGCTGCGAAGGGATTGTTTAAGACTGCGCCGACGATACCAAAGGCAGAGGGCAAGGAACAATTCCGAGTACCAATATTTCCAAGATGCGTATAAAAAAGGGCGAGTAAGACTGCGAAAAGAAATACAAAAAAGCAAGCGTGAGGCCTTTATGGAACTTATCAAAGACGTGGACTACAACCCCTGGGGCAGCGGATACCACATCGTCCTGAAAAAACTAAAAGGGCGCAACGCCAAGCCGCCAGTATGCCCACATTTCATTTAAAGAGAGAGAGAACCGAAGCAAGTCGGACGTGTATGTTTATCGCTCCGCAATTTTTCAAGTGTTTTCGAAAGCTTTTTGTTTTAAATATAAGTATGTAAACATGCTGAAATTGCTTATATCAAGATAGTGACTTTGTGACTTTGTGAAACAAATTAATTTTCTCATCAACAGTGTTTAAATAACAAAAATATATAATATTTCTTCAATAATGCCTTGTTTATGCGGACAAAAGGTTGAACTTGCTCAACCGAAAGTGCAGTGTGCGAAATGTAAAAACATTTTCCATCTTAGTTGTGTTGGTATTTTACCAGCTGATCTCAAGTTTTTGCTCTCGTCTG
This sequence comes from Philophylla caesio, assembly GCA_963971545.1. Classification (NCBI taxonomy): domain Eukaryota; kingdom Metazoa; phylum Arthropoda; class Insecta; order Diptera; family Tephritidae; genus Philophylla; species Philophylla caesio. The sequence continues at coordinate 120,792,209 of OZ020604.1, read as the reverse complement.
ATAAGCCGTTTTTTTGCAAATCTTGTTTGGCTGATCGTCGTGCGTCTGTCCGCTCACCTCCTCCATCGGTTGCCTCGGTTGAGAACAATTTTTCCAAATCTGCAATGAATGCTAATTCTCAGAAAAACAAATCATCTGTGTCAATATGCGAAGACAGTAGTAAGCAACAACTAACATTGCATTCGTTGCTTAAAGAAATGTCTGCTCTCAGAGCTGAGAATGCGCGAGTGATTTCTCTTGTTAATAATTTGCACGAAGATAAAGCACAACAAATAAAAAGAATTGAAGGTCTACATGCCGAAATACGTACAATGCAGTCTACGCTTACTGATAATGTTGTTAACATTGCACAGCTCAATGCTGAAATCAAAAATCTTCGTGCTGTGGTTCACAGTTATATAAATCTAAATGTGAAAACTGCTAGTGGAGTAAACATACTCGCTGAGAATGTGGTCTCTGCGAATCAAACTCTTTTGCTATCGCATGCCATGTCTGCGCATGCCAGTTTTAACTCTCCAGCAGTGAGGAATGCAGTGACGACGACAATTTCATCGGCAAATGCTTTCCACTGCCTTCCGCCCCGCATAATAAAGCCAATACTAGTGCTAAGTCTAATGCTGACTCTGTCTGTAAAGCAACAGCTGTTAGCACTACTTCTACTACTACTACTACTACGGCCTATGCTTCTCCTGCCATTACAGTCGTCTCTGAAGCTGGGGCCGCTCACTCTGATGCAGTTGACGTCGCTGTCCCTGCTCTTCCTGCTCTTCATGTTCCTGCTAATTCTCGTACTGTCAACGCATCTTCAAACTCTTACACATCTTATTCGCTTGCTGTTACTGGTGGAAATGTGGGTTCTGCTAATGGATTTTCTACTTCTGGTGGTGAGAAATTCCAGTTTCCGGCTTCTGTTGAAAAGAAAAAAAGGCGTCAATATCTGAGGATGTTTGGTTTAAACTCTAACTCGGAGCTAGAAGTAGCTGTCCGTAAGAAGTGGTAACATTTATCTTCGTTTTTACCTACAGCCACTGCGACTCATATTGTTGATTATGTAGTGAAGCATGCCGGTATATATAAAAAGCACTTAGCCTGCTTCGCTCTGGTCAAGCAACAAACACCGCCTGTTAAAGCAAGCAGTATTAATTTCAAACTCGGTGTCTCTGTGGCTTTCTACGAAAAGCTGATCTCACCAGATCTCTGGCCAGCTAATGTCAGATTGCGCCCGTATAAACCTGTAATAAACCTATTAACGTATATCGGAAGGATATGGATGCTTTAAAGACAGGATGTACAAGAGGTGGTGGGGCTCTCATTGCGGTGCAAAGAAAATTTCACTCCTACTTAGTCACACTTGAGAATAGTGATTCTCTACTTGACCAACTTTGTGTTTGCGTAAGAGGGTCATCGCCTCTTAGCTCTCTGTTCTTTATTGTTTCCTATATCCCGCCTAATAGTAATGATCATATTTATCGTGCTCATTGTGATAATATCACTTCGTTAGTTTTAAGTAAAATGGGTGATAACCATGTTTGTGTATTGGGGGATTTCAACCTGGGTAATGTGCGGTGGTCCAAATCCTTTTCTAACTCAAACTTTGGTCTTACGCCTTTAAATATATCTAAGACTCATGAATCAATTATCATTGACAATCTTCTAAGCCTAAACTTATTGCAATTCAATAGATTTGCTAACAAGTTAGACAGAATTCTAGATCTTGCTTTTATCAGTGATAATGTTAATTGTTCTATTGAAAAATGCCATGCACCACTGTCACCATCTGATATGCACCATCTAACCCTTGTTTTAAAATTTGAGTTTTATAATTTTTCAACAAGTTATCCTGTTAACCACACCTCGTTTAATTTTAGGGTATGCGATTTTTCAAAAATAAACTCGCTATTATCGGAGCGTAACTGGGACGATTTACTTTCCTCACTTGATGTTTCAGAATGTTATCAAACTTTCAAATGTATTTTATCCGAAACCTGTATAAAAAACATACCTGTTTTTAAGAAAAAACCATATAAACTACCTTGGTACAACCACCGCCTGAAAAAGTTAAAGAATCTTAGAAATAAGTTTTTTAAAAGATATAAGACTTCAGATAATGATATTTTCTTTGCCTCGTATCAGAAATACTTGAAAGAGTTTAATTGTCTAAACAAATTTCTTTATAGGAATTACATACTGAATGTTGAGTCAAGTATTAAATCTAATCCAAAATCTTTTTGGAATTTTATAAAGTCAAAAAAAACCAGCAGTAATATTCCGTCTGCCGTTTTTTTGGAGAACAGATCTGCTTCTAACTCCTCTGATGTTGCAAATTTGTTTGCGGAATTTTTCTGCTCAAACTTTCTACAAGAGGATAGTTTTTCTCAAGACAGGTTAGACGTTTTTGATAACGCATCCCTCAGTTTTGGTTTTCTCAGTCTCTCGTCCGAGGATGTTTTAAATGGAGTAACCAAGCTAAAACCGTCTGACAAGACAGATACTGATGGTTTTTCTGCGACGTTGCTGAAAAAAGTTCCTGCGTTAATACACCCCTTAAAGCTTATCTTTAATAAGTCGCTGGCTTCAGGCGTCTTTGTGGATGATTGGCAATTTACTTGCATTACTCCTATTTTTAAAAGTGGTAATAAAAATAATGTTGGCAATTATCGACCTATTTCGAAGTTATCTACAGTCTCTAAGCTCTTTGAAACCATAGTGAAAGAAAAAATATATTTTGCAACGAAAAGCGTGATAATACCAAATCAGTACGGCTTTGTACCCCATCGTTCCACAATTACGAACTTAACGGAGTTTAGTGAATATTGCATTGCGTCTTTTATCAGAGGATTTCAGGTCGATTGCATATATACTGACTTCTCCAAAGCGTTCGACACAGTTTCCCATTCGATGCTGGTTAAGAAATTAGCTCTTCTTGGTTTCCATTCTGGATTTCTTAATTGGATCAGGTCTTACTTATTAAATAGGCGCTGCGTAGTCTCTATTGACGGGGTTTACTCTAGACCATTTACTGCCTATTATGGAGTTCCCCAAGGCAGTATTTTAGGCTCATTGCTTTTTGTGTTATTCATTAACGATATTAAAAATTGCTTTTCTTTTGCTAAATATTTACTTTATGCCGATGACTTCAAAATTTTTTCAATAATAAAAAGTCCCTCTGATGTGATTAAGCTTCAAGCAGATATAGATAACTTGCATCTCTGGTGCATGAAATCTCGACTCTCATTGAATAAAAAAAAGTGCTTTAAGATTACCTACGTGAAAATTCAAAACACCTTACCAACCCGTTACTTGATCTCTAATTCTGTATTAGAATCAGTAGAGGAAGTTCAAGATCTCGGCATTATTTTTAGTTCAAATTTTAATTTTAATAGTCATTTTAGTAATATTATTATCAGAGGTTATTCGGTTTTGGGATTTTTCAGGCGTAACTGCGTTAAGTTCGGTGACCCCTATACACTAAAATTTTTGTATACAGCATTTGTTCGTTCGAACTTGGAATACGGAGCTAATATTTGGAGGCCGCATCATAGTTCAGCCATAAATAGAATTGAACGGGTGCAAAAAGTTTTCCTTAAATTCGCATTACGTTCTTTAAATTTTTCTGAGCCGTAGCCTTCATATAGTTCACGTTTACTTTTAATAAACTTAAAGTCTTTAGAAAGTAGGCGAGTTCTGCTCTCCCTGAGATTTATTTTCGGAGTTATCAGTGGTGAAGTGGATTGTCCATTTCTTTTGGAACGGATTAACTTCAATGTTCCTAACCGCTCTTTACGCTTTGTTTTGCCTTTCTATGAAGAAAATCTTAAAACTGATTATGGCCGCAATGCTCCTATAGCCCGCGCTAACAATGAAATTTACAAGATCTCAAATTCTCTCTTCCTTGACTTTTCAGTCTCGAAAAATGAATTTTTGAACATTTTGAATTCCATTTTGTAATATAATTTCTTAATCTCTTATATGTATGCATATTAATATTTCGATTTCCAAATTATCGTTGTTAATGTTCTTAAGATCATTAGTTTTAAGTTCTAAATTTATGTTCATCATAGTCTGTAAGAAATGTATTTCATAGACTTAAATAAATAAATAAATAAATATAATGAAACGCATTGTCTCAGGGCTTTTCCCGCAGCAAGAAGCATGTAGCGCACCAAGAGAGCTAAAAGTAGAGCCCTTCGGGATCCCTCCAGTAACAAAAACCGAAGTCCTCGCCGCTGCAGAAAAATCAAAAGCAATAAGTCCCCAGGCATGGACGGTATACCGAATAGCATCCTGAAGTACATTATTAAGAAGAAGACTGAAACCTTTAGCAAACTGTACACGCAGTGTATACAAGAAGGCACATTTCCAAAGAAATGGAAGCGTCAACGGCTAGTTTTACTACCCAAAGGTAATAAGCCCCCAGAAGAGCCGTCCTCATATAGGCCTTTAAGCATGTTAGACACAGCAGGAAAAATACTGGAAGCAATTATATGCGCGCGACTACAAGAGTTCATGGAGGGTGACAGGAGACTCTTGAATCAACAATACGGCTTCCGAAAAATGCGGCCAACGGTCGATTCCATTGCCTTTGTCTGCGACATAGCGCGAAAAGCACTCGAGGGCAAAAGATGGTTCGAAGGAACAAAACAGTATTGCGCTGTTGTCACGCTGGATGTAAAAAATGCATTCAACTCCGCCAACTGGAACCACATAATTAAGGCGTTAATGGAGAAAAATCCGGACTACTTGACGGGCATACTCCTAAACTATTTTAGAGAAAGATAGATATTTTATGATACGAACGAAGGCCCAAAAAGGTACCATGTCACAGGTGGTGTGCCACAGGGTTCGGTCCTCGGACCAATCCCTTGGAACATCATGTATGATGGCATCCTTGAAATTGAAAAACCCGAGGGCGTGTCTATAATAGGCTATGCGGATGACATAGCGATCGTAGTAGTGGCGAAACATCTAGTTGAACAGAGGCATTGCTCATGACCAGTCGAAAAAAGCTGGAAAATATCCAAATCCGCATAGGAGAACACACTGAAACGTCAGCGCCAACTTTAAAATATCTCGGTGTCGTACTCGATCTACGACAGAACTTAAAGGAACACCTAAAATATGCCAGCGAGAAGGCAAGGAAGACCAGTATGGCTTTTGCAAGACTCATGCAAAATATGGGAGGCCAAAAACATAAACAAAGAACCCTGCTAGCGAGCGTCAGTTCATCAATTTTAATGTACGCGGCACCAATATGGGCAAGCTCGACTCCTATAACCTCATTCATGAGAGCACTAGCCTCAGCGCACAGATTATCATCTCTTAGAGTATGCTGTGCATTCGTGACTGTGTCAGACGAGGCTTCAAACTTGCTGGCTGGAAGATGCCCGGTAGACATAGCTGCAAGAACGGCGGCAGCAATAAAGCATAGCCCAAACGAACGCAGCAAGATACTCCAACAAAGCATCGACAAGTGGAAACAAAGGTGGGACTCGTCCCCAAAAGGACGTTGGACAAAGAGATTGATCCCAAGGGTAGACGAGTGGATTAAGAGAAAACACGGATAAACAAACTTCTACCTTACCCAGTTCCTTACCGGGCATGGCTGATTCTGGCAATATTTATATAAATACAAGCACGTTGATCACCCCTTCTGCCTACACTGCGATGGGAAAATTTAAAGCCCCGAACACGCACTGATGGACGCCACAGATTCGACACAGAACGCAACAACCTAGAACATTATATGGGAAAAGCAGTGTCTCCGGAAGGCTTGCTGAAGGTTATGTTGTCCGATAAAGATATTTGGCACAAATGTGTAGACACCATCACGGGAGTAATGCAAAGACATCAAATAGACGAGCGATACGCGAACCGCGCAAAAATATAACGCACGCTATTTACGCGCGGCGTATACGGAATATACGCTCCGTCGTAAAGTTTATGGAAAAAAAGGAAATGAGCGATTGTTTTGTGGTTAGCGAATAATAGAATTTATTCAATTTAAACGTTATAATTTGGTATAATTATGATTATGTGGTATATAAAAAATATCGAAATTACCTCCGTAGTGGCGTGGTGGATGCTGTGTCTCTCGTCTTCGGAAAAGAAGTGATCAGACGGAGTTTGTTTAAACGCCGTTGAACCGCCAAACGGTGCACCGAGTTAAGGGGAAAGTTAACGAAAGGGCACCGTTTGGCGGCAAGTACCGGCGCTCCGAAAAGTGTAAAGGACTGTGTGTGCGTGTGTGTGTGTGCATGTGGGTGAAAGTGTGTGTGCGTGAGCGTGTGTGTGCATGTGGGTGAAAGTGTGTGTGTGTGTGTGAGTGTGTACACGCAAACCGCTTACTAGGGGTGCGCGTACGATTTGTCGGTCGAATGAGGGTGGTGATGAGATTTAGGCCGGAAGCCTAAACATACCGGCCCCCTTGCTGTCAGCAAAATTACAGCGAAATGCGCGCCACCACGCTCACGTGCGGGAATATAATTCTATGAAAAAAAATAAGCTTAAATACTACGATAAGGACGTGGTTATGAATGAATTTCAGTGCTTTTAAATAGTTTACAAATAAGTAAATATACATGAAGTGTATAATATGTTAATAATAATTTGTTTAAATTTTTAATTTACGCATATCGTTCGTTTGCTGAAAAATTTAAGTTATATATGTCTCTACAACGGTTTTGGTACGAAAATGATTAACGTTGGTGAGCACCGGAGACCATCAGGCCAAAGATTGTGGCCTGTGTGAGAAGACCGCCGACTGTCGTAGGAGGGGGGTCGCTCAGCATAATCTGGGGGACCACATCGCACCCCAGGGTTAGTCTCACGGGTGTGGACTGGTAGAACTGCGGGTCCACAAGCCGCATTAGCCTGAATGGGATCGCCACCTTTGGGTCCAGGGTTTCTCGCGGAACGATGCGGCTATAATATTTGGCAACGGTCGCCTGCGTCGTGATTCTTTCCGCTACGCCATGTCTTCCCCTGAGAATCAGTGCGCACGTCGCTCCGCGCTCTGTTGTGGCGCGCTCGAGTCGGAGGGTTCGCGCCAGCTCATCGTCTATTATCGTGGCCGACGCACAGGGGTCGACCAGCGCGCGGACCAGATGGAGGCGCCCCCCTGCTTCTATTTTAGCCACCACAGTTGGTGCCACGGCTTCAAAGACCCACGTTAGGGGGGGAATGTTAGAACTGTTGAGTCGCCCGGTTCGGAAGCTGGCCGGTTGGCCCAGTCGCCTCAGCATAGCCCCAAGAGGGACGATTGCATCGCGGCGCGTTGTGCGAGGGAGTGGTCGGAAAGGACGTGTTCCCGAGCCACCCATACGTTGGTGGTTTTCGCGTGTTGACAGTCGGAAAGGACGAGTTTCCGAGCTGTCCTCAGTGTGGCGAACACGCCGCTGAGCAGGCGGTCTGAATGGACGTGATCCAGAGCCGCGCTGCTTTGACGGTCGGAAAGGACGGGTTTCCGAGCCGTCTGCGTGCTTTTCGTGTTGCAGTTTCGGACGCAATCTCCCTACTCTGTATATTTCCGTGGTTGTCGGCTGCGCAGATTCTTCGAGTTCCTCCGTTTCCAGCCTCTCCGCCTCCTCAACTTGCTGCGCCCAGGACAACGTCTGCCCAGTGAGGTCGAGCGACAATACCTCGTCCATTTCCGGCAGCGTTGCGGAGCTTGGCGATAGGCGGGCATCTTCCTCGTCGAGATGCAGAGTGGTGTGATGCTTGTCGTGGCACCTGAAGCACCGCCCCTGGCTGCCGCATATTTCCCGGTGATGAATCGGGGATAGGCAGTTGGTGCAGTACCGGTGGAGGATGACCACTCGGAGTCTCTCTTCCGCTGATTTCTTCCTATATATCGGGCAGAACCGTAATCCGTGGTTCTTGTCGCAGAGTCGACATGCGATCTCGAATCGCTGGCCACGGTCCTCCTGCTTGGTTCGCGTTACTGTGAAACGGCCCATATTTCTGGAAAAGGTACATTGTTGTTATCTATCTCCCACTTTCTTGTCGTTATTGGGTGGTGAGTAGTGGCTAATACGCTCCTAACTATCCCCTTGCAATTGGTTAAGAAGTTGCAATGGAATGCAAAAAAAAAAACTGATAGAGAGCTAAATACTATAATGCGAAAAAAACTCGTCAGTGTAGGCTACTTATAAGGTTTTATTCGAGTCTGAGGTGAGTAGGTTCAGAGTTGCATTTTGCTTATTGCCCCCTTTAAGGGAGTTACCAGAGGGTCTAACAAAGGTTCATGCCAGATTTCTGGTATGCTGCCAATTACCGGCGAGCCGCGGAAGGCGTAAAAATTTGTGTTATTGGGTGTGCTGAGGGTGCCCATTCTTCAGGTACTACGCGTGAAATCGGTTTGTCAACATTCATTTAGTTATCTTGTATCGGAAATACAGATAAGGTATGGCAACGCTGTGTGAGTGGTTTTCACCACCCACACTTGACCGGTGTCCTGACTGGTTAGCGGTCATTTGGCGCATAACCTACAGCATAACATACAGCACGCGGTTGAACAAAGTTATGGATAATCCAAATTTGTAAGTGGCAATTTACGTATTGCATGGTTATTTTTATTTTTATGGGCTTATTATTGTTTTCTTTATTATACATATTTATTTTTATTTTATTTTTTTTTTCTTTTTTATTTCTCAGGAATAAATTGGGAGATTCGACCCCGGTGAAGAAAGTCGTAACCATGCGCGTGGTTGTGCATACCCGAGGCCTTGAAACACGTCGGGTGGTGGTTTGCCATTGGCGTGATGCTCCGACTCAACCCAGGATTGGGGTGGGTGCATCGAAACCCGTCCCGCCGCCCCCACGCATGACCCTGCGTGTAACTGCTGATGGCTTTGGCCTACGTAGTGTGGAGGTCCGGCCGTTTGAGTATCCCGTGGGCAGCTAAAATTGTGGTTATAGACGAGTTGTTGTTATTGGTAGTATTAAGTGAAGTGAAAACTTGAATTACATCGAATGAAATTAAATTGAATTAAAAATAATCGAAGGTTCATTCATTCCTTGTTTTCCATTGTAAGTGATATCAATTGAGTTCAAAACAATTGAGAAATTCATTCATTCATTTTTTTTGATTTTCGAATATTTACTTGAACATCCCTAGTTACTAGGTGTTCGATATAAGTGGTGACTTTGTCTGTCACCATAGCCTGCAACCCGAAAAAATTTACGATCTTAGCCGATTTGGTTTGTGTCCTTGGCTAAGTCGAGACGGTTGAATTAAATAAATTAAAATTAATCCCCTGCAGATGGCGCGCCACGATTGGTTTCACGCTCATCTAAATAATTATTTAGAATTGAGGAATCGTTCTGTTTTGATTTTGAGAAAAAAAAAAGGAAAAAAGGTGGCACATTCAAAAGGTTGAATAAAATTTCCAAGTTTTTTACTACTTTGAATTGTCGCACGTGGCAACACTGTATGTGTTTATTCACCACACCATACCTGCCATTTTCTTGAATTGACTCAGCTGTCATTCAGAACATTTGCAGCAGCACGAGGTCGAGAACAAAATGGAATTTTCTTACGCAATAATTGGTAAGTTATAGTAATTAAAACGGTAAAGTATGTAGTAACTTAGATTATTTAGTATATATTTTATTAATTATTTCCCTATTTCAGGACAAATGCCACATCTGTCTGCCGATCCATTGCCAGCGCAGAATATGTGTACTTCGCGCACACACACAAAGCCAGCGCGGTCCCAGCCTCGAAAAAGGCAAGAAAAAAAACAGGTGGAGCCAAATACACCGTTTATCTTACATACTTCATGCAGGTTGATCCCAAAGGGATTTCATCTGCTATTAACTACATACTCACTCGGCAATAAAATTACCAATTGCATAACAACGGCGAAGTCCCTCAGTGCTTTTGGAGGAAAGGTAGTATAGTTTTCGCCGCAAGTAGCTGCGTCTGATTTTAAAGCAATTACATGGTCATTGATGTTAAAGACCTGTGGAAAATTTTTGGTGTTTTCTAAAACTATTTTTATTAGATTATTGTAAGGAACGCTTTTTCTTATAAAGTGTTTGAAATCCACAGTTTAATATCTTCGGTAATGGTCTAAGAAGTTAGCACAAACATGAACTGGGACAAATTTTCGATTTTAACAGTTACAGCTGACAAGATAGTTTCTTTCGCAAATACAAAGTACTAGGAAATTTAAATGGATCGGAGTGTGGACTCAATTGGAAGCTGCTCACTGGATGTAGATGCTGATTCCACAGACGTATCAGATACAAGTGGGAGCCTGAATTTTCCAACACCAATTTCTATTAAAGACATCACCAGAGAATTTACGACAAATATAAGAGAACGTTGTTCTGTTCAGAACTTTCCTGAATTAAATAAGAATTGTGTAGGACTTGAGCCGAAGATGATATTAAAGCAGCCCCTAGGAAATGCTAACCCAACAAATGCCTTACTTAGTTCTGCGAAACCGAATTCGAATAAAATTATAAAATATATTGATACAAGCCCGGATAAAAAGCCTAGTTACCTGAATATCGCTTGTTGTGTCAGCGGATATTCAAATCTAACAACATACGATTCTAAAAAAACGACAGGATACACCACCCACATTTCGGAAGCCGGCCAGCGGTGCAGCGCCCGCAGCTGCATAAAAGGCCACAACGCCAACAACGAACTAATTACCGCCGCTGCGTAAATGTTTAATTGATCGTTTTCGCCACATTTTAGGTCGTAGCCGAAGCAGATGAACAATAACCAAAATGCTACCGGCAGCATGTACTGCACCAATTAAAAACAATTTATTTTATTCGCTTTTCATCTATTTTAGGAAACCTCAGCGTTTGTCAGAACCGTGCTAGTACTCCGCTATTGCTTGTGGACTGCAAAGTGCGCGCCAGCATTTGCCGGAGTTCAACTGTTGTTCGATGAGTTTGCGCTGGCGGTCTAGGAGGATCGGGACCTGCTCGAATTAGGCCTCAAGTCATTGCTACGCATCGAATGGTCATCCATCTTTGGATTATGTGGATACTGCAAATGGGGTGCAGCTTTTGGGGAAACACACACAGCAGCATTTCTGGCACAAGCGTAACAAATTGTGCAATCACTGTGCGCAATGCGCCCGTACTAAGAACGAAATTTTGTGGTGGAGGAGGAACTACCAGAACCATTGCGAAAGCATTGTTGGAATTTTAATATATCACAACGGCGGCCCGCTACGAGCAATATTGTCTCTTGTCGTGTGGAGTGTGGCATACGGTCGATCTGTGTGCGGATCTGAACACGGGGCGACGATGCGTGGACGCTTACCCGCAAACTACCACCATGACCAGGAACGTCACCAGTGCGCACAAGGAGTTTGGCCTACTGTTTGGGTAAGCCATAAGCAACTTCATTCAGAAATATACATACCTATGTACATTCATGCATATTTATGGTGACCCCTACAAATAATCGTTCATTAGCTCCTTTACCTAGGGGGGAGTAATCGCCACCGACTGGTGTCTCCCGGCTAGCGCGGATTATCGTTTTCTTCTATAAATTATGAAATTTATTGCGGAGATCTAAAACTTTTACATTTTCAGATGGGGTGGATGTTTACTCGTTACTGGTACGATATGGTATCTGCCGTTCTCCAGGTCCCTGGAAAAGATGGACGCCTTGGTTGGATCACCCTTTACCAGTGGCGGAGCGTGATGGGAAGTCGTAAGTCGGATCTTGGAATTTGGGGTGAGTTTGGTTTATGGTTACCTTTTAGATAGAAGGGGTTATATGGGTATATGTTCATTCTGGGATCGTTTCGGGCTCTGCTCTACGGTTAGGGTTTATCCGATTAATTTGGTGAAGGATCTGACGATGGTCGGTTTTATGTCACCAGATCGGCCCGAGGTTGACCGGGAGAAGAACCATCAAAAAAATTTTTTTTTTTTTTTTTTTTTTTTCTTTTAAATATCGATTCAAGCCCTTTTTTATAGTTATCGTTTGCTGGTGGTTGGGAAGAGAAATGAGGGGTTTAGGCAGATTTAGTAGACGTTGGTTTTTATGTGGTTTCACTGCCGTGTGGTAGCAGGACCAATTTTGCGATGGGTCTTGAAATCTCCCCCTTTTCTGTCACAACATCCGCCACTCTGACCTGTTTATCGGAACCTGGGTATACTTTCGTGACACGTCCCAGTCTCCATTCATTAGGTGGTAGGTTCTCTTCTTTAATCACTACAAGATCTCCTGCTTGCAGATTACTTTGTGGATGCTTCTATTTGATGCGCTTTTGCATCTCATTCAGGTATTCTGACTTCCATCTTCTACAAAATAGTTGATGGAGGGCCTTGAGCTTTTCCCATCGATTGATGACAGAGGCAGGGTTTTCGTGGGTGTCAGGCTCGGGTGGAGCCAATAAATGCCCCCCCACTAAAAAGTGGCCTAGGGTAAGCGGCTCCAGGTCTGATGGGTTGTTCGAAGCAGGACTAATTGGGCGTGAGTTGAGGCACGATTCAACTCGGCATAGGAGAGTCATAAACTCTTCTAACGTATATTTTGTATTCGAGGCGATTTTCTTGAAATGGCTTTTAAAACTTTTTACCCCGGCCTCCCACAATCCTCCCATATGTGGGGCAGCCGCAGGTATGAAATGCCAGGAAATCAATTGATGCGAATACTTCGATAGGGTGCTACTGCGTGCTTCAGCCATAAAGGCTTTGGCTTCGGATCGTAACGATCGAGAAGCTCCAACAAAGTTAGTGCCATTGTCGGAATAAACGTTTTGCGGACAACCTCGTCTCGCGGTAAAACGGGCAAATGCAGCCAAAAAAGACGCGGCACTGAGGTCGGTGGTAGCTTCGAGGTGTATGGCTTTGGTGGTGAAACATACAAATAAGCAGACATACCCTTTTGAAGTTCGGCATCCTCTCCCGCGATAGCTCTTAATATCAAAGGGTCCTGCGAAGTCTACACCGCTATTTGTGAAGGCCCGGGAGAAGGTGGTGCGTTCTTGGGGTAAGATGCCCATAATTTGCGTTTGAGTGCGTTTTTTATGAATGGTGCATACCTTACAATTATGAATAACAGATCGGATCATATTCTTTACCCGTGGGATCCAATACTGTGTTCGGATTATGCGTAGCATGAGTTGATTTTCTCCATGAAGGGAAATTCGATGGATGAACTGGACAATGAGTCGGGACAACCTGCAATCATACGGTAATATGATTGGATGTCGTTCACTATACGCCAGGTCTAACGAAGCGCCTAGACGGCCTCCGATCCTTATAATATCGGCTGAATCGATGAAAGGGTTGAGAGGCAGAATTTCACTTTTCGCTCCAATCGACTTATCAGATTTAAGACTCTTATATTCCTCTGAGTAATATTGCTTTTGAGAAAGGCTTATTAAGCGTTGAATCGTTGCTTTAATTTCATCAGATGAAATGAGGCAAGACTCTGCTTGAACAGAAGATTTTGTTTTTGAGTATGTTCTTTGAAAGAATCTCAGAATGTATGAGATAACTCGCAAAGCCCTAGGTAAATCTGAAAATCGCTCGAGAAAAATGTTAATGTTGTTTCTATATGTGGCAGCAGCGTGAACTTGTATCCTTTTTTCCTCAATGACTGTATTATAATGCTCTTCTTGTGCTGGCCATTGGGAATTGTCTTCTTGCAGCCAAGAAGGTCCCTGCCACCACAAGGCATTGTCGATCATTTCGCTTGCTAATAATCCTCTGCTTGCTAAATCTGCAGGATTCGATGCAGAGTCCACATGACGCCAGGTTTTGTTTCCAACCTTTTCTATTATCTTTGTTATTCGATGTGCCACAAAGGTTGACCACGAACAGGGTGGTTTCCGAATCCAGGCTAGCACAATTGTTGAGTCAGTCCAAAGATTGATCTTTAAATGACTGAGGTTGAGATTATCGGTGACCGCTTCGACAATGTCCGCTAATAGGACTGCGCCACACAGTTCTAATCTAGGCAAAGATATTGTTTTTACTGGGGCTACTCTTGTCTTTGCCATGAGTAAGTTGACGAACACTTTGTTGGCGGTCTTAACCCGTAAGTAGATAGTTGCTCCATATGCTTTTTCTGACGCATCGCTAAACCCATGTATCTCGGCCTCTTCCGTTGGTGCGAATTGGACCCATCTAGGTATGCGGATGCTGTTGATTTCTATATAATCACGCATAAATGCTAGCCATCGATTCAAAGTGGTTGACGATACTTCTTCATCCCAGTCTGTTTTTTCCAACCATATATCTTGCATGATAATTTTTGCAATGATGATTATGGGTGCGAGCCAACCTAGAGGATCAAAAAGTTTAGCGATAGCAGAAAGTATTGCTCTCTTTGTGATTTTATTCTGGTCCTCAATCGGTTTAGCGTTGAAATAGAAATGGTCGGCATGAGCATTCCATCTGATGCCAAGTGCCTTCACCGTGCTGGTATCCTCAAACTCCAGGAAGTCTCCGGACAGCAAATGTTCCTTAGGTATGTCGTTTAATATTTCGCTACAGTTTGAGGTCCATTTTCTTAATGGGAAACCAGCCGATTGTAGTACGTGTGTTATCTCGTCTCTCGCTGTTATAGCAGCTTCTATACTGTGTTCCCCGGCGAGGACGTCATCGACGTACATACATCGTTTAAGAATGGTCGATGCTCGTGGGTGGGAAGTTTCCACGTCGTCGGCCAATTGATGTAAAGTCCTTATCGCCAGGAATGGGGCGCAGTTGATACCAAAGGTCACGGTTTTTAATTCGTATAAACTGATTGGATCTTGAGGATTGTTTCTGAAAACTATGCGTTGATACTTTACTTGGTCTTTGTTTATCAGAATTTGCCGATACATTTTCTCGATATCACTATTGAAAACATACTTAAACAATCTCCAACGCAGGATCAGTATTGTTAGGTCGGCTTGTAAAACTGGACCTGGAAGGAGGACATCATTTAGACTTACGCCGTTTGCGGTAGGACACGAGGCATTGAACACAACTCGGACCTTTGTTGAGACACTCTCTTCTTTCAGGACTGCATGGTGTGGTAGGAAGTAACAATCGGTGGCATCCGCTGCAACGTTGTTAGTAATTTTCGTCATGTGTCCAAGTGTCTCGTATTCCTTAACAACCCTGTTGTATTCCGTCTGTAGTACAGGCTTCTTTGCTAGTCGTGTCTCATTCCGGTAGAACTGAGAGCATGCACTTTTCAAGGAAGGCCCGAGGGAGACATGATTCGGAAAATCTTGTCGGAACGGTAGGGATACAACGTATTTTCCGTCAGAATCTCGTTGAGTTGTTGTTTTGAAGAGCTTTTCACAATAAGCGTCTTCTTCGCTTGCCTTCCGCTTTTTTAGGAATTTCCTCTAATTCCCAGAAAGCCGCTAACTGCTTATCCACTGAAACTTCGTTGAAAAAGGAGACGATATTGGTGGAAGCACTTGACGTTTCTGCATTGCCGGTAATTATCCAACCAAACACAGTTTCTTGGGCAATGAGTGTATTAAGCACATTTTTTCTTAAGCCACTTAGAATAATTTGGGGATAAACGTCTCCGCCAAGGATAAGATCAACTGGTTCGTTGACGAAGAACCTCTTATCCGCCAATACCAAGTCTGGGAATGCCTGCCTCGTCATTGCACTTACTTGGCAAGTTGGCAGATTCCCAGTTAGATGTGGTAGAACAAGGGCCACTGTTTCGATTTTGATTAGTGGGTCTGTGGAGGACCGCAGTTGTATTGCACATGCCTCTTTAACTTGCGCAGACTTGGTATTGTTGATTCCCGACACTTGAGCACAGAACCGCTGTGATGGTATGTTGATTCGGCGCTTGAGCTTTTCGGTAATGAATGAACACTCAGAACCCGAATCAATGAGTGCCCTAGCATAAAAATTTGTGCCATTATAAAATATGTTGACACGTGCCGTACCTAGTAGAACTCCCACATTTGTGTTTGCGTAGCAGGAGTTAACGTTTTTCACAGCTTTGTCATGATTATTCGCAGATTCTCGTCTCCACTGTGCTTGCCTTGAAGTGGAAGGTATGTCATCTTGGGGGTTCGGAGTTCCCCTCTGAGCTTGTGCTTTTGGCTGGAATGCTTGCACATGGAGCAGTGTGTGATGTCGCGAGTGACACGTGCTGCAATTGAAGGAGCTTGTGCATCTTGACACCGTATAACCAAATGATAAGCAATTCAAGCATCCATTATTGCTCTTGACATACTCTATTTTTTGAGTCGTGGTTAGTTGTCGGAATCTTTGACAATTTCGCAATTTGTGGTCTTTTGCTTTGGCAAATTTTACAGGAATGTTGCTTCACGTTCGTTGGATAAGCGCCAAATCTTTTTGGAGGATTGTCAGTATTTTGCCGCAGGCTTTGTGGTTTAGGTGCCTGTGAAATTTTACTGGCTCTCAAGCCTGACACTGTTTCCAAAGTCTGAAACCGATTTGACAGGAATCGATCCATATCCTCCCATTTGGATATTTCGGTTTTGTTTTCAATGGATTGTTCCCATAGTGCCAGTGTGCATTCTGGCAGTTTTGTTGAGCACAAATATGTGATGATTGCATCCCAATTGGAGATGTCAATTTGATGACATTGAAGTGATGAGATGCAATTATTTATATCGCGCTGCAGCTTTTTGATAGAGCTACCACATTCACTCTCAACTGACTTTAAACTAAAGAGAAGCTTTAGCTGGGTGTTGACTAGTATACGTTTGTTTTCGTATCTGTCACTGAGGTTTTTCCAGGCTGTTGAAAAACCTTCGTTTGTTAATGTGCACCTTTGCACGATTTCTTTCGCTTCCCCTTGGGTTTTTTGGTTTAGATGAAATAGTTTTTCAACCGGGGTAAGACGTTTATTTATTATATATATGGCCGTGAACATATCTCGGAAAGAAGGCCATGAGAGATAATCTCCCCTAAAGACGTCTGTATCGCATGGGGGCAAATGAATATTGTGCTCGCGAGCAGGTTTATCTTCATTGACCTTCTCCGATTTGGTCAATTTTTCGGAGAGGTCGGCCATGGTAGTCTGGCAGCGAACAAAACTATAATAACTCATTTTATATTTTTTCTTTATAGCCGTGAGGTCTTTTGAAGATAGCTGTGTTGAACCAACGAGTTCATCATAAGCTACTTTAGTTTTTCCCCATAAAGCTTTAAGTTCATCTTGCTCAATTGCAATAGAGTGTTTTGTGTGTTCAGCTGCGTCAGCGCTGGTGTAGTCAGTTTCGAATTCTGCTACTGAGTCTGCCAACCGAATGAAGGTTTCCATTATTCGAGTTTCTGTGTCTTTGACCGTAGTTGAAAAGTTTTCCCGAAAATTTTTATTGTCTCTTTTGAAATCTCTGACAAAATTAGTAGCCTTAGCCTAATCACTCTAGGAAAAACACAAACGCCTCTTTTAAAAAATAACAACTTGGTTTTATGTATGCAAGAATGTGCATATAAAAGTAATAGTATTTATTAATTCAATTATATATATGTATTTTTGTTAATATGTATTAATTTCTCTAGCTAACTCGCCACCCCAACGACCGGTGATTTTCAAGTGTATAATGTAAAATTTTATAGACGTGTATATGGAATATACCAATAACAATAACAATATGTACACGGCTGCGTATACGGAATATACGCAACAGTGCAACGTTTTACAATATTTATCCAAACAATATTTACACGGCCGCGTATACGGAATATACGCAACAGTATAAAAGTTTATTTTAATCTCGCAATTCTCAAACTCAAAGTTTTTTTGACAATGCAATAAGTGATTGTGTCGCCGCAAGTCTGAAGAAGAAGAAGCAGTGTGCAAGGTGATATTCAAGGTTATGTGCAAATGAACCCTTACAACATAAAGTGATTTAAAAAAAAAATTGACCGCTTATACGTAACAATTAATATGTGCCAAATAAACTTTGTGATCTCGAATTAAAATGCCATGTAAGTGGAACGTGATTAGATTCGATCGTTTGATGGAATAAGCAATGAAACAACAACACAGTGCGCGAAGTGATCAATAATATATGTGCGTGTGCATATATTGCGCAGACCGGTGATTTGTGAAAATTGTAAGGAAAAATCTTACACAAAATTAATGTTCGCGCGTAAATTTTATTTTTATAAAGTGAACAATTTTATGTGTGAATACGGGGATTTATTGGAACAAAAGAAAATTCATCAATATTAATGTGCGTGCCTCAAAAATTGTCTTCACTGAATATTCTTCTTCAACCTGCATTTGCGTTTACAAACTTTTTGAATATTTTATTCAGATTGTTTTAAAGAAAAAAACGGAGTGGCACTGAAATTCAAACCACGTACCTTGTGTTTATAATATCTGGGATGATTGCAGTGCTGATTTGTTTTGACTTTATCTCTGCTCGGTGCGGATGCAAGTGCGGTTATAAGTGATGTTGTGTGTTAGCGACTCGTTCGCTTAAAGCTTCTCGCTCCGATATGGATATTAAGTGCTGAGATTAATTCTTGGAAAATTGTGGTGTACACGGTGATGATTTGATAGCTCCGTAGTAGTAGTGGACTGTATTTTCTCACGGCTCCGATAGGACCAATATTTACGCGCGGCGTATACGGAATATACGTTCCGTCGTAAAGTTTATGGAAAAAAAGGAAATGAGCGATTGTTTTGTGGTTAGCGAATAATAGAATTTATTCAATTTAAACGTTATAATTTGGTATAATTATGATTATGTGGTATATAAAAGATATCGAAATTACCTCCGTAGTGGCGTGGTGGATGCTGTGTCTCTCGTCTTCGGAAAAGAAGTGATCAGACGGAGTTTGTTTAAACGCCGTTGAACCGCCAAACGGTGCACCGAGTTAAGGGGAAAGTTAACGAAAGGGCACCGTTTGGCGGCAAGTACCGGCGCTCCGAAAAGTGTAAAGGACTGTGTGTGCGTGTGTGTGTGTGCATGTGGGTGAAAGTGTGTGTGTGTGTGTGAGTGTGTACACGCAAACCGCTTACTAGGGGTGCGCGTACGATTTGTCGGTCGAATAAGGGTGGTGATGAGATTTAGGCCGGAAGCCTAAACACACGCTGAGTGAAGACTAGGAATAACGTCCAGAGCCTGCCCTGCGAAGTAATATCGGAATTGATAGTCCCGCAGGGGTGTCACAGGCCCAGCATACGAAGGAGGTTGGGTTTAGTCCGTAGGTGCCTGGAGGCAAATCGGGCATGCGGGCAGCACGGGCATGCGGGCAGCACGGGCTGCTCGTATCTATGAAGATTCCTCCTCCCTGGTCGTAACCGAAAAAAAAACACACGAAAATACTGGTGGAGGCGGGACGAATCCGTGTGGGCTGGGTTAACTGTCGAATACGGGAGCAGGTCATTCCTCTAAGGTGTTTCCGATGCTTCGACTTTGGACACATCGCATGGCACTGTAAATCTACCGAGGACCGTAGTGGCTCATGTTTACGCTGCGGAGAGAAAGGTCACCTTGCCAAGCATTGCACGGCAGAACCCAAATGCCTCATCTGCAAATCAGGGACTGGCGTTTCACAGAGTCATCCCACGGGAAGCTTCAGATGTCCGGCGTATAAAAAAGCAGTAAATTAACTGAAGATATGATGAAATGCCTGCAAATAAATCTTAACCACTGCGAAGCGGCACAAGACCTCCTAAAACAGTTAGTCTTCGAGCAAAACATTGACGTCGCACTCATCAGCGAGCAATATAGAGCGCCGTTCACTGAAGGAAATTGGCTGCAGGACAAAAGAAAGAAAGCTGCAGTCTGGGCATGCGGAGCGCTCCCCTTCGAAGCCATTGGCAATAATCAAGAGGAGAGATTTATTTATGCGAAAATGGGGAGAATCCACTTCTACAGCTGCTACGCGCCCCCAAGCGAATCGCTCGAAAGCTATAAGAATATGCTAGGACGCCTGATATCCGATGCTGCCGGCAAAACACCTGTCATCATCGCCGGGGATTTCAACGCATGCGCAGTGAAATGGGGACGCTCAAAAACAACCCCCAGAGGCCAGGCCCTACTTAAAGCCCTCACAAAGCTAGACATCATACTGTTAAATAATGGACGCAAAAACACTTACCAGAAAGAAACCGCGGGGTCGATTATTGACCTGACGTTCTGCAGCACGGCGTTATTCAACAGAATCAAATGGGAAATCTCTGAGAGCTTCACCTATAGTGATCACTTTGCGATATCCATCGAAATTAATCAACCGAAAAGCAACGCCCGAAAAACGAAAACTCTGAAAGTACAGAACATCGGATGGAGAAGGAAATTGTTGGACAACAGTATGATAGAATAAATGACAGAGCTGCTGCCAGATGCGATCGACGGTAGAAATGAGAATATCGACAAATGTTGGATGGTCAGCAATATCTGTGACGCATCGATGCCACGGAAAAGAAGTGGAAACAGAAGAGCCCCAGTCTACTGGTGGAATGAAGAAATCGCAAAACTGCCCTCTGAGTCCCTTAAACTGCGGCGACAACATCAAAGGCAGAGAGCCATGAATTCCCCTGAATACCTACGCCTCCAAACCGCATATAAGAGCAAGCGACGGGCTATACGAAAAGCTATCCAGCAAAGCAAACGTCAGGCCTTTCTAGAATTAATCAAGGGCGTTGACGACAACCCCTGGGGCAGTGGCTATAACATTGTGCTAAGCAAATTGAAAAAGAGCAAGGCCAAGCCACCCGAGTGTCCTACAATAATGTAGCGCATAGTTTTTGGTCTCTTTCCACAGCAAGGCGTAAACCAAGCGACGTAAGCAATAGCGTTAGAAATTGCTGAAATCCCGCCAGTAACCAAGGAAGAACTGCTCGCTGCTACTGCCATAATAAAAAGCAAAAAGTCAGCAGGCATGGACGGCATTCCAAATGGGATTTTGAAATATATTATTAAGAAGAAAAGAGAACTCTTTTGTGGATTATACACGAAGTGCATCCAAGAAGGCATTTTCCCAAAGAAATGTAAGCGACAACGGCTAGTAGACGTGTCACTCTGTAAAAACTTGGCTTCAAATAGCGATTTGCGCCGCTTTGGAAAAGAGTTCGAGGGGATCAAGTTAAAAAAAGACTCAGTGAAATCTATGCGAAAGGCATACAGTGGTTCAAAGATAGCGACACTACTCCTCCCAGCTGCATCTGCAAATAAAGTAATAGCTGCAGGGAAAATTCGTGTAGCATGGGTGGTTTGCCGAATCCGACAAAAAACACAACCCACGCAGTGATTTAAATGCTTAGAGTTTGGACACGAAGCACGTAACTGTAGATCCCCATATGATATGAAAGGATCGTGTTTCAACGGCGGTGACTCAAGGCATATGGCCCGTGACCGCAAGAAAGAAATGAGGTGTGCTACCAGCGCGAGGAAAAACTTGACGGATGTAAAGCACAAGACAGGTGGAAGAGGATGCCCTTTATTTGTAGAGGCAGTACAAAAGACACGTTAACTATAAAGCTTTTGCAACTAAATCTAAATCACTGCAAGGCGGCACAAGAATTGCTGCATCAGTATGTAATAGAAATGAATATTGATGTAGCGCTATTGAGTGAACCATATAAAGTGGTTGACTGTCAACTATGAGCCAAGGACAATGCAGGGCTATCAGCAGTATGGAGTTGTGCTTCGTCTGCATGAAAATTTCAGGCATCATACTGTACAGTTGCTACATACCACCTAGCTTCAGCCTCGAGGAATTGAAACAACAGTAGATAACCTTGTTAGCGATGCAAGAACTAGAACACCGGTCGTAATCGCACGAGACTTCAATGCTTGGGCCCAAGCATGGGGAAGTCGTAAAACAAACACCAAAGGCAGATCACTACTGACAGCTTTTTCCACCCTGGAGATAATGCTATTAAATACCGGCAGCAAAGCAACATTCAAAAAAGATGGACGCGAATCTATAATAGACTTAACATTCATAACTAGCAGACTATCCCGAAATATCCATTGGGGGGTTAGTGACAAATATACGCACAGCGATCACCAAGCAATTACCTTCACTATAAATGAAGTAAAGCAAACACGGCCTCGTCTTGAAAGGAGATCAGTGGGCTGGAGAATCGACTCTCTAGATGAAGAAGCGCTAAACGTTATGATGTCTGAAGTGACCCTAACGCCGGGAGCTACGAAGATGGCCGACACGCTCATGACCACCATATCGAACGCCTGTGATGCTTCAATGAAGAGGAGAGGAAAGAGCCCATCGAACAGACGTCCCCAGATATTCGTCAACAATGCGAAAGAGACGCGACTACCAAAGGGCCAGAAAAAACGCAAATTATGCGGAACAACAAATGCACTACAGGGCTAAACGCAAAGAATTAAAGCAGCTCATTAAGACAAGCAAGAAGAGGTGTTTTCTCCAGCTTTGCGACAGTGCCGAGCAAAATCCTGGGGGTATGGCTTACAAAGTGGTCACTAAATAGCTCCAGGCATCGATCCAACAACAGCTCTCAAACGCCGACCAACTGAGTCAAATAGTGAGCACACTGTTTCCGGGCCAAGAAGCATTCAATAGAGAGACCCTCTCCCATGCTGAGTGTCAATTCCCGATGCTTCCTCCTCAAAAAAAAAAACCGTCATTTGCACATTTCGGAATGCCGGTTCTTGCCGCAAAACAGTGCACTAAGGTATAAACGTGGGAACCGCGGTTTTCGCAGCCTATGTATGTAGTACACATATTTTGCGCTGGCAATTGGGCGGCAAACAGAATACCGAATTTTTTCCTGAAATATAGAAGTAATAAGTAAAATATACAGTAAATAATACAAATTGCTACATACTATACCGTTTTTTAATCATTGCATATTACCATTCTTGCGTAAGAAGAAAATCCGGTTTACGCTGCCTCGTGCTGGTGCTAATTTTGCTGAATGACAGCTGAGTCAATTCAAGAAAATTGCACGATTTGGTGTGTTGAGTAACTCACATACGGTGCTGCCATACGATACGTTCAAAGTAGCAGGGAACTTTCAATTGGGTCCGCAGTTAATTTTGATTTGCTTTTTTTCCAACATCAAACTAAACCAACTTACCTCACTAAAAGGTACAATTATTTGAATGAAATTAAAAAAAATTTTGGAGCACCATTCACAGCACATTTAATGGAAATCAAATATCATGCCCGTATAAAGTGGTGCGGACCCAACTAGTTAGGCCACCACTGTGTCTTGCCAGCCTCCAGCTCAGCCAAGTACAGAACCCAAAACGGCAAAAATCGTAAATGTTTCGGATGGCAGGCTATGGTGACAGATTAAAGGCACCACTCCTATTGCGCAGTAAGCAACTAGGGATGTTCATGGAGACAACTCGGAAAAGATTTTCAATCTCACTTACCTTAAAAATAATAAATGAATGAATGAGTGTAATTTTTCAATTATTTTCAATTTAATGAAATCATTTCTTTACAAATAATTGAAATGTATTTACAAGTATGGGGATATCAGTCCCAACTTTATTTATCCACGTTGGGCACGAAGGGTTGGGAGCATCCCAATGCTCCGGGTATCAGTAATTACGCGCAGGGTCATGCGTTGCTTTATCGGGATGGGAATCGAATCACCCAATCGATTCCTGAAACAAAAAACGAGGGGTTGGGTCGCGTGTTCACACCATCGCTGTATCTCCAACCGACGCGTCCCAATGCCCCGAGTATCAATAATCACGCGCATGGTCACGCGTTCCTTTACCGGGGTGGACTTCGAATCTCGAAATCGACTCCTAAAAGAAGAAGAAAAAAAAAAATAATAATAAAATAAAATGAAACAAAATAAGCATGAAATACGTAAATTACTACTTACAATCTTGGATCCTCCATAGCTCGGTCCGTCTCCAACCGCGTGCTGTGTGTTTATGTACGGAATGACCGCTAACTAGTCAGGACACTGGTTAAGTGTGGGTGGTGAAAACCACACACACAGCGTGACCATGTCTTATCTGTGTGTTTCTGATACAAGATAAATAGATAAATGGTGACAAACAGACTACACGTAGTACCTCAAGAATGGGCACCCTCAGCACACCCACTAGCACAAATTCCGCACGTTTACACAGCGCGCCTGCAATTTGGAGCAGACTAGAAATCTAACATGAAATTTTGTTCGACCCTCTGGGGACGGCCTTAAAAGGGCCGATGACAAAATGCAACCCTGAAGACATTCACCTCAGACTCGGCAAAACCTTATAAGAAGCCTACACTGACGATGTTTCGCCCTGTATTACCCAGCTCTCTATCAGCTTTAGCATTCCATTGCAACTTCTTAACAAATTGCAAGGGAGAGGTATACTCCTAAACCAGCCCCTACTCGTCACCCAATAACGACAAGAAAGTTAGAGACAGATACCAATAATGTACTTTTTTTAGAAAAATGGGCCGTTTCACCATAACGCGCAACAAGCAGGAAAACCTTGTTGAGCGATTCGAGATCGCATGTCGACTATGCGACAAGAAGCACGGCTTAAGGTTCTGTCCGATATACCGAAAGAAATCCGCTGAGGAGAGACTGCGAGTGGTCATCATCCACCGGTACTGCGCCAACTGCTTGTCCCCGTTTCATCGCCGGGAAATATGCGGCAGCCCGGGACGGTGCTTCAGATGCCACGAAAAGCATCACACCACTCTGTATCTCGACGAGGAAGGTGCTCGCCGATCGCCAAGCTCCGCAACGCAGCCGGAAATAGACGAGAGTCATGACGAGGTTTAGTCAATCGACCTCACCGAGCAGACGATGTCCTGGGCACAGCAAGTGGAGGAGGCGGAGAGGCTGGAAATGGAAGGAGCCGAGGAAGCAGCGCAGCTAATCGTTACGGAAATATCCATATCACAGAGATTACGTCCGAAACTGCAACACGAGAAGCATGCAGGCGGCTCGGAGACCCGTCCTTTCCGACCGTCAAAGCAGCGCGGCTCTGGATCGCGTCCATTCAGACCGACTACTCTGCGGCGTGATAGCCACACTGAGGGCGGCTCGGAAGCACGTCATTTCCGACTGTCAACGCACGAACAAAATTAACACACAGGCGGCTCGGGAACACGTCCTTTACGACCACTCCATCGAACAACGCGCAAGGATGCAATCGTCCCTCGCGAGGCTATAGTGGGGCAACGCGCCCAAACAGCCAGCTTTCGAACCGGGCGGCTCACCAGCTCCTACACTTGCCCCTAACGAGGGTTTTTGAAGCCGTGGCACCAACCGTGGTGAACAAAATAGAAGCAGGAGGTCGCCTCCATCTGGTTCGCGCGCTGGTCGATCCCAGTGCGTCGTACACTACGATAGACGATGAGCTGGCGCGAACCCTCTGACTCGAGCGCACCACAACAGAGCGCGGAGCGACGTGCGCATTGGTTCTCCGAGGGAGACATGGCGTAGCTGAAAGAGTTATGACTCAGGCGACTGTCGCAGAATATTAAAGCCGCATCGTTCCGCGGGAAAACCTGGACCCAAAGTGGCGATCCCATTTAGGCTAATGCGGCTGGCGGACCCGCATTTCTTCCAGTCCACACCCGTAAGACTGACCCTGGAGTGCGATGTGGTCGCCCAGATAATGCTAAGCGACCCCCTCCTGCGACAGTCGGCGGTCTCCTTACCCAGGCCCCAATATTCGATCTGATGGTCTCCGGTGCTTACCAACGTTGAGCATATTTTTTTGTACCATAACCTTTGTACATATGTACATATACCAGAATTTATTCAATAACCAAAAAAAAAAAAACACATTATAACTATATTAATTGTAAGTAATTTTAACAGCACTGAAATTCACATATAACCACGTCCTTATCGTATTATTAAAGTTTACTTCACAGAATTATATTCCCGCACGTGAGCGTGGTGGCGCTTCGCGCGTCCTCCTGTAAATTTTCTGACAGCAAGGGGGCCGGTATGTTTAGGCTTCCGGCCTAAATATCATCGCCACGCACCTTCGACCGACAAACCGGACGGGCAACCCTAGTAAATGGTTTGTATGCGCACACTCACCCACACACACACACACACAGTCATTTGCTCATTTCGGGCTTTTTTCACTTCTTTTCCGAAGACGAACTCAACAGGTCCTACAGCAGCCACCACGCCACTATGGAGGTAACTTATCCATTTTTATACGTTGATATATTCACCGATTATTACGATTTATAACGTTTTAAGCTGAATAAAATCAATTATCCTCTAACACCACATCAATTGTTCATTTCCTTTTTTTCATAACACTTTACACTGTTGCGTATGTTCCGTATACGCGGCCGTGTAAATATGGAGAAAAGATCAACGACTCGGCAACATGAGTATTTTATTGATGGTTATGCGTTAATTGATTTGGTTTATGGATTGGCATTAATTGTTTGATCATTATTTTACATTTGTTTGTTATTGTGAATGTGTATGTACAAGGTGGCGAAAAAGTAAACTTTCGATGTTGGCTTGAGCGTATGTTAGATGCGATTGGCGGTCAGCAACTACCAGCTGATGCACCGTCTGGACTTTGTGCCGAAACATCTTCAAATCTTGTACCAAAATTCGCTGTAAAGACCGTCGACTGATACCCATTTGCGTGTAACGTCGTCTGGTCGATGTCGACGGCGCTTCCATGACGTCCTCGGCTACAGCGGCAATATTCTCTGCAGAACAGCTACTCCGGGGTCTGCCACACCTGGCAGCATCTCGTGTTGTGCCAGTCTCTTCGAGACGAGCGGCTAAACGTCGCAGTGTTTCACCAGTAGGCGTTGGACGGCCAGGAAATCTGCGACGAAGTCACCGACCGATTATTGGTGAAATAAATAGTCAGCAATATTTCGCGTTCTGGAGCAGTGTAGCGTAACATTGTTTATTAACGTGTATTTCGCATGTGTTTACTACACAAATGTCAAACCAGAACTGACAGAAGGGGCCAATCGCAAAATTTATAGCATTTTCTGATAAGAGGATTACTTTTGCGCCACCTTGTACATTCATTGTTAAATTTACCATGTAAGCATAATTTTAGTATATAAGCTGTAAATATTCGAAAATAAAATCAGATTGAATCTGAACGTAAGAAAAAACTCTTGCCTTTAATTATTACACCCCTGATGTGCTTGGGTGTCGGTTCCAGTGCCAGAAAGTCTCTATTAGGGTGCTCCGGATGGTGGCACCCCAGCAGAAAGTGCTTTAAGAGCATTAAGTTATGCTCCCGGACTGGAAGCACGTTAGCCTCATGGTAGAGGTATTCCACAGGAGTCATCAGATGACATCCTCAAGTCTCAAGTCTTGTCTACTGGGTCCTACCAGTTCCAGGCGACAATATTGGCGCAGCATAATTTAGAACCGACCGGTCAATCGCCTTGTACGCTGCCGAAAACGTTTATTTGTCTTTGCCCCAAGTGCTGCCGGTGAACGACTTGAGGACCTTGTTGCGGCTCTGTCCTTTATTGAAGACTGCGGCTGTGTGCGCTGAGAAAGAGACCAGGCTGTCAAAAGTAACCCCCAGAATCTTCGGGTGGTTAACCGTCGGAATGGGGTACCCTCGATATGGATGTTGAGGTTCAGCCCGACCTCCTTCGTCCAAGATGTGAATAAGGTCGTCGTTGACTTAGCTGGGGATTGTGACAGGTCTCGTCCTGTTAAGTACTGAACAAGTTCAAGGAACACAAGTCGTCAACTCCATTGCCGGTAGCCAATATCGTGCAGTCGTCGCCATACGAGATCAGTGTGAATCTCTCTGGCGGGAAGGGGAGTCGCGAGATGTAAAAGTTAAACAATAGTGGGAATAGGACGCCACCCTGTGGTACCCCTTGTTTAACTCTTCTCGCTTTTGACACTGCGTCACGGAAGCATACCGACGCCTGACGATCACACAAATAGTTCGCGGCCAATGCCTCAACGCCGCTGGAAGAAGTGAAGCCTCCACGTCCTTCAACAGGGTTGAGTGGCTGACTGTGTCGAAGGCCTTCGACAGGTCCAAGGCCAACAAGGCGTTGTAGTTGTAGTGCTATGCATTTCCGGAAGCCATGTTGATGATTCGCTGGGCTGAGATAGTGACTGAAGTACGGATCAAGCAGTGCCTCAAGTGTCTTAACTACTGGAGAAAGCAGGAAGATCGGCCGATAGGATTCACCCTGAACGCGAGGCGTGGTCTCCAAAGATAATTTCGATTTTGTCATTACGCCTCGCCGAGTTGGACAGGGACCTCACGGTCGACCTTAATTTGCCCACTCCCGCCCCAAGGTTATAGGACTTCAGGTACTCCTCCTGCTTGTCCCGCTTATGTTTGTCCACCAGGCGTTGGATTTCCCTGTTCAGTTCCCTAATACGGGAGTTTCCAGCGCCTGCCTGGCGAAAGTGGTCACGTTCGTCCGCCAAAATGATCGCCTCACGCGGGATCCTACCGACCGGGATGAAAAGGGCTGCAGCGGAGTTCACCACCCTGCAGAACTCGCGTTTGCCGACGCTAACGTCGGTTGGAGTTGGGAGAGCACTGAAGGCGCTATCAGTGAAATCCTCCGCACCACTTTTTGAAGTTGACGTAGGTGCGTCGGTCCGAGGCGACATAGTTGGCTGGTCTGTCAATCGAGATGACTATGGGTAGGTGGTCTGATGCAAGCGATAGCATAGGTCGCCACGTTATTTATTTATTTATTGAGTCTATTGAACATATAAAAGTTTCCTTACAGACTACTAACAATATTATTCTTAATAACTAAGAAAAGAAAATTTCAAAATCTAAAAAGTTGAATCCAAAAGATTTTTAAAAATAGTTTTTGAATAAGAAAAATCGAATAGTACCTTGTTCGATATCATATTAATTTCACCAATGGCACGGGCAATAGGGGCATTACGAGCATATTCAGTTTTGTAATTAACACCATAAAACGGCAAAAAATTTCGTAAACTTCGCTGAGGAATGTTAAAATTAAGTTTTTCTAATAGAATGGGGCAATCAATCGCGCCATTAACCAAATTAAAAATAAAAGACAAAGAGAGTATGGATCTTCTAGAATCCAATTTTATTAAAAGTAGGCGTGAACTATACGAAGGTACTGGTTCCGAACAATTTAAAGAGCGTAAAGCAAACTTAAGAAAAACTTTTTGGACACGCCCAATTCTGTTTATTAAATTGGCATGGTATGGTCTCCAAATGATCGTTGCATATTCTAAGTTACAGCGTACAAAACACGTATATAATAATTTAAGCGTGTAGGGATCAGAAAATTTCGTGCTATTAGGACTCACAAAACCTAACATCGCATAAGACTTTGCAACAATATGAGAAATATGACTGTTAAAAGTAAAATTAAAAGAAAAAATTACGCCAAGATCCTTGATTTCATTGAGAGATTTTAAGACTGATGAAGCAATACACGTAGGCACAATATTGTGAATTTTAGCAAAAGTGACTTTAAAGCATTTGCTGATATTCAATGGTAGGCGGGATTTGAAGCACCGGCATTGCAGCTTGTCTAAATCAGCCTGAAGCTTAATTGCATCAGCTAAGCTTTTTATAACCGAAAATACTTTTAAATCATCAGCGTAAAGCAGGAAATTGGCAAATGTAAAGCAAATTTGCTATTTATCAGACCTGCGCTAGCTATTGTAAGATCTGGCGAGCTGCTGCAACTACCCAAAATCCTGGTGGGGGCATCGCCATACATGGTGCAGTCTCCGACTACAAATCGGTTTTTAACTATGTTATATGGGAGGTATGGTGTTGCTGAGAGTTCCTACGGGCCGTGGAGGCTGAAGGGGTGTGCGGGGCACCTGCACTGGGGCGCTAGTTTTCGCAAGCAACACTGGTCCACAAACGCTGTAGACCATTCCCTGGTTTTTTTAAGGCCTGAGCAGACCTTAAGATGGCAACATTCGTTGCACGACTTACACTTCACCAAAGTTGAATTCGGATGGAGCCTTCTCTGGTAAATACAGCAGAAATAGGCTTCTGGACCAGGGTTGTGCTCGACGCCGGCAAACTATGTGGGGTTAGGTCGCCGAAACAATAGACCTTGGTCGGGTGAAAGCCGAGTCACTTTGGTACGCAGAACCGTCGGTTGTGGAAGTGACTTTCCCCGCCCTTGTTCACGTCGGTGTGATGCTCCTACTTGCTCTTACTAATGGCATTTATACATATCTTTTTTCACTCTCGCTCTAACATTGTTGGTTACAGAGTCTGGTAGTTCTTTGTTAGCAGTACCAATTTTATTAGTCACCGGCTCTGTTATCTCTTTATTTGTTAGCTTCTTGTTATCCAAAATTGTGATATAGGTTACCCTTTTTGTTATTCATTTGTTACCTCTAAGGCATTTCTCAAAATTTAAAAATATTCTTAAAAATAAATTATTAAATTAAAAAAAAATAAAATGGATTGAAAGATAATTCATTGATCTTTCGTATGACATCCATTTTTATTTGAAATTATTGTACATTTTCAAAAAATTTATACTTACAAGTAAGTGAAATGCTGTACATGTACTGGGCACATGGAAAAAGCACTTCTCAAAGTTTGAAAACTTTTATGAAACATATTTATTAAATTAAAAAAGAGATCATAAATTAAGAGACTATTGATTTATTTTTTTTGAGATATGCACTTTCGGTTTCACTTATCGCTAATTTTTCAAATCAATACCTAACTTATGAATTCAGTAAGCAGTCTCAGTCTTTAATAGAGACAAAAGTCACAATTTTAGACTAGTTCACATTCATTATATTCAAAATAAAGCATCTAGTTTCCAAATAAAGTTTCAAACTTGTGACCTGCTGATAGGCGAAAGCGCGGAAAAGCAATAATCTCTAGCTTATTTTGAAATTTGAGATGAGACTGAAATACTGAATTGGGGTGTAAGAAGATTTTCAAAAGTTTAATATTTTTAAAAAATATATATAGGAGTGAAAGATAATTGTATTTTCTTACTAAAAATAAGCAATTCCACTTACAATTATTATACATTTTTGAAGAAACAGTACTTCACTTAGAACTATGTGATATGCCGTATATGTATACTAGACGTTTGCATGAATGTAGTCATTGGCCGTTTGAACACATTCACACGTAAGCGCACCATTCTACGCATTCTGCTCACAGCAAGCGCGATGACTGAATGAGTGTGCAGATAGCTGAGAATACTGCGCTCAGTCGCAATTAGAAAAAGAGGGATTCGTTGTACAAAAAGAGCCAAATATGTTGTACAACTAGTCATGCGCATTCGGATGTATGAGACCACTTCCGGCTGTATGAGACAACATTATCCCTTTTGTATTTATGTACACACACACACATATACCTACATACGTGAAGTGTCCTACTGTACGGGTTTCAAATCTGGGCTGAAGCCTTTAAGAAGACGTCATACGCACGCGAAGCGAAGGACCTGTACAGGCTTTGTGCGATTAAGGTATGCTGCGCGTTTCGCACTACATCCGAAGAGGCTGCGTTGGTTGTTGCTGGCCTATGTCCCATAGATATTCTGGCGATGCAGACGTTGGCAAGATCCGTAAAAAAGGCGAATCGCGAAGAAGAAATCAATATCGCCTTGCAACAGTGGCAATGCCGTTGGGACCAGACAGATAAAGGTCGCTGGACACACCGTCATATATCTTCAGAAGAAGAATGGTTAAACAGGAAACATGGAGAAGTAAACTTCCAGTTAACCCAAATGCTTACGGGGCATGGCTGTTTTAAATCCTACTTTTATAGATTCAAGATCGATGATGACCCGTACTGCACTCTCTGCGCAGGCGATGATATCCAAGATGCTGAACACTGCTTTTTTGCCTGCACATATTTTGAAGAACAAAGAAATTTATTTATTCAGTCTAAAGAGAACAAGCTTTTTTACAGACTAGTTAAAAATAGAAAACAGTTCAAGCTTAAATTTATATAAACTATTGTTAAAATTTAAAACGCTACTATATCGATTTGCTAGTTGTATATTTTTAAACATTGGTTCGTTTAATGCATAATTTGTTTTATGAGTTTCTTCGACAAATAATCTATTATGCCGAAGATCTCGCGATGGAATGTAGGGAACGAATAAATTAGACAGCTCGGGGCATTTGATATAAGAATTAATTATGTTATAGGCAAACAATAGCGAGGAACAGGTTCTTCTCTCGTATAAAGCTTGGAGGCCAAGTAATTTACGCCTGCTGGTATACGATAGGTACTCCAAGCATGTTAGTTTAAGATCATTAGTTCCAAAAATGAGATCAAGGAATCTACCGTTAACATTAGGATAAATATTACATTGCTTCAGACCATGAGAAAATAAACTGCTAACAAATAGCATATCGATATCGGTCCTGAGATTAGTAGGTAAAATATTATTGCAATCGTTCAACCAAGAGATGTTACTTAGATTAAAATCACCTCAATATATTATCTCATCAGCATTGCTAGTTATATGAGCCAAGTTGTCCACATGCCTCTAACCTAAACTCACAGGTGGGGAGACTGGCTAAAGTAGAAAACTTGATGGATATAATGCTCGAATCGACCAAAAACTGGTCCGCCGTCTGCAACATGGCAAATATTATAATATTAAAACTACGTCAGGCGGAACGACTCCGCAGAAATACATAGTTTCTTAACGATCGATGGACTTATCGAATTGGCGGCTCGGAATCTAGTCCGTTCCGACTGCTTGCATCAAAAAGTTCGGTGACAGTAGCATCTAAGCAGTGTAACTCTACATACGGATCTCAACGTACAGCCCGAGGCGGGTTGAACCGGCCGGGTAGCCCGGAATCTCGTTCTTTACAGCTACTAAGAAAGGTTAGTGCACAATATACTACTTTCGAGATGTTTGAATATATATATATATATATATATGCAGTTAAACTTTTGGCGAACCAAGTGAGTAGGCGTCTCGGAACCCAGTCCGTTCCGACCGCTGCAAAGCAGTTAAACAAGCAGAAACTATGAAACACCAGAAGAGATGAAGTCAACAGAATAACCGAGCGGATCGGAACCTCGTCCGTTCCGACCGGTGGGCAAGGTAACATATGAACGTTAAATTTTATGAAAAATATTATGTACTCGTATAATAGTTGAAATACCAGAAAACATAAAAAACAAGACAGAAAAACTGAGCGGCTCGGAACACCGTCCGTTCCGACCGACGTGTGTGATTGAAGGGCATAAGGTTTATACAATAGTGTCAAATTTGCATGATAAAAGACAGAAAGGAAAAAGAAACTAGAAATTAGTCCACATAAGTCGATCCGTTCCGAAACCCAGTAGAAGCAATAATAATTAAAAAAAAAAAAAAAATTTCTTGGAAGCGAAAAGGGGCAATTTAAATCCCTTACGAAGATGCAACAAGCAACAGTACAGAGGGTGGTTCAAGTTGACAACTTGCTACAAACGTTATCCGGACTTTCACGAACGTTGAGCGTAAGCTCAAACCATCTCCCGACGAAATACTTGACGGTAGTACCGGGGGAGTTCTCGATTTGGAGTTTTATGAATTTGCTGAGGTGTTAGATGACCCCAGCATAAAGTTCAATTATACCGCATGTGATTTTTCAGAGTTTAACGAAATCCTGTCTAGTTTGGATTGGTGTGATGCCCTCCATGGCAATAATGTTTCCTATTGTTTTCATAATTTTAAAACTAAACTATTTGAGTTGTGCTTGAAGTACGTTCCCGTCTTTAAAATGAAAGCGTATAAAGTTCCATGGCACACTAAACGGTTAAAGCATTTAAAAAATTTTAAAAGCAAATTTCGTAAATTGTATAAGAAATCGAATGATCCACTGCATTATTCTATATTTCAATGCTATTTAAAGGAATTCACTTGCCTGAACAAATTCTTAAATAGAAATTATATTTTGAACTTTGAAACCAACATAATTTCAAACTCTAAAGCGTTTTGGAGATTCATCAAGACAAAAAGATCTTGCTCGTCAGTCCCAGTCAATGTGTTCTTTGATGGAAAATTCGCAAATTGTGCTAAGGATTCTGCCAATCTATTCGCTGATTTTTTCTGCTCTAATTTTGAATTCGACTTGGATTTAGATACTGTTTCTCCTCATTCTTGGAGTGACGCGTCGCTAAATTTTGGATCTTTGCGCGTGTCAATTACTGACGTCATTAATGGCATTAGTAAGCTCAAGCCCTCATCTAAAGCGGACTCACATGGCCTTTCGGCTATCTTGTTAAAAAAATTGTTTATGAATTGCTGAGCCTTTAGCAATAATTTTTAATAAGTCTTTGGACTGGACTGGTACTTTTATAGATGACTGGAAGCTGACATCGGTTACGCCTCTTTTTAAGAGCGGAAACAAAAACGACGTTCGTAATTATAGGCCGATCTCGATTGTGTTCCTATATCATATTCTATATACCTTTGAAA
The DNA here is from genome assembly GCA_963971545.1 of Philophylla caesio. Classification (NCBI taxonomy): domain Eukaryota; kingdom Metazoa; phylum Arthropoda; class Insecta; order Diptera; family Tephritidae; genus Philophylla; species Philophylla caesio. The sequence continues at coordinate 120,757,922 of OZ020604.1, read as the reverse complement.
AAAAAAATTACAAAGTTTTTGTTTCTGATTTTTGAAAATGGAAGTGCATTATAGTTCCAATGGTATTATAAAACATATTCATACATAAGACTTTTCGAATTTATTAAAAAACAAACCATTATAATGCATTAATTTTGCGAGCTTTCTACTTACTATATCTCGAAAATAAAGCATTTAACTTCTATTGCATATACCTATGTACATTGAATTGTGGAAAAGTAATAATATCAAAAAAAAACAACTCAGAAAATATTTAAATATTCAAATTTAAATTTTCTTTGAGGATTATTTGGATAATTTAATGAAGTCAAATGTAAACTAATATTTTATTCACATCAATATTAGTAGTAGTAAGCATAAGCGAAAACAACGCATATGCTATGCGTTGTTACGTACACACATAATAACAGCCATCGCTGTCTGCCCGCACAACGTCCGCCACATTCGTCACATTAGGACAGGTAGTGAATGCATAATGATCGATGACTATAAATGAGCGTAGCGAAGAGAAAAATTTGTACATCCCTTAAATCATAAGCAGACAGTACCCATATTGGTCTCTTTTTTCTCTGTAAGTACACATGTTTATGATCGCATGAGTGCATGAGTCGAATGACCACCGCATTCACATTCGTGTCATTCGACTAACAGAAGAAAAGAATGCAACAAGGCAACTCTCAAAAGCTGGATTTATAATTTTTTTAAAAGCAAAAAAAAAAGAAAATAAACCGGAAGGTAATTGATCATTCTTTCTTACAGTAACAATTTCCATTGGTAATTATCACACATTTTGTAAAACTAAGACTTGGCTAACAACTTCAAAAAATTTCGCAAGCGTATCCCTACAAGACAGAGGTAACCAAGGCGAATTAAATTCACTAATACCAACACAACTTTTTCAGCTGTTACCAACACACTCGCATTTTGATATTTCGCTGGTTTCTTAATGTTAGAAGAAACGGCAATAATCCGAATGTTAGAGCCCAGAAAACGCGTATGCAAGAGTGTGCTAGCAATAGACTACGCTGCTCAGCCATGTTTACGAATCGTAAAATACGATTTGTTGTGAAACTTCGTTGTATTTGCCGTAAGTTGTCTTAATTTTTAGTTTTATTAATTAAAATATACGCCGAAAAGGTATTTTAAAGGTATGTATAGAAATTTCGTCACGTACATATATTTTAACTAATTTTATTCGAACTTGCAGGAATTGCGCACCTAAGCCGGCTTTAAATTTCCCCGCGAAAATGGCCGCAGAGGCATCATTGGGAAAAGTAAGTAGAGTGAATTATTTTTAAGAGCTAGTGAAGTGCAGTAAAAATATTTGTAGAAAGGAAACAAAGAATGCATCAATGCCCAAATCCGTTCAAGTTCCAAATCATAGATGCAAATTTTCAACATGCGCAATCTAATTGAAGTTTAATAATTTCGGTGTTCATGTTGGAAAAGATAATTAGTAGGTCTTGTTTTATTTAACCCTCCATATGTATGTATCATAAAAAAATAATGTAAGTTAGTCATAATAATTGAAAATTTTTATTGAGCTCAAGGCCAGTTTATTGAAGATTTTTATTTGGAAATAACAACAACAGTTTTTAAGGAAGATTGAATAAACACAATAGTCCACTCGTCTAGCTTAGCGCAGCATGTAGCTTGTTTGCTATGCAACTCTGAGCTCCTGTGTTCAAAGCCTGGGAGAAGTGGTTATGAAAAATAAATATAATTAATTTAATAAAAAGAAGTCTGATGAGGAAATGTGGTGATTTCAGAAATATAACAACAAATATTTAAAAACTGTTGTTGGTTTTCCAAATAAAAATATTCAATAAACTGGCCTTGAGCTCAATAAAAATTGTCAATTATTAAACATTTATTAGGCCGTTAAAAATAACACAAATCTAAATTAAAGATACTAATACTTTTTCAGATCACATGTAAACACCAACATGAAGCGGAGGAAATATCGATATGTGAACGGTTTCTTCTTTGTAAAATAAAGGTAGGTTTATTTAAGATAAATTTCAATAAATATTCGCTAGCTTCTTCACATCCGTAAATATGCATGTATGTATGTACATGTATGTATGTATATGCAGCCTACTTACTGAGTGCCAGGCCATTTGCTCAACTTGGTGATTATCCCTTTTGTATTTATGTACATACACACACATATACCTACATACGTGTGTTATATGCCAATGTAGTAAGAAGTGCCCTACTGTACGGGTTTCAAATCTGGGGTGAAGCCTTTAAGAAGACGTCATACGCACGCGAAGCGAAGGACCTGTACAGGCTTTGTACGATTAAGGGATGCTGCGCGTTTCGCACTACATCCGAAGAGGCTTCGTTGGTTGTTGCTGGCCTATGTCCCATAGATATTCTGGCGACGCAGACGTTGGCAAGATCCGTAAAAAAGGCGAATCGCGAAGAAGAAATCAATATCGTCTTGCAACAGTGGCAATGCCGTTGGGACCAGACAGATAAAGGTCGCTGGACACACCGTCTTATATCTTCAGAAGAAGAATGGTTAAGCAGGAAACATGGAGAAGTAAACTTCCAGTTAACCCAAATGCTTACGAGGCATGGCAGTTTTAAATCCTACTTTTATAGATTCAAGATCGATGATGACCCGTACTGCACTCTCTGCGCAGGCGATGATATCCAAGATGCTGAACACTGCTTTTTTGCCTGCACATATTTTGAAGAACAAAGAAATTTATTTATTCAGTCTAAAGAGAACAAGCTTTTTTACAGACTAGTTAAAAATAGAAAACAGTTCAAGCTTAAATTTATATAAACTATTGTTAAAATTTAAAACGCTACTATATCGATTTGCTAGTTGTATATTTTTAAACATTGGTTCGTTTAATGCATAATTTGTTTTATGAGTTTCTTCGACAAATAATCTATTATGCCGAAGATCTCGCGATGGAATGTAGGGAACGAATAAATTAGACAGCTCGGGGCATTTGATATAAGAATAAATTATGTTGTGAGGACCCTGGATCCTATGACCCTGAGCCCTCACAACAGTTTAGATATATATATAACATACACAATAAACATAAGAAAACCAAACATGAATTATATTAGTTTAAACACACACACATATAAGCATGTAAATTGAATTATCTACACACACACACACGCATCTACACATGTACATACACACACCCTTAACTTGAATTATTACTTTGTACACACAACATACATATATAGTTATTACTTTTCACACAATATATGAAATTGTTATTATAAGGATAACTGTCTGCCTACGGGCAAAACAGTATAAAAGGAGCAATATGAATATCAAATGGGCAGTCGTTAGGCATACATGACACGCGTCGCAACGTGAGTCATACGAGTAGTTAAAGAGGGATCAAACCTCTGAGACTATTAATTTATATTCGAGGTGGGCTTAAACCACTGAGACGGGTGCTAGCTGTAGGGCTCAAAACCTACTATAGCTCTACGCTTACGAGGTAGCATCACAAAGAATTAAAAAAGATAGCGAAGCAAAGCGAAGGTGTATTGATTTACCAGAGGAGATAGGGTTAATTTATTTACAGATACCCTGGACAACCAAGAGCTACACCCAGCACCCCGGAAAGTCCGTTACAATTGGCGCCCGAGCAGGGACTTAAAAAGAAAGTAACCGAAGACAACATAAAGAAGAAAAAAAAACACAAGGAAGGGAAACTAATCCCGCGAAGGAAATAGCGTGATAAATAATATGGTGAGGCGAAGGTGGGTGCATTTCCTCAACCGAGAGGAACTGCTGACATATCTGGCAGAGTTCGGCTTGGAACAAAGCGGTACCGTCGAGGAGTTACGAAAACGATTTTCAACGTTCCTACAGGAAGAGAGCGACAATGAAGAATACCATACGCGATTTGAAGAATTGGAGGCGAGGCACACAAAACCCGCACTGATCGTTACCACACCGAGTGGAAGCCAGAAAATCAGCGATAGGCAAGCACCGATGAACGAGGGTGCGGTACGAGAGGTCGAAGCACCACAGCCACACGTAGCGTGTCAAACGCCATCACTAGCCAGCATCATGGACCGAGTCCGTAAGTGGGGTTTCAAATACGACGGCGGACGAGATCCTCTCAGCTTCATTGAGCGCGTGGAAGAGTTGGCAGAAGCGTACGAAGTGAACCGGGACTTACTGCCGCGAGCGATGCCGGAGCTTCTTAAAGAGAAGGCCCTAACATGGCTCCGCAGCAATCATAAGAACTGGCGACAATAGGAAGACTTCAAAAGGGACTTCCTGAGGTTCTTCGTAAACTCTCGCTATCACGAAAGACTAGATGATGAGATCAGGCATCGTGTTCAACAGCCGAACGAGAAATTTAAGGACTACGTCTTGGTCCTCCAAAGTCTGATGCGTCATGCAAACTACTCCTTCGGAGAGAAGCTAACGCGAATCTACAAGAACTCTCGAAGCGAGTATCAATGGTACGTCAAGCGTACCGAGTTTACCACGCTGGAAGAGCTAGTTAGTCTGGCTGAGGATTTGGAAAATATCGCCCCGGTAAAAGACACACCCAGGGCCGCAGTGCGAACAATTCCACGAACCATGGAGAGGTACCAACACATGCGCGAGCTGCCTAGGAGAAGCGAAACAGCGAACACACAACGCCAACCCGTACCGCGCAACAACACTCCGGCGCCCCAGGCGGAGTACGTGAATCCGTGGACGGCGTGTAGACACTGTGGGGAAGAAGGCCATTTGGCACGCGACTGTAGAGCAGCGCGGAGGGAGTTTTGCTGGACATGTGGCCGATGCAACATCCCAACTCGAAATTGCTGCCGTAACACATCGGGAAATGGTCTGAGGCCTCATTCGCAGCGAGGGGTGGGGTCGCGAGTGGATCAATCTCGCACAGACTAAATAACGTTTTAAACCAAGTGAAAGGGCGGATTATGGCTACGATCAAAGTAAACGAGATCCATGTAGTAGCCTCAGTGGATACAGGAGCAACCAGAAGTTTTCTGAGCGAAGCCATGTCGGGAAAGCTAGAGTCAGGGATGTTCAAACGCATAACGACGCAAGTTATAATGGGCGATGGCAGATCCAAGATCGTGCGGGAGGCAGTAACTGCAAGAGTGAAATTGGGGAACCAGACCCACGAGATGGACCTTTTGATACTACCAGGTTTGATGGACGATGTGGTCCTCGGAACGGATTATATGTCAAAGGCAAGCGTTCGACTGAGTTGTGGAGACCAGAACGTCACGTTCCGGGAAGAGAGTCACGATGAATGAAGCGAGAAACTCACGGCGATACGGCAGGAAGACACCGAGAGACCGGATAAAGGCGACGAGCCGTCCTCAAATCCTACGTCGACTGAAGCCGCAACTACTGATGAAGTAAAGGAATTCTTAAAACAAGAGTTGTGCATATTTGAGAAGATGTCGAGAGTCGCTAACATCGCCACTCACCGAATCGTCATGAAGGACGATCGACCAATCAAACAACGGTATTGCCCAAAGAATCCGAAGATGCAGGAAATTATTAACGCGGAGATCGACGACCTCATAGAGAAAGGGTGCATTGAACCTTCACACAGCCCACACAGCGCCCCCATAGTGTTGGCAAAGAAGAAGAACGGAAAGTGGAGACTCTGTGTAGATTATCGGCAGCTGAACGAGCGTTCAGTGCCTGACGCGTACCCTCTACCGAGGATCCAACATATCCTCGACCATCTAAGAAGTGTGCGTTACATCAGCAGCCTAGATCTGAAAAACGGCTATTGGCAAATCCCGATGGAAGAGAAGAGCAAGCAATACACGGCATTCACAGTACCAGGACGCGGCCTTTTTCAATGGCGTGTAATGCCGTTTGGGCTACACTCCGCCCCGGCGACGTTTCAGCGTACGTTGGACCAGGTCATCGGTCCAGAGCTAGAGCCACATGCATTTGCCTACCTAGATGATATTATTATTACCAGTACAACACTGCAGGAACACGTCCAACACCTGTCGATAGTTTTCCAGCGACTAAGACGCGCGAATCTCAGGATCAACCCAGAGAAGTGTGAATTTTTCAAGAAGCGGCTGAAGTATCTGGGTCACGTTGTAAGCGAAGAAGGCATCCACACAGACCCTGAGAAGGTCGCGGCCATCAAAAATCTCACGCCACCGACCGGTATACGAGAGTTGCGCCGATTTCTAGGTATAGCTTCTTGGTACCGTAGGTTCGTCCCCGACTTCTCCAAAGTGGCACATGCGTTAACATCCATGTTGAAGAAGGGCCACAAGTGGAAATGGAATAGCGAACAACAGACAGCATTTGAGGCACTGAAGAACGCACTAACCGAGGCGCCAGTGTTGGCTTGTCCCGATTTTACAAAGAAGTTCACTCTTCAAACAGACGCGAGCGATTTCGGGCTGGGAGCTGTTCTGACTCAGGAAATCGACGGCGTCGAACGAGTAATAGCGTATGCGAGTAGCCGGCTCAGCAAAGCTGAACTCAACTATTCCCCTACTGAGAAACAGTGTTTGGCAATAGTGTGGGCGATCAGGAAAATGAGACCGTATCTGGAGGGATATACCTTCACTGTCATCACCGATCATCTAGCACTTCAGTGGCTTAGCAAGATCGAGAGTCCGTCTGGTCGAATCGCAAGGTGGGCGCTAGAACTGCAGCAGTACTCATTTGACGTCCAGTACCGCAAGGGTAAACTGAATGTAGTGGCTGACGTACTTTCCCGTCAACCTCAGGAAACGAAGCTAGGTTCGATGACGGCAAGAGTTATCGCAGCCGGGTGTAAATGGCTCAATGAGAAAATGGCAGAGGTGGAGAGGTGTCCAGAAAAATTTCCTGATTTCATCATCGAAAATGGTGAACTGTACCGGCGAATATCTGGTCAAATGGATGGCGACGATGCGCTGCCATGGAAATTGTGCGTTCCCACAACGGAAAGACAAAGAGTTTTAAAGGAGATACACGACGTGCCCAGTGCAGGCCATATGGGAATCCGTAAAACTATCGCGCGGGCAACTGCTCGATACTATTGGCCCGGAATGTTTTGCGACATAAAGAAATACGTGCGACAGTGTGAGACATGCCAGCTATACAAACCCAGCCAACAGCAAGCAGCCGGTAAGATGCTGACGCAGCTTGCCGAAGAACCCTGGGTGACGGTGTGCGCAGACTTCGTGGGACCTCTCCCGCGGTCTAAACATGGAAATACTATGGCGTTGGTACAATTGGATCGTTTCTCGAGATGGGTCGAGATTGTAGCAATGCGGAGGGCAACAGCAAAAGGACTAATTCGGGCAGTCAGAGAGCGAATCATTGGCAAATTCGGCGTCCCAAAGATCCTAATCACGGATAATGGAGCGCAATTTATTAGCTCAAAATTTAAGCAATTCCTAGAGGAGATGGGGATAAGGCACCAATTTACTGCGCCGTACAGACCTCAGCAAAACCCGACAGAGAGAGCTAACCGCAACATTAAACGACTTATGGCACAGTTCACAACTAAGGACCAAAGATACTGGGATGACTTGCTACCAGAGATGACTCTGGCACTCAATTCCAGCGTGTGTGAAGCAACCGGTTACAGCCCAGCCTTTGTAATCCAGGGTCGAGAACCGAGGTTACCGAACGCATTGTATGACGAACATACAGTGGGAACCGGTCAGACCCCAACAACACCGCACGTTAAGGCAACAAAAATGAAGGAGGTCTTCGAATTTGTACGACACAATCAACAGAAGGCTTCAGCAGAGCAAGCAAGGCACTGCAATCTGCGAAAAAGATCGTGGCAACCGGTCGTGGGAGATAAGGTTCTAGTAAGAGAGCACTACCTCTCCAAGGCCGTAGACAACTTTGCGGCTAAACTGGCGCCGAAATACGGAGGGCCGCATCGCGTGTTAAACTTTATTTCACCCGTAATCGTCGAACTCGACAAAATTTACAAAGGAAAAAGAAGAACGGCGCACGTGAGCGATCTTAAACCATACTACGAGGCGACCATTAACAATTGCCTCGTGACGCTACCGAAGCTTACCGCCAAACAACGAACAGATAAGTTTCAACGTATGTGAAGTGTGTGAACTCGGCAATCACCAACAGGAGAGTTGTTATCATGGCAGAAGAGACCTGGAAGGGGATAAGTGACAAAAAAGAAGTTACAAGAGGGCGTCTGGAAATAAACGAGGGCAGAAATTCGGCACATAACACCCGAAGGGTATATAAACCGAGAGCGAAAAGAGTAAAAACTTAACAATAATGAGAAGATAGAAAAAAAAATAGAAAAAAAAGAAAGGAAAAAAAAAATATATAAATTTTTTTTAGAGTATTCAGAGAGAAACAATAATACTTACCTTAATAATGTTATAAACAAGTAGTTCTTACATTAATAATTAATATTAATCTCAAGATTTTATCATATTGTCAATGCTGGCAACACCGAAGCGGCAGTAGCAAAAGATTTGGCACTACTGAATTATGTTGCTGTAGATGGGCATCACTGGTTTACAGCTGAGAAAACAAATAAAAAGTGAGACGGCAGCAAATAACAGAAATTTTGCTGGAAAAGTGCCGAAAATTGAAGAAAATACAGTTGGTCGCGCAATGACTACTGCACGCATAAAAAGGATGTGCCACGGGCGCCCAGGCACAAGTGAAAAAAGTGCGCGCAAGGATGAGCAGACACCAGCATCAACCAACAGGTTTCTTGGCCGAATCAGCGCGAGATGGCACTTTAAGGGTGCGTATCAAGCGCCTGAGGGAGAAGGAGATCCGGCACCATATCGAAGGCAAGGGGGGAGTTGAAGATCGGAGCGACGAGGAGCAGCAGCAAGAACCCGGCGAAAACGAGAGCCTGGCAAGTACGCAACCATTTGTGCCATCACAAAATGACGCGGACGATGCAGAGGATATGGCAAACGTTTGGGGTGCAGCCTACTTATCCAACAATACGCCACTAGCGACGAGCGATGAGGAGGAGATGGAAAATGAACCATCACACATAAGTATTTACTCCGATGATGAAGAGCAAGTAGGTTACGATATTGAGCGAGCGACGACACCAATGACCATATCATCCGAAGAAGAAGAAGAAGAAGAAGAAGACCAGCCAAAGAGGCGAGGCGAATTTTCACTGGCGACAGAGGACCAAAAACATATCGGCAACGGGTACGTCGACTATGTACGCCATGTGGACATGCGCCTACGGTTATACGGACCGGAGACATCCGGAGAGCCACGCCCGCCACTGCAAGGTCTACATATGGGAGAGGGAATGGTTCCGGCAAGTAACAAAGAAGGCGCTGACCAAGGTGACTGGCTGGATGAAGCATTGCTGGAAGCAGAACTAAACCTGTCAGCAGAGACGGATTTGGTGGCCGACATCGAGCGTTGGCTACAAGAAGGTGAGCCGAGTGTGCCAGCAGATTGGCAGGTCCATCCGAATATAGGCGTTTTACCGGAGGAGTTGGTAGCAGAAATAAAATCACACGTAAGCTACCAACGTCAGAGCCGTACGCGACAATCCTTTAAACGTGCCATTCACGGTCAGGCGTACAGGGTGCGTATTACGAAGACGGGAAAGGTGGCCGTAAGCTTCGCTGCCGGGAGTAAGGAGGGAGTGTGAGGACCCTGGATCCTATGACCCTGAGCCCTCACAACAGTTTAGATATATATATAACATACACAATAAACATAAGAAAACCAAACATGAATTATATTAGTTTAAACACACACACATATAAGCATGTAAATTGAATTATCTACACACACACACACGTATCTACACATGTACATACACACACCCTTAACTTGAATTATTACTTTGTACACACAACATACATATATAGTTATTACTTTTCACACAATATATGAAATTGTTATTATAAGGATAACTGTCTGCCTACGGGCAAAACAGTATAAAAGGAGCAATATGAATATCAAATGGGCAGTCGTTAGGCATACATGACACGCGTCGCAACGTGAGTCATACGAGTAGTTAAAGAGGGATCAAACCTCTGAGACTATTAATTTATATTCGAGGTGGGCTTAAACCACTGAGACGGGTGCTAGCTGTAGGGCTCAAAACCTACTATAGCTCTACGCTTACGAGGTAGCATCACAAATAATTAATAAAGATAGCGAAGCAAAGCGAAGGTGTATTGATTTACCAGAGGAGATAGGGTTAATTTCTTTGCAGATACCCTGGACAACCGAGAGCTACACCCAGCACCCCGGAAAGTCCGTTACAATGTTATAGGCAAACAAATGCGAGGAACAGGTTCTTCTCTCGTATAAAGCTTGGAGGCCAAGTAATTTACGCTTGCTGGTATACGATAGGTACTCCAAGCATGTTAGTTTAAGATCATTAGTTCCAAAAATGAGATCAAGGAATCTACCGTTAACATTAGGATAAATATTACATTGCTTCAGACCATGAGAAAATAAACTGCTAACAAATAGCATATCGATATCGGTCCTGAGATTAGTAGGTAAAATATTATTGCAATCGTTCAACCAAGAAATGTTACTTAGATTAAAATCACCTCAATATATTATCTCATCAGCATTGCTAGTTATATGAGCCAAGTTGTCCACATGCCTCTAACCTAAACTCACAGGTGTGGAGACTGGCTAAAGTAGAGAACTTGATGGATATAATGCTCAAATCGACCAAAAACTGGTCCGCCGTCTGCAACATAGCAAATATTATAATAATAATAATCCCAACGGTTTTATCCCTCCATACCCGCCCGACCGATCCGCATGACGCACGGATATATATAAAAAAAAATAATTGTTTTTTTTCATATATGTTGCGCCGAGTCATGAAAGGCAGAGGTTTGTTAAGTGTCGAGATTTGAAACTGTTCAGCTACAGAACAAATGCTCATCAGCTGATCGAATAGTAATATATGTATATGTATGTATGTATTAATTATTGAGAGGATTGAGGATTGAGTATAGTTTTCTTTATGTAAAAAAGTGAGTCAGAAATATCAAAAGAACCGGAGTGAGTGTTAAAATCCTAACACAAACTACGGAGTGGCTCATTTAACTCAAAATTACTTTTACATGGCTTCAGAAAGAGAGGCCGGAAATGTCTTGAAATTCTGGAGGGAACGTTTAGTTTTATTTCGCTAAGAAGAGATGGGCTAGAGATCAAGCCTGTCAGTAACTTGACCAAAAATACAATGCCTAGCATTTCTCTGCGACTAGCAAGTGTAGGAAGATTAATGAGTTTTAAACGACATATATATGGCGGCAGGTTGTACTGAGAATCCCAACGAAAATTCCTTAAAGCAAAAAGCAGAAATTGTTTTTGAATTGACTCTATTCTGTCGGAATGAACTTGATAGCGCGGGTTCCAAACAACAGATCCATATTCCAGTATGGGCCTCACTAACGTTGATGTAAGGGTCATTGAATTATTTTGACCACTGTTTTACAAATGCAAAAACACCCTTGGCTTTGTTAACTGTAACATTTATGTGAAGATTAAAATTAAATTTCGGGTCCATTGTAAGTCCAAGATCAACAAAGTTAAACACTTGTTCGAGGTTATGGTTACATATTTCATTATAATATCAAAACTACGTCAGGCGGAACGACTCCGCAGAAATACATAGTTTCTTAACGATTGATGGACTTTTCGAATTGGCGGCTCGGAATCTAGTCCGTTCCGACTGCTTGCATCAAAAAGTTCGGTGACAGTAGCATCTAAGCAGTGTAACTCTACATACGGATCTCAACGTACAGCCCGAGGCGGGTTGAACCGGCCGGGAAGCCCGGAATCTCGTTCTTTCCAGCTACTAAGAAAGGTTAGTGCACAATATACTACTTTCGAGATGTTTGAATATATATATATATATATATATATATGCAGTTAAACTTTTGGCTAAAAATTAATGTTTTTCAGTAAGTTTCATACAAAGCAAGAAAAAGCGAACCAAGTGAGTAGGCGTCTCGGAACCCAGTCCGTTCCGACCGATGGGCAAGGTAACATATGAACGTTAAATTTTATGAAAAATATTATGTACTCGTATAATAGTTGAAATACCAGAAAACATAAAAAACAAGACAAGAAGTCAACAGAAAAACTGAGCGGCTCAGAACACCGTCCGTTCCGACCGACGTGTGTGATTGAAGGGCATAAGGTTTATACAATAGTGTCAAATTTGCAAGATAAAAGACAGGAAGGAAAAAGAAACTAGAAATTAGTCCACATAAGTCGATCCGTTCCGAAACCCAGTAGAAGCAATAATAATAAAAAAAAAAAAAAAAAAAATTTCTTGGAAGTGAAAAGGGGCAATTTAAATCCCCACGAAGATGCAACAAGCAACAGTACAGAGGGTGGTTCAAGTTGACGCAACTTGCTACAAACGTTATCCGGACTTTCACGAACGTTGAGCGTAAGCTCAAACCATCTCCCGACGAAATACTTGACGGTAGTACCGGGGGAGTTCTCGATTTGGAGTTTTATGAATTTGCTGAGGTGTTAGATGACCCCAGCATAAAGTTCAATTATACCGCATGTGATTTTTCAGAGTTTAACGAAATCCTGTCTAGTTTGGATTGGTGTGATGCCCTCCATGGCAATAATGTTTCCTATTGTTTTCATAATTTTAAAACTAAACTATTTGAGTTGTGCTTGAAGTACGTTCCCGTCTTTAAAATGAAAGCGTATAAAGTTCCATGGCACACTAAACGGTTAAAGCATTTAAAAAATTTTAAAAGCAAATTTCGTAAATTGTATAAGAAATCGAATGATCCACTGCATTATTCTATATTTCAATGCTATTTAAAGGAATTCACTTGCCTGAACAAATTCTTAAATAGAAATTATATTTTGAACTTTGAAACCAACATAATTTCAAACTCTAAAGCGTTTTGGAGATTCATCAAGACAAAAAGATCTTGCTCGTCAGTCCCAGTCAATGTGTTCTTTGATGGAAAATTCGCAAATTGTGCTAAGGATTCTGCCAATCTATTCGCTGATTTTTTCTGCTCTAATTTTGAATTCGACTTGGATTTAGATACTGTTTCTCCTCCTTCTTGGAGTGACGCGTCGCTAAATTTTGGATCTTTGCGCGTGTCAATTACTGACGTCATTAATGGCATTAGTAAGCTCAAGCCCTCATCTAAAGCGGACTCACATGGCCTTTCGGCTATCTTGTTAAAAAAATTGTTTATGTATTGCTGAGCCTTTAGCAATAATTTTTAATAAGTCTTTGGACTGGACTGGTACTTTTATAGATGACTGGAAGCTGACATCGGTTACGCCTCTTTTTAAGAGCGGAAACAAAAACGACGTTCGTAATTATAGGCCGATCTTGAAGCTCTCGTCTGTCTCAAAACTTTTTGAGATAATTGTTAATGAAAAAATATATTACGCTGTCAAAGGCCTTATTTCCATCAATCAGCATGGTTTCGTTGCGAAGCGCTCTACAGTCAGAAATATGTCCATTTTTAGTGAATACTGCATTTCTGCTTTCCAAAAACAATCTCAAGTAGATACAATATATACAGATTTCTCGAAGGCGTTCGACAAAGTATCACACTGTATACTCTTGTTCAAACTGTTGATAGTGCCACATCCCGTCCATTTACTGCGCCTTCTGGTGTTCCGCAAGGTAGCATTCTTGGACCCTTTTTTTATTCTTTTTATTAACGATATTGGCTCGTGCTTCTCATTTGCAGAATACTTATTGTATGCGGACGATCTTAAAATTTTTGCGATTGTCAACAACTTTCAAGACTCTGAAAAGTTGCAACATGATCTAGATAAGGTTCATAACTGGTGTTGTTTAAATCGTTTGTCGTGCTTCCTCCTCGTAAAAAAAAAAACAAAATGTATGTACATACATGCATACATACATATATTCTCTTACTGTAATTGTGTTCCTATATCATATTCTATATACCTTTGAAAAAAAAATTACAAAGTTTTTGTTTCTGATTTTTGAAAATGGAAGTGCATTATAGTTCCAATGGTATTATAAAACATATTCATACATAAGACTTTTCTAATTTATTCAAAAAAAACCATTATAATGCATTAACTTTGCGAGCTTTCTACTTACTATATCTCGAAAATAAAGCATTTAACTTCTATTGCATATACCTATGTACATTGAATTGTGGAAAAATAATAATTTCAAAAAAAACAACTCAGAAAATATTTAAATATTCAAATTTAAATTTTCTTTGAGGATTATTTGGATAATTTAATGAAGTCAAATGTAAACTAATATTTTATTCACATCAATATTAGTAGTAGTAAGCATAAGCGAAAACAACGCATATGCTATGCGTTGTTACGTACACACATAATAACAGCCATCGCTGTCTCCCCGCACAACGTCCGCCACATTCGTCACATTCCGGACAGGTAGTGAATGCATAATGATCGATGACTATAAATGAGCGTAGCGAAGAGAAAAATTTGTTCATCCCTTAAATCATAAGCAGACAGTACCCATATTGGTCTCTTTTTTCTCTGTAAGTACACATGTTTATGATCGCATGAGTGCATGAGTCGAATGACCACCGCATTCACATTCGTGTCATTCGACTAACAGAAGAAAAGAATGCAACAAGGCAACTCTCAAAAGCTGGATTTATAATTTTTTTAAAAGCAAAAAAAAAGAAAATAAACTGGAAGGTTCCATTGGTAATTATCACATATTTTGTAAAACTAAGACTTGGCTAACAACTTCAAAAAATTTCGTAAGCGTATCCCTACAAGACAGAGGTAACCAAGGCGAATTAAATTCACTAATACCAACACAACTTTTTCAGCTGTTACCAACACACTCGCATTTTGATATTTCGCTGGTTTCTTAATGTTAGAAGAAACTGCAATAATCCGAATGTTAGAGCCCAGAAAACGCGTATGCTAGAGTGTGCTAGCAATAGACTACGCTGCTCAGCCATGTTTACGAATCGTAAAATACGATTTGTTGTGAAACTTCGTTGTATTTGCCGTAAGTTGTCTTAATTTTTAGTTTTATTAATTAAAATATACGCCGAAAAGGTATTTTAAAGGTATGTATAGAAATTTCGTCACGTACATATATTTTAACTAATTTTATTCGAACTTGCAGGAATTGCGCACCTAAGCCGCACTGTGTTGCGGCAAGTGGAAAAGTTACTTTTTTCCGATTATTTTTTCAGTGTTTTTAATAATGCAATTTTGTCACAGACATTCCAAGTAAACAAAAAACACATAAAACTTATTTTTATGTTGGCTCGTTGATTTTTAATTGATTTTAGAAGTCAAATATACAAAATTTTCACGAAAAGAGGGGATTTCAGGGCTGTATTCAAAATGATCTCATTTGATTTTGGTGACAGATATTTTGATTCGGAAAAAAAATCTGCCTTCGGACAAGTATCTTCTGTAAAAAAAAGGAATGTTGTTTGAGACATTTTCATATGCACCTTTTTTAGAGTGAAAACCCGACTAAAGGTCCATTTTTCCTTTAAATTTGGGTTAGGTAAGCAATATCTAAAAAGTCCCAGAGAGTCCCAGTTCCAAACCACTACAGAAATGTTACATAATTTGTTTTCAACGAACTGTGAAAAAATCAGCTGCCCATACCTGCCCTCCTGGGAGTTATAGCGATTTTAGTATATCACTCTCAGTATTTATTCCATAGAAATAGAACGGAAATTCTCGGAATCACTTATTGAATAATTTAGTCATATTGGTTTTCGGTTTCATATTGGTCCGCATGTGTGTCCGTCTTTATATAGTGTTTTCTTTTAGCTTGTGGTGGTACCTTTCTCTCTCTCTGTTGTTTTACTATTTTATTCTCTCTCTTTCGCTCTCTCTCTCTTCCCCTTTGTTTTTACGTCTAGGTAGGTGGGTGAAATAATCCGTTATTGCGCGCTTATTTGTATTGTTTTTATTTTGTGGTTTCCCTTCATTTACTACATTTAATTGCTTTCTGATGCGTTTTTCATATAAGTGTTTTAATGGTTCGAATATTACATCAGAATATATAATTATAATTTTGACAGTCAAGAATTATGGAATACATTAAAATTTCCTATCAGGAACTGCATGAGTTGATGCAACAGAGTAAAACTAGAAACGTGGAGGATGTTTTGGAATTGCTTGATCATGAGCATGGAGTGAAAAGTAGTTTAATATTTCTTCAAATTTTTTTTTTTATTCTACATCTATTCTAGCACTCCACAAAAATGAGCGTAACTCTCTTAAAACTGAAGCTATTGACTTCAAACCGGTATCCAATTAAAGCTTTTATTGCCACCTTTCAAATAAGAAATGAAATAGATTTTGGTTTTATATAAAATTTCAGAGTTTTTCAACAAATATCGAAAAATCATGAAAATTCGACGTTTATAATTCTTGTTCGGACCACCCTATACTTTATTTAAAAAACTAATCATAGGGTATTTATCAGAATTAAAAGAAGAATTAAAATAATTTTTTTTTGTAAATTTTTCGAACAACTTTTTTTTTTTTTACTTTTGTTGAAAATTTGACCCAACAATTTTTTTCGGTGTAAATTTTTTTTTCACTTATTCTGTTTGGGATTTCATTCTGACCAATCTGTAGAAGTTTCTCATCGATACAATTAAAATTACAGTTTAGGCAATATGATTTCCAAAAAATTCCGGTTTCGCAACACTGTGAGCCGGCATTAAATTTCCCCGCGAAAATGGCCGCAGAGGCATCATTGGGAAAAGTAAGTAGAGTGAATTACTTTTAAGAGCTAGTGAAGTGCAGTAAAAATATTTGTAGAAAGGAAACAAAGAATGCATCAATGCCCAAATCCATTCAAGTTTCAAATCATAGATGCAAATTTTCAACATGCGCAATCTAATTGAAGTTTAATAATTTCGGTGTTCATGTTGGAAAAGATAATTAGTAGGTCTTGTTTTATTTAACCCTCCATATGTATGTATCATAAAAAAATAATGTAAGTTAGTCATAATAATTGACAATTTTTATTGAGCTCAAGGCCAGTTTATTGAAGATTTTTATTTGGAAATAACAACAACAGTTTTTAAGGAAGATTGAATAAACACAATAGTCCACTCGGCTAGCTTAGCGCAGCATGTAGCTTGTTTGCTATGCAACTCTGAGCTCCTGTGTTCAAAGCCTGGGAGAAGTGGTTATGAAAAATAATTATAATTAATTTAATAAAAAGAAGTCTGATGAGGAAATGTGGTGATTTCAGAAATATAACTATAAATATTTAAAAACTGTTGTTGGTTTTCCAAATAAACATATTCAATAAACTGGCCTTGAGCTCAATAAAAATTGTCAATTATTAAACATTTATTAGGCCGTTAAAAATAACACAAATCTAAATTAAAGATACTAATACTTTTTCAGATCACATGTAAACACCAACATGAAGCGGAGGAAATATCGATATGTGAACGGTTTCTTCTTTGTAAAATAAAGGTAGGTTTATTTAAGATAAATTTCAATAAATATTCGCTAGCTTCTTCACATCCGTAAATATGCATGTATGTATGTACATGTATGTATGTATATGCAGCATACTTACTGAGTGCCAGGCCATTTGCTCAACTTGGTGATTATCCCTTTTGTATTTATGTACATACACACACATATACCTACATACGTGTGTTATATGCCAATGTAGTAAGAAGTGTCCTACTGTACGGGTTTCAAATCTGGGGTGAAGCCTTTAAGAAGATGTCATACGCACGCGAAGCGAAGGACCTGTACAGGCTTTGTGCGATTAAGGGATGCTGCGCGTTTCGCACTACATCCGAAGAGGCTGCGTTGGTTGTTGCTGGCCTATGTCCCATAGATATTCTAGCGACGCAGACGTTGGCAAGATCCGTAAAAAAGGCGAATCGCGAAGAAGAAATCAATATCGCCTTGCAACAGTGGCAATGCCGTTGGGACCAGACAGATAAAGGTCGCTGGACACACCGTCTCATATCTTCAGAAGAAGAATGGTTAAGCAGGAAACATGGAGAAGTAAACTTCCAGTTAACCCAAATGCTTACGGGGCATGGCTGTTTTAAATCCTACTTTTATAGATTCAAGATCGATGATGACCCGTACTGCACTCTCTGCGCAGGCGATGATATCCAAGATGCTGAACACTGCTTTTTTGCCTGCACATATTTTGAACAACAAAGAAATTTATTTATTCAGTCTAAAGAGAACAAGCTTTTTTACAGACTAGTTAAAAATAGAAAATAGTTCAAGCTTAAATTTATATAAACTATTGTTAAAATTTAAAACGCTACTATATCGATTTGCTAGTTGTATATTTTTAAACATTGGTTCGTTTAATGCATAATTTGTTTTATGAGTTTCTTCGACAAATAATCTATTATGCCGAAGATCTCGCGATGGAATGTAGGGAACGAATAAATTAGACAGCTCGGGGCATTTGATATAAGAATAAATTATGTTATAGGCAAACAAATGCGAGGAACAGGTTCTTCTCTCGTATAAAGCTTGGAGGCCAAGTAATTTACGCTTGCTGGTATACGATAGGTACTCCAAGCATGTTAGTTTAAGATCATTAGTTCCAAAAATGAGATCAAGGAATCTACCGTTAACATTAGGATAAATATTACATTGCTTCAGACCATGAGAAAATAAACTGCTAACAAATAGCATATCGATATCGGTCCTGACATTAGTAGGTAAAATATTATTGCAATCGTTCAACCAAGAGATGTTACTTAGATTAAAATCACCTCAATATATTATCTCATCAGCATTGCTAGTTATATGAGCCAAGTTGTCCACATGCCTCTAACCTAAACTCACAGGTGGGGAGACTGGCTAAAGTAGAAAACTTGATGGATATAATGCTCGAATCGACCAAAAACTGGTCCGCCGTCTGCAACATGGCAAATATTATAATAATAATAATCCCAACGGTTTTATCCCTCCATACCCGCCCGACCGACGCGAGGGGCGCATCCGCATGACGCACGGATATATATAAAAAAAAAAAATTGTTTTTTTTCATATATGTTGCGCCGAGTCATGAAAGGCAGAGGTTTGTTAAGTGTCGAGATTTGAAACTGTTCAGCTACAGAACAAATGCTCATCAGCTGATCGAATAGTAATATATGTATATGTATGTATGTATTAATTATTGAGAGGATTGAGGATTGAGTATAGTTTTCTTTATGTAAAAAAGTGAGTCAGAAATATCAAAAGAACCGGAGTGAGTGTTAAAATCCTAACACAAACTACGGAGTGGCTCATTTAACTCAAAATTACTTTTACATGGCTTCAGAAAGAGAGGCCGGAAATGTCTTGAAATTCTGGAGGGAACGTTTAGTTTTATTTCGCTAAGAAGAGATGGGCTAGAGATCAAGCCTGTCAGTAACTTGACCAAAAATACAATGCCTAGCATTTCTCTGCGACTAGCAAGTGTAGGAAGATTAATGAGTTTTAAACGACATATATATGGCGGCAGGTTGTACTGAGAATCCCAACGAAAATTCCTTAAAGCAAAAAGCAGAAATTGTTTTTGAATTGACTCTATTCTGTCGGAATGAACTTGATAGCGCGGGTTCCAAACAACAGATCCATATTCCAGTATGGGCCTCACTAACGTTGATGTAAGGGTCATTGAATTATTTTGACCACTGTTTTACAAATGCAAAAACACCCTTGGCTTTGTTAACTGTAACATTTATGTGAAGATTAAAATTAAATTTCGGGTCCATTGTAAGTCCAAGATCAACAAAGTTAAACACTTGTTCGAGGTTATGGTTACATATTTCATTATAATATCAAAACTACGTCAGGCGGAACGACTCCGCAGAAATACATAGTTTCTTAACGATTGATGGACTTTTCGAATTGGCGGCTCGGAATCTAGTCCGTTCCGACTGCTTGCATCAAAAAGTTCGGTGACAGTAGCATCTAAGCAGTGTAACTCTACATACGGATCTCAACGTACAGCCCGAGGCGGGTTGAACCGGCCGGGTAGCCCGGAATCTCGTCCTTTCCAGCTACTAAGAAAGGTTAGTGCACAATATACTACTTTCGAGATGTTTGAATATATATATATATATATATATATGCAGTTAAACTTTTGGCTAAAAATTAATGTTTTTCAGTAAGTTTCATACAAAGCAAGAAAAAGCGAACCAAGTGAGTAGGCGTCTCGGAACCCAGTCCGTTCCGACCGCTGCAAAGCAGTTAAACAAGCAGAAACTATGAAACACCAGAAGAGATAAAGTCAACAGAATAACCGAGCGGATCGGAACCTCGTCCGTTCCGACCGATGGGCAATGTAACATATGAACGTTAAATTTTATGAAAAATATTATGTACTCGTATAATAGTTGAAATACCAGAAAACATAAAAAACAAGACAAGAAGTCAACAGAAAAACTGAGCGGCTCAGAACACCGTCCGTTCCGACCGACGTGTGTGATTGAAGGGCATAAGGTTTATACAATAGTGTCAAATTTGTAAGATAAAAGACAGGAAGGAAAAAGAAACTAGAAATTAGTCCACATAAGTCGATCCGTTCCGAAACCCAGTAGAAGCAATAATAATAAAAAAAAAAAAAATTTCTTGGAAGCGAAAAGGGGCAATTTAAATCCCCACGAAGATGCAACAAGCAACAGTACAGGGGGTGGTTCAAGTTGACGCAACTTGCTACAAACGTTATCCGGACTTTCACGAACGTTGAGCGTAAGCTCAAACCATCTCCCGACGAAATACTTGACGGTAGTACCGGGGGAGTTCTCGATTTGGAGTTTTATGAATTTGCTGAGGTGTTAGATGACCCCAGCATAAAGTTCAATTATACCGCATGTGATTTTTCAGAGTTTAACGAAATCCTGTCTAGTTTTGATTGGTGTGATGCACTCCATGGCAATAATGTTTCCTATTGTTTTCATAATTTTAAAACTAAACTATTTGAGTTGTGCTTGAAGTACGTTCCCGTCTTTAAAATGAAAGCGTATAAAGTTCCATGGCACACTAAACGGTTAAAGCATTTAAAAAATTTTAAAAGCAAATTTCGTAAATTGTATAAGAAATCGAATGATCCACTGCATTATTCTATATTTCAATGCTATTTAAAGGAATTCACTTGCCTGAACAAATTCTTAAATAGAAATTATATTTTGAACTTTGAAACCAACATAATTTCAAACTCTAAAGCGTTTTGGAGATTCATCAAGACAAAAAGATCTTGCTCGTCAGTCCCAGTCAATGTGTTCTTTGATGGAAAATTCGCAAATTGTGCTAAGGATTCTGCCAATCTATTCGCTGATTTTTTCTGCTCTAATTTTGAATTCGACTTGGATTTAGATACTGTTTCTCCTCCTTCTTGGAGTGACGCGTCGCTAAATTTTGGATCTTTGCGCGTGTCAATTACTGACGTCATTAATGGCATTAGTAAGCTCAAGCCCTCATCTAAAGCGGACTCACATGGCCTTTCGGCTATCTTGTTAAAAAAATTGTTTATGTATTGCTGAGCCTTTAGCAATAATTTTTAATAAGTCTTTGGACTGGACTGGTACTTTTATAGATGACTGGAAGCTGACATCGGTTACGCCTCTTTTTAAGAGCGGAAACAAAAACGACGTTCGTAATTATAGGCCGATCTCGAAGCTCTCGTCTGTCTCAAAACTTTTTGAGATAATTGTTAATGAAAAAATATATTACGCTGTCAAAGGCCTTATTTCCATCAATCAGCATGGTTTCGTTGCGAAGCGCTCTACAGTCACAAATATGGCCATTTTCAGTGAATACTGCATTTCTGCTTTCCAAAAACAATCTCAAGTAGATACAATATATACAGATTTCTCGAAGGCGTTCGACAAAGTATCACACTGTATACTCTTGTTCAAACTGTTGATAGTGCCACATCCCGTCCATTTACTGCGCCTTCTGGTGTTCCGCAAGGTAGCATTCTTGGACCCTTTTTTTTATTCTTTTTATTAACGATATTGGCTCGTGCTTCTCATTTGCAGAATACTTATTGTATGCGGACGATCTTAAAATTTTTGCGATTGTCAACAACTTTCAAGACTCTGAAAAGTTGCAACATGATCTAGATAAGGTTCATAACTGGTGTTGTTTAAATCGTTTGTCGTGCTTCCTCCTCGTAAAAAAAAAACAAAATGTATGAACATACATGCATACATACATATATTCTCTTACTGTAATTGTGTTCCTATATCATATTCTATATACCTTTGAAAAAAAATTACAAAGTTTTTGTTTCTGATTTTTGAAAATGGAAGTGCATTATAGTTCCAATGGTATTATAAAACATATTCATACATAAGACTTTTCGAATTTATTCAAAAAAAACCATTATAATGCATTAACTTTGCGAGCTTTCTACTTACTATATCTCGAAAATAAAGCATTTAACTTCTATTGCATATACCTATGTACATTGAATTGTGGAAAAGTAATAATATCAAAAAAAAAACAACTCAGAAAATATTTAAATATTCAAATTTAAATTTTCTTTGAGGATTATTTGGATAATTTAATGAAGTCAAATGTAAACTAATATTTTATTCACATCAATATTAGTAGTAGCAAAGAACATAAATGTATAAGAAGCGACAACACGTTACTTTAAGCAACGAGTGAATCTCCAGGGGCATGCTTTCTCTTTTGCTCAAATGAATTTTTTGATTGGCTAGAGTAAGAAAGCATGCCCCTGGAGATTCACTCGTTGCTAATAATAACGTGTTGTCCATTCTTATACATTTATGTTCTTTGGTAGTAGTAAGCATAAGCGAAAACAACGCATATGCTATGCGTTGTTACGTACACACATAATAACAGCCATCGCTGTCTCCCCGCACAACGTCCGCCACATTCGTCACTTTCCGGACAGGTAGTGAATGCATAATGATCGATGACTATAAATGAGCGTAGCGAAGAGAAAAATTTGTACATCCCTTAAATCATAAGCAGACAGTACCCATATTGGTCTCTTTTTTCTCTGTAAGTACACATGTTTATGATCGCATGAGTGCACGAGTCGAATGACCACCGCATTCACATTCGTGTCATTCGACTAACAGAAGAAAAGAATGCAACAAGGCAACTCTCAAAAGCTGGATTTATAATTTTTTTAAAAGCAAAAAAAAAAGAAAATAAACTGGAAGGTAATTGATCATTCTTTCTTACAGTAACAATTTCCATTGGTAATTATCACACATTTTGTAAAACTAAGACTTGGCTAACAACTTCAAAAAATTTCGTAAGCGTATCCCTACAAGACAGAGGTAACCAAGGCGAATTAAATTCACTAATACCAACACAACTTTTTCAGCTGTTACCAACACACTCGCATTTTGATATTTCGCTGGTTTCTTAATGTTAGAAGAAACGGCAATAATCCGAATGTTAGAGCCCAGAAAACGCGTATGCTAGAGTGTGCTAGCAATAGACTACGCTGCTCAGCCATGTTTACGAATCGTAAAATACGATTTGTTGTGAAACTTCGTTGTATTTGCCGTAAGTTGTCTTAATTTTTAGTTTTATTAATTAAAATATACGCCGAAAAGGTATTTTAAAGGTATGTATAGAAATTTCGTCACGTACATATATTTTAACTAATTTTATTCGAACTTGCAGGAATTGCGCACCTAAGCCGGCATTAAATTTCCCCGCGAAAATGGCCGCAGAGGCATCATTGGGAAAAGTAAGTAGAGTGAATTACTTTTAAGAGCTAGTGAAGTGCAGTAAAAATATTTGTAGAAAGGAAACAAAGAATGCATCAATGCCCAAATCCATTCAAGTTCCAAATCATAGATGCAAATTTTCAACATGCGCAATCTAATTGAAGTTTAATAATTTCGGTGTTCATGTTGGAAAAGATAATTAGTTGGTCTTGTTTTATTTAACCCTCCATATGTATGTATCATAAAAAAATAATGTAAGTTACTCATAATAATTGACAATTTTTATTGAGCTCAAGGCCAGTTTATTGAAGATTTTTATTTGCAAATAACAACAACAGTTTTTAAGGAAGATTGAATAAACACAATAGTCCACTCGTCTAGCTTAGCGCAGCATGTAGCTTGTTTGCTATGCAACTCTGAGCTCCTGTGTTCAAAGCCTGGGAGAAGTGGTTATGAAAAATAAATATAATTAATTTAATAAAAAGAAGTCTGATGAGGAAATGTGGTGATTTCAGAAATATAACTATAAATATTTAAAAACTGTTGTTGGTTTTCCAAATAAAAATATTCAATAAACTGGCCTTGAGCTCAATAAAAATTGTCAATTATTAAACTTTTATTAGGCCGTTAAAAATAACACAAATCTAAATTAAAGATACTAATACTTTTTCAGATCACATGTAAACACCAACATGAAGCGGAGGAAATATCGATATGTGAACGGTTTCTTCTTTGTAAAATAAAGGTAGGTTTATTTAAGATAAATTTCAATAAATATTCGCTAGCTTCTTCACATCCGTAAATATGCATGCATGTATGTACATGTATGTATGTATATGCAGCCTACTTACTGAGTGCCAGGCCATTTGCTCAACTTGGTGATTATCCCTTTTGTATTTATGTACACACACACATATACCTACATACGTGTGTTATATGCCAATGTAGTAAGAAGTGTCCTACTGTACGGGTTTCAAATATGGGGTGAAGCCTTTAAGAAGACGTCATACGCATGCGAAGCGAAGGACCTGTACAGGCTTTGTGCGATTAAGGGATGCTGCGCGTTTCGCACTACATCCGAAGAGGCTGCGTTGGTTTTTGCTGGCCTATGTCCCATAGATATTCTGGCGACGCAGACGTTGGCAAGATCCGTAAAAAAGGCGAATCGCGAAGAAGAAATCAATATCGCCTTGCAACAGTGGCAATGCCGTTGGGACCAGACAGATAAAGGTCGCTGGACACACCGTCTCATATCTTCAGAAGAAGAATGGTTAAGCAGGAAACATGGAGAAGTAAACTTCCAGTTAACCCAAATGCTTACGGGGCATGGCTGTTTTAAATCCTACTTTTATAGATTCAAGATCGATGATGACCCGTACTGCACTCTCTGCGCAGGCGATGATATCCAAGATGCTGAACACTGCTTTTTTGCCTGCACATATTTTGAAGAACAAAGAAATTTATTTATTCAGTCTAAAGAGAACAAGCTTTTTTACAGACTAGTTAAAAATAGAAAACAGTTCAAGCTTAAATTTATGTAAACTATTGTTAAAATTTAAAACGCTACTATATCGATTTGCTAGTTGTATATTTTTAAACATTGGTTCGTTTAATGCATAATTTGTTTTATGAGTTTCTTCGACAAATAATCTATTATGCCGAAGATCTCGCGATGGAATGTAGGGAACGAATAAATTAGACAGCTCAGGGCATTTGATATAAGAATTAATTATGTTATAGGCAAACAATAGCGAGGAACAGGTTCTTCTCTCGTATAAAGCTTGGAGGCCAAGTAATTTACGCCTGCTGGTATACGATAGGTACTCCAAGCATGTTAGTTTAAGATCATTAGTTCCAAAAATGAGATCAAGGAATCTACCGTTAACATTAGGATAAATATTACATTGCTTCAGACCATGAGAAAATAAACTGCTAACAAATAGCATATCGATATCGGTCCTGAGATTAGTAGGTAAAATATTATTGCAATCGTTCAACCAAGAGATGTTACTCAGATTAAAATCACCTCAATATATTATCTCATCAGCATTGCTAGTTATATGAGCCAAGTTGTCCACATGCCTCTAACCTAAACTCAATGGTGTGGAGACTGGCTAAAGTAGAGAACTTGATGGATATAATGCTCGAATCGACCAAAAACTGGTCCGCCGTCTGCAACATGGCAAATATTATAATAATAATAATCCCAACGGTTTTATCCCTCCATACCCGCCCGACCGACGCGAGGGGCGCATCCGCATGACGCACGGATATATCAAAAAAAAAAGGAAATTGGTTTTTTTCATATATGTTGCGCCGAGTCATGAAAGGCAGAGGTTTGTTAAGTGTCGAGATTTGAAACTGTTCAGCTACAGAACAAATGCTCATCAGCTGATCGAATATTAATACATGTATATGTATGTATGTATTAATTATTGAGAGGATTGAGGATTGAGTATAGTTTTCTTTATGTAAAAAAGTGAGTCAGAAATATCAAAAGAACCGGAGTGAGTGTTAAAATCCTAACACAAACTACGGAGTGGCTCATTTAACTCAAAATTATTTTTACATGGCTTCAGAAAGAGGCCGGAAATGTCTTGAAAGCCTGGAGGGAACGTTTAGTTTTATTTCGCTAAGAAGAGATGGGCTAGAGATCAAGCCTGTCAGTAACTTGACCAAAAATACAATGCCTAGCATTTCTCTGCGACTAGCAAGTGTAGGAAGATTAATGAGGTTTAAACGACTTATATATGGCGGCAGGTTGTACTGAGAATCCCAACGAAAATTCCTTAAAGCAAAAAGCAGAAATTGTTTTTGAATTGACTATATTCTGTCAGAATGAACTTGATAGCGCGGGTTCCAAACAACAGATCCATATTCCAGTATGGGTCTCACTAACGTTGTGAATAGAGCCTTAGTGATGTAAGGGTCATTGAATTCTTTTGACCACCGTTTTACAAATGCAAAAACACCCTTGGCTTTGTTAACTGTAACATTTATGTGAAGATTAAAATTAAATTTCGGGTCCATTGTAAGTCCAAGATCAACAAAGTTAAACACTTGTTCGAGGTTATGGTTACATATTTCATTATAATATCAAAGCTACGTCAGGTGGAACGACTCCGCAGAAATACATAGTTTCTTAACGATCGATGAACTTATCGAATTGGCGGCTCGGAATCTAGTCCGTTCCGACTGCTTGCATCAAAAAGTTCGGTGACAGTAGCATCTAAGCAGTGTAACTTTACATACGGATCTCAACGTACAGCCCGAGGCGGGTTGAACCGGCCGGGAAGCCCGGAATCTCGTTCTTTCCAGCTACTAAGAAAGGTTAGTGCACAATATACTACTTTCGAGATGTTTGAAGCCGCTTGACATATGACTCGCCGTCATATATCAAACACTTCAAGCTGATTCATTAAGAACAACCCACACAGCCATCATAATTTAAACTATGATTACCCATCATAAATTCGCCCGCACCAACAAACGCATAGCAAGACGATCATGCTAAGTGGAGCACAGCTATGTAGACCGGAAACCAGCGAACGATCGACCCAGCACAACTGCACTCGAACCAAATGCAAATTGTGTAAACATGACCCGCTCAACAAACAAACATGTGGGTTACGATTGGAGTCAGCAGAACTGTGATCGAAATTAATGTAATGTAAACATTACAAGCGCAGCAACTTACAATGTCAACGTGCAGTCGCAGCGGAGCAGCATGAATTTACCACGCAGCACAATACCGACGCCATGTAGCAGAATGCAGTTGCAGCGCAGGCATATCTAGGTATAAATATTCAAATTATTGTAACTTAGATTTGGATTCAATTCTCATAGCAATAAACGCGGTTATGCTGTCTTCTATACAGCCCGCAAAAAATAAAACTTGTGTTTTATTAACTGGCGCCCGAGCAAAAGTCTCGAGTCTCGCAATAGAAAAAAATCCTGAAAATAAAAAGTAAGGAAGCGCGGCGCTCGAAACTAAAAAAACAAAATCCGGTAAAGTCCGGAAAACTAAAAAGTAAGGCAACGGTAAAATAAAAAGTTAAATCTTTAAAGCATAGTGAGACGCGAAATAAGTAGTCTGAAAACAAAAAAGGAAGACATCGCGGAATATTTAAAGAAACCTTCGTTAAAAACCTGAAAACAAAAAAGTAAGGTATCGTGAAAAAAAGAAAAAAAAAAAAAACTCTTGTTAAAAACCTGAAAACAAAAAAGTAAGGCATCGTGAAAAAAAAAAAATAGTTTCGCAACGAAATAAGTGCGTGTTAAAAATTACAACACGATTATAGTGATAGGCCCCCTAGTAGCCTAGGCAAACCGGCGGTATCATTTATGTACCAGCCTACGCTATAAAAACTTTATAAAAACTTTATAAAAACTCTATAAAAACTCTATAAAAACTTTTATAACGCTACATAAAAGTGCTATAGTGGAGAAAGTGAAAGTGTGGTTAAAAATAATAATCAACTCTAATCAACAACGGACGAGAGCAGCCAACAATCCCAGCAGCTGCAGCAGTTCCTGAAGTTCCAGCAGTAGAGTAAGAAAAATAGTATTAAGTATACATACTTTTATATATTATAATATATTGTAAAAAAAAAAAAAAACCCTACCACTAACTCCCTAATAATTAAATGGACGCGTTACCAGCCGACTTTCATTGCGACGGACTGGACAAAATTATAGAACAGGTGGCCATAGATAGTGAGTTAAAAAGACATAAACCCTTCATATTTACAGGTGTTAGTAACGAAGAAAAGGCTAGGGCTATGCAAATTATATTCGATTGTATAGGAGAAAATAGAGTAGCCACACATCTCGACTATGACAATAGCGAAAACATTGAGGAAGAATCCATAAGATTACTTCGACCAATGAAAATTTGAAAAAAAAAAAAATTAATGAATACAATTTTTTTTTAAATAAAAAAATAACACATTAGCTTATTTTTTTATATTAAAAACTTAAAAGTAGATATTTGGAATTTTTCTATTTTTCAGCAAATTATTGTCAAAATGTCGAACCCCAACAATTTGATAAGAGCCCCAACTCTCTCGCAGAATCCTTCTGTACCACAGGTTTCAGGAAATTCACAATTAAGCATGCAAGACCTTACTGCGCTTATTTCAGAAATAGCAGCTAATGTCTTAAGGCAATAAGGACCACATGTGGTCCAAACCATTCTAAACCCTAACTCCAGTCTTGCGTCAGCAGTTGACCAACCAATAGACGAAGGAAGTAGGGGAAACTTAAACGAGTTAGATAAAATACCCGATGTGGTAAAGTGTCTTAAGGAATCTGGGCGGCCAGGAGAATTTAATTCCTGGAAGAAAAGCGTAGACCGCATTCTTAATATGTACGAGCCATTAAAAGGCTCCCCAAAATATTATGGAATTCTAAGTGTGATTAGGAACAAGATTACCGGGCAAGCCGACACAGCTCTGGAATCTTATAACACACCGCTTGATTGGCCAGCCATAATAAAATGCTTGTCAATGCACTATGCTGATAGGCGCGACTTATCTACCTTAGAATACCAAATGACAACTCTGGTGCAAGGTAGCAATACAGTCTCTGATTTCTATCAGCAGGTGTATAAACACCTTTCGCTAATTCTAAACAAATTAGGATGTGAAGGAATGGGAAACGAATCCCTGCACATATTCACGCAATCCTACAGGAATAAAGCGTTAGACACCTTCATAAGAGGGTTGAATGGCGACCTACCAAGGTTGCTAGGTATGAAGGAACCTGTTGACTTACCTCAGGCCCTTCACCTTGGTCAAAAACTGGATAACCAGAATTTCAGAACGAACCATGCCAACAGCGCAAGGCAATCGTATCAAAAACCGCAAGCAGCAAAAAATAATTACGCTTCGCGCACCCAGAATTTTTACCCCCAGTTAGCGCATGACGCACAACCAAGACAAGCAAATTGGCAAAATAATAATGCACGCTTTGCAAATGCAAATGCGCCACACAGGCCACCGAAGCCATAACCGCGACCCGAGCCAATGGATGTCGACCAGACATTGCATTCGCGTAGGGTTAATTATATGAATAAACCGCAAAATCAGTACCAAGGCAAAAGACCTGCAGAGGCTCCCACCCAGAAGGAAAACAAGGTACAAAGGACTTTCCACATCTCAGAGCAGAAGGAAAGTAACCATTTAGAGGATGAACCCACAGATGTTCATTTTTTTAGCCTTATGAGCTCTTCGCTCCCCTATTTTGAGGCTAGGGCGGAGGGTGGAAAAATACTGAAGTTTTTAATAGACACAGGATCTAGTAAGAACTTTATCCAACCACAATTGGTAAAAAAAATTATAAAAAACAAAAAACCATTCCACGCTAAATCAGTGGTTGGCGACATAAAAATCGAGGAACATACATATTTAAAGTTGTTTAACCTCGATGATGAAATCAGATTTTATTTGATGCCATCATTAAAAACTTTCGATTGAATCCTAGGAAATGATACCCTAAGGGATCTCGGGGCCATCGTACACACTAGTGAGAATTTTATAATTATTAAAAACGGGAAAAAATAAAGCTCAAACAGCTCCCCTCACAATCAGTGAACGTTATACAAATAGAGGACAAACACTTGTCATCCCAGCAGAAGATTGACATGAATAAAGTGATTCAAACATGTCCAAAATTATTCTCAGAACCAGATGAGAAATTAACATATACGACAAAAGTCGTCGGAGAAATAAGGACGGTAAATGATACCCCTATTTACTCAAAGCGTTATCCATATCCAGCATCTCTCAAAACAGAATTCGAGAGACAAGTAAAAAGCTTGTTAGCGGATGGAATTATAAGACCGTCTAGGTCTCCTTACAATTCACCAGTATGGATTGTTCCGAAAAAAGCGGACTCAGATGGCAATAAACAATACCGTATGGTAATAGACTATCGTAAGCTGAATTCGGTAACGACAGCAGATAGATACCCAATATCCGAAATATCCGAAGTGATTTCCAATTTAGGTGAAAATAAATTTTTTTCAGTATTGGATTTGAAAAGTGGTTTTCATCAAATTCCCCTAAGGGAATCTGATATTCAGAAGACTGCTTTTTCAATAAATAACGGCAAGTACGAATTTACACGTTTGCCATTTGGGTTGAAAAATGCACCTTCAATTTTCCAACGGGCACTCGACGACATACTGCACGAGCATATTGGAAAATATTCTTACGTTTATATCGATGATATAATAATTTTTAGTAAGACAGAAGAAGAACATCTTAACCAAATAAAAAAAATATTTAAAACGCTAGAAGAAGCAAATATGAAAGTGCAGCTGGATAAATGCCACTTTTTTAAAAAAGAGGTTGAATTTTTGGGATTTGTTATATCGCCGATTGGAGTAAAAACCAATCCTGCCAAAGTGCAGACAATTGCGAATTTCCCTCAACCAAAATCCATAAAGGAGCTTCGCAGCTTTTTAGGTATGTCCGGATACTACCGCAAATTTATCAAGGACTATGCGAAGTTAGCAAAACCCCTGACATCTCTTTTAAGAGGGGAAGAGGGGAGGATACCAAAGCATAAGTCTTCAAGAGTGAAGATAAATTTGAACGAAAAGGCAGTAAAAGCTTTTAACTGCATAAAACGCTCTCTAATTTCTAGATACGTCATCCTTGCGTACCCAGACTATAAAAAACCATTTGAATTGGTAACAGATGCTTCCAATTTTGCTATAGGAGCGGTACTGTCGCAGGAATCAAGACCTATAGCATTTATCTCCAGAACATTAAATAGGGCCGAAGAGCATTACGCTGCCAATGAAAAAGAGATGCTAGCTATAATTTGGGCTTTGGACACATTCAGAAATTACCTTTACGGTTCAGCAAAGGTTCTTATATTCACTGACCACCAACCTCTCACTTATGCATTAAGCAATAAAAATAATAATTCTAAGATGAAGAGATGGAAGGCAGCATTAGAAGAATACTCATACGAGTTGCTTTACAAGCCTGGCAAGCAGAACGTCGTTGCTGATGCATTGTCCAGAATTCCAAACGGAGAATCCGAAATTAACTCCTTGTCCATAGCAACAAATTCCGATGAAAGCTCATCACATAACTTAACATACAGAGACAAAACGAGGTTTAGTAAACATCGTAGGAAAGGGACTAAAATACATAGCAGGTACTATGGACAGCGATGACGAATAACAAATAAACGATGCACTAGAAATAATTCAAAATAACGAAAAGAATACAGTAGACCACGTAAACAATTTAATTCTCGTTAATAAAGTCCTAACAGACCAAATTAGTAACATTACTAGTCATATAAACAAACAACAAACTTTGATTCAAAGATATATAAACATATTTAGGGAAACAACTCAAAATAAAATCAAAACCATAGAGGACGAATTAGAATTCATAAGACATACATATCAAATTAATAATGATATTGCGCTTTTACAAAGCCATATCAATGACATAGGACAAGTAATTTTTTCAAGTAAATTAGGTATAATTCCAACAGACATATTAACGCAGACCGAGCTTGACCTTATCAATGACTTTGACATGTACAATAGCATAAAAGTAGCAGTAGTCTTTTTTAATGACAATATTATTATAACCCTACTAACACCCCAATTTTCCTCCAACATCCTATCTAAAATAATTTTTGAACCTATTCCCGATCAAAAAAATTTTTCATTAGCTTTAAATGAATATGAAATACTTACAGATGATAATAATAATTTGTATAAAAAAACTGTAAAAGACAACCTGGAAAAAAATTTAATTAAATTAGATAACAACTGTTTAAAAAATATTATTAAATTTAAAGAAGCTGATTGTAACTTAAAACCATTAGAAGAAACAGAAATTAAAGAAATTTTAGCTGGAATATTGCTATTTAAAAATTTTCATTCAAGCATATTCCACAATTGTAACAAATTAGAAATTAAACAAACAGACACCTTTCTAATAAAATTTGAAAATTGTAAAGTAATAGCCGCAAATAAAACATTTGAAAATATTAAAATCAAAATGTATGATTAATTTATATTACCAAATAAGATCACAAAAATTAAAGAAAATAAAAATATTACACAAACAGAATTAAAATTGGAAAAATTGTACTTAAAGCAAATTAATCAACAGGAACACATTGAACTATTGTTTAAAAACAATAAAAATGTTCATTTAATTAGTTTAAGTTCAGATTTATTAATTGTACTATCTATTATTGTAATAACTTTTATTTTAATATGTATCAATAAATATAAAAGAAAATTATATATATCGCCTGAACTGCAATCACCAAAACAAGATACTGCAAAAACAATGGAAGGCCCATTTCTGCAATTACGAACCATAGCGTAACTCATCAAAATAACCATACCGATTGAGGACAATCGACTTAAGAGGGGAAGAGTTAACTTAGAGTAATTTAATACCACCCAAGCCGCTTGACATATGACTCGCCGTCATATATCAAACACTTCAAGCTGATTCATTAAGAACCACCCACACAGCCATCATAATTTAAACTACCAAAATATGAAACCATCCACTCAACCAAAATGCCGTAAATTAGGAATTTACTGCAGACCTACATTCCAGAGAATCGAATAACGCAAATGTCATTCCGTTATTCGATCACCAACCATAAACTGGCTACACCAAGTTGACCCACTTCAAATTAATGGTCAACCCGAGGAAAAGCCAATACAGCGCATGTTGCCCAAAATATGATTACCCATCATAAATTCGGCCGCACCAACAAACGCATAGCAAGACGATCATGCTAAGTGGAGCACAGCTATGTAGACCGGAAACCAGCGAACGATCGACCCAGCACAACTGCACTCGAACCAAATGCAAATTGTGTAAACATGACCCGCTCAACAAACAAACATGTGGGTTACGATTGGAGTCAGCAGAACTGTGATCGAAATTAATGTAATGTAAACATTACAAGCGCAGCAACTTACAATGTCAACGTGCAGTCGCAGCGGAGCAGCATGAATTTACCACGCAGCACAATACCGACGTCAAATTATTGTAACTTAGATTTAGATTCAATTCTCATAGCAATAAACGCGGTTATGCTGTCTTCTATACAGCCCGCAAAAAATAAAACTTGTGTTTTATTAACTTATATATATATATATATATGCAGTTAAACTTTTGGCTAAAAATTAATGTTTTTCAGTAAGTTTCATACAAAGCAAGAAAAAGCGAACCACGTGAGTAGGCGTCTCGGAACCCAGTCCGTTCCGACCGCTGCAAAGCAGTTAAACACGCAGAAACTATGAAACACCAGAAGAGATGAAGTCAACAGAATAACCGAGCGGATCGGAACCTCGTCCGTTCCGACCGATGGGCAAGGTAACATATAAACGTTAAATTTTATGAAAAATATTATGTACTCTTATAATAGTTGAAATACCAGAAAACATAAAAAACAAGACAAGAAGTCAACAGAAAAACTGAGCGGCTCAGAACACCGTCCGTTCCGACCGACGTGTATGATTGAAGGGCATAAGGTTTATAAAACAGTGTCAAATTTGCAAGATAAAAGACAGGAAGGAAAAAGAAACTAGAACTTAGTCCACATAAGTCGATCCGTTCCGAAACCCAGTAGAAGCAATAATAATAAAAAAAAAATAAAAAAAATTTCTTGGAAGCGAAAAGGGGCAATTTAAATCCCCACGAAGATGCAACAAGCAACAGTACAGAGGGTGGTTCAGTTGACGCAACTTGCTACAAACGTTATCCGGACTTTCACGAACATTGAGCGTAAGCTCAAACCATCTCCCGACGAAATACTTGACGGTAGTACCGGGGGAGTTCTCGATTTTGAGTTTTATGAATTTGCTGAGGTGTAAGATGACCCCAGCATAAAGTTCAATTATACCGCATGTGATTTTTCAGAGTTTAACGAAATCCTGTCTAGTTTGGATTGGTGTGATGCCCTCCATGGCAATAATGTTTCCTATTGTTTTCATAATTTTAAAACTAAACTATTTGAGTTGTGCTTGAAGTACGTTCCCGTCTTTAAAATGAAAGCGTATAAAGTTCCATGGCACACTAAACGGTTAAAGCATTTAAAAAATTTTAAGAGCAAATTTTGTAAATTGTATAAGAAATCGAATGATCCACTGCATTATTCTATATTTCAATGCTATTTAAAGGAATTCACTTGCCTGAACAAATTCTTAAATAGAAATTATATTTTGAACTTTGAAACCAACATAATTTCAAACTCTAAAGCGTTTTGGAGATTCATCAAGACAAAACGATCTTGCTCGTCAGTCCCAGTCAATGTGTTCTTTGATGGAAAATTCGCAAATTGTGCTAAGGATTCTGCCAATCTATTCGCTGATTTTTTCTGCTCTAATTTTGAATTCGACTTGGATTAAGATACTGTTTCTCCTCCTTCTTGGAGTGACGCGTCGCTAAATTTTGGATCTTTGCGCGTGTCAATTACTGACGTCATTAATGGCATTAGTAAGCTCAAGCCCTCATCTAAAGCGGACTCACATGGCCTTTCGGCTATCTTGTTACAAAAATTGTTTATGTATTGCTGAGCCTTTAGCAATAATTTTTAATAAGTCTTTGGACTGGACTGGTACTTTTATAGATGACTGGAAGCTGACATCGGTTACGCCTCTTTTTAAGAGCGGAAACAAAAACGACGTTCGTAATTATAGGCCGATCTCGAAGCTCTCGTCTGTCTCAAAACTTTTTGAGATAATTGTTAATGAAAAAATATATTACGCTGTCAAAGGCCTTATTTCCATCAATCAGCATGGTTTCGTTGCGAAGCGCTCTACAGTCACAAATATGGCAATTTTCAGTGAATACTGCATTTCTGCTTTCCAAAAACAATCTCAAGTAGATACAATATATACAGATTTCTCGAAGGCGTTCGACAAAGTATCACACTGTATACTCTTGTTCAAACTGTTGATAGTGCCACATCCCGTCCATTTACTGCGCCTTCTGGTGTTCCGCAAGGTAGCATTCTTGGACCCTTTTTTTTATTCTTTTTATTAACGATATTGGCTCGTGCTTCTCATTTGCAGAATACTTATTGTATGCGGACAATCTTAAAATTTTTGCGATTGTCAACAACTTTCAAGACTCTGAAAAGTTGCAACATGATCTAGATAAGGTTCATAACATGATCTAGATAAGGTTCATAACTGGTGTTGTTTAAATCGTTTGTCGTGCTTCCTCCTCGTAAAAAAAAAAACAAAATGTATGTACATACATGCATACATACATATATTCTCTTACTGTAATTGTGTTCCTATATCATATTCTATATACCTTTGAAAAAAAATTACAAAGTTTTTGTTTCTGGTTTTTGAAAATGGAAGTGCATTATAGTTCCAATGGTATTATAAAACATATTCATACATAAGACTTTTCGAATTTATTAAAAAAAAAAAACATTATAATGCATTAATTTTGCGAGCTTTCTACTTACTATATCTCGAAAATAAAGCATTTATTTTCTATTGCATATACCTATGTACATTGAATTGTGGAAAAGTAATAATATCAAAAAAAACAACTCAGAAAATATTTAAATATTCAAATTTAAATTTTCTTTGAGGATTATTTGAATAATTTAATGAAGTCAAATGTAAACTAATATTTTATTCACATCAATATTAGTAGTAGTAAGCATAAGCGAAAACAACGCATATGCTATGCGTTGTTACGTACACACATAATAACAGCCATCGCTGTCTCCCCGCACAACGTCCGCCACATTCGTCACATTCCGGACAGGTAGTGAATGCGTAATGATCGATGACTACAAATGAGCGTAGCGAAGAGAAAAATTTGTACATCCCTTAAATCATTAGCAGACAGTACCCATATTGGTCTCTTTTTTCTCTGTAAGTACACATGTTTATGATCGCATGAGTGCATGAGTCGAATGACCACCGCATTCACATTCGTGTCATTCGACTAACAGAAGAAAAGAATGCAACAAGGCAACTCTCAAAAGTTGGATTTATAATTTTTTTAAAAGCAAAAAAAAAGAAAATAAACTGGAAGGTAATTGATCATTCTTTCTTACAGTAACAATTTCCATTGGTAATTATCACACATTTTGTAAAACTAAGACTTGGCTAACAACTTCAAAAAATTTCGTAAGCGTATCCCTACAAGACAGAGGTAACCAAGGCGAATTAAATTCACTAATACCAACACAACTTTTTCAGCTGTTACCAACACACTCGCATTTTGATATTTCGCTGGTTTCTTAATGTTAGAAGAAACGGCAATAATCCGAATGTTAGAGCCCAGAAAACGCGTATGCTAGAGTGTGCTAGCAATAGACTACGCTGCTCAGCCATGTTTACGAATCGTCACGTACATATATTTTAACTAATTTTATTCGAACTTGCAGGAATTGCGCACCTAAGCCGGCATTAAATTTCCCCGCGAAAATGGCCGCAGAGGCATCATTGGGAAAAGTAAGTAGAGTGAATTACTTTTAAGAGCTAGTGAAGTGCAGTAAAAATATTTGTAGAAAGGAAACAAAGAATGCATCAATGCCCAAATCCATTCAAGTTCCAAATCATAGATGCAATTTTTCAACATGCGCAATCTAATTGAAGTTTAACAATTTCGGTGTGCATGTTGGAAAAGATAATTAGTAGGTCTTGTTTTATTTAACCCTCCATATGTATGTATCATAAAAAAATAATGTAAGTTAGTCATAATAATTGACAATTTTTATTGAGCTCAAGGCCAGTTTATTGAAGATTTTTATTTGGAAATAACAACAACAGTTTTTAAGGAAGATTGAATAAACACAATAGTCCACTCGGCTAGCTTAGCGCAGCATGTAGCTTGTTTGCTATGCAACTCTGAGCGCCTGTGTTCAAAGCCTGGGAGAAGTGGTTATGAAAAATAAATAAAATTAATTTAATAAAAAGAAGTCTGATGAGGAAATGTGGTGATTTCCGAAATATAAATATAACTATTTAAAAACTGTTGTTGGTTTTCCAAATAAAAATATTCAATAAACTGGCCTTGAGCTCAATAAAAATTGTCAATTATTAAACATTCATTAGGCCGTTAAAAATAACACAAATCTAAATTAAAGATACTAATACTTTTTCAGATCACATGTAAACACCAACATGAAGAGGAAGAAATATCGATATGTGAACGGTTTCTTCTTTGTAAAATAAAGGTAGGTTCATTTCAGATAAATTTCAAATGTTTTACCCAAAGCTAATCACATTTCCTTTCGATTCAGACTATAATTAACTTCCTGGTTTCACCACCTGACAACATCTTCACCAGCTTTTCTTGAATGTGAAAATTTATAAGAACACAAATATTTATTTAGCTTAATTAATTCAAATGTTTTGTAAAAATGTACCTTAATCTTGTTTTTTTTTTCAAATATAAAATTGTAGTTGTAAATATTAATTAGAGAGTATGTTAATATACTAATGTTTTATCCGTTGTATTGTTATTTAAATTTAGAACCATTATGTGCTAAAATTTAGAGATTCTGTGAAAACTACATATGTACATACATGCGCACAGTAGTGTATGAAATTTTTTAAAGTTAGCCAAGTCCTATTTTTTCGAAAATCTTTTATTGCAAATAGAAATTGTTATTATTGAAAATAATGTTAAATTACCTTCCAATTTAGTTTAATTTATGTAAATAAATTAACATTTTCTATTTAAATCTACAAGTTTTGCGAATTGTATTAGTGCATGTACTGGATACTTATCCGATAGTTCCCAAAGTGAATCGGATGTAATTAGAAAGATAATTCAATTATCTTTAAGTCAAATATATTTTTTTAAATTTAGTTATTTTTTTTTGTTTTTTGGGAATTGCCTTTTTGCATGTAACATACATATGTAAACGGCATATCACACAGTTCTAAGGGAAGTACTGATTTCTCAAAAATGTGTATTAATTTAAATTAAAAATTCATATCATTAGTAAGAATAGTCAATTATGTATCTTTCTGTTCATGTTATTTGCTTTTAAAAATAAA
Source organism: Philophylla caesio (assembly GCA_963971545.1). Classification (NCBI taxonomy): domain Eukaryota; kingdom Metazoa; phylum Arthropoda; class Insecta; order Diptera; family Tephritidae; genus Philophylla; species Philophylla caesio. The sequence goes on along the minus strand of OZ020604.1, from coordinate 120,719,239 downwards.
AATATTTTGTATGAAAAAATGTACGGCATTTCACATATGTATGTACATACATATGTACTTCTAAGTCAAGTATACTGTTTTAGAAAGTTTTCGAAAATTTCAAATAAAATTAGTTACTATTATTTAAAATCAATTATCTTTCGGTCAATTAAATTATTTTTAATTTTAATAAATATTTTTTATAAAATTTGCGAACTTTTGAAAATTGCCTTAATGCATGTGCACAGTACATATGTATGTATATATAACGCATTTCACATACTTGTAAGTCAAAAATAAATATTTTCAAAATTTTCGAAAATTTCAAATAAATATGGATGCTGTTAGAAAGAATAATCAATTATCTTTCGGCCAATTAAATTTTAATAAATATTTTTTATGAAACTTTTGAAAATTACCTTAATGCATGTGCACAATACATACATATGTATGTACATATGTATACGGCATTTCACATACATACATACAAAGGTACATATGTATGTACTTGTAAGTCAAGTATAAATAATTTGAAAATTTTCAAAAATTTCAAATAAACATAGATGCTATTAGAAAGAATAATGAATTATCTTTCAGTCCATTATATTGTTTTTAAATATAATAAATATTTTTTATGAAAGTTTCGAACTTTTGAAAATTGCCTGAATGCCTGTGCACAGTACATATACGGCATTTAACATACTTGTAAGTCAAGTATAAATATTTTGAAAATTTTGGAAACTTCAAATAAAAATGGATGCTATTAAAAAGAATAATCAATTATTTTTCTGTTCATGTAATTTCCTTAAAAAAAATTAGTTTTTGCAGAAAAATTCTCAACTTATGATTTATACCTTTTTCATTTTTGTATAATTTTAGCAAAATACCGAATCGGTATGAATGTAAATAAACTAGAGTTAAGTAAAAAGTAAAAATTAATTGTTTTGTATATGTATGATATTTCTTAAAACTAAAGATGTAAATGTTTTAAGTGGTCTAATGAAGATTATTTTCAACTATCATTAGAAAATGTTTATGTTATTATTTTTGGTATTTTAAGTTGATACAGTCTACCTCTATATACAAAAAAGATACATATGCGTAAATGCCATGAGTAGATTAGATTAGATTTCCAATGAGGATCGCACTGCGGCGTGTAGATCTATTGTGCCCTCAGTGCCTTACAACACCTCCCCCAGTCCGAGAGCCGCTATAAATTTCAAGATCGATCCCGGATTTATGGAGTGTATGTGTTCATTCTTAGGCCACATTTGACCCAGCCACCTTTCCTTTCTAAGCGCTACAGCCTCGCATTCCAGGAATATATGTGAAGGGGTCTCCCTGTCCATATCACAGAAGCGACATAGGTCATTTGACCAGATACCCATCTTGTGCAGGTGACCCTTCAACCTGCAGTGACCTGTAAGGATACCTGTGAGAATTCTAAGTTTCGCCTTAGGGAGGTTTATAAGTAGTTTGAATCGTATGTTGTTATAACCTCCCAATAGTTTCTTGGCCTGAGCAAGACCTTGTGCGTCTTTCCATTGTTGGTCTCTGAGCCGATTTGCTCCTTCCTAAGTGCTTCTTTTTTAGCACATGGACCTATCGGGAGGAAAGGCTCGGGCCTTATAGGGTTAGAGATGGCCGCCATTCTGGCCAACTGATCCGCCACCTCGTTGCCCTCAATGCCTGAATGACCTGGCACCCATAGAAGGCGGATGTCGTTTCTTTTTGCCAGCTCATTTAATCTATTTATACACTCCAAGACCAGTGAGGATTTTACCAAGAAGGATGAAAGGGCCTTGAGAGCCGCCTGGCTATCGCTGGGAATAAGGATTTTTTGCCTTCGATAGTTCCTCTGCAGATTTAGGTCGGCACATACGCTAATGGCATATACTTCCGCTTGGAATATGTTGGGAAAGGCACCCTTGGGCAGCGACAGTTTGGCCCTGGGACCCAAAACGCCTGCTCCAATACCATCCAAGGTTTTCGAGCCATCAGTGTACCACTGCAGTGTACTTTGCCGAACCCAGTTCTCTAGAATAGGGGGTTTCAAGACGTTTTGTTAATTATTATATCTATTTTGAAACGCCTTTCAAAAACTACCACGTTGTTCATATCGTCCCTCGGAAGAAGAGCTAACTTTTCCCCGGTTTGGGACGACAGAACCTTGCTTTTACCAAATTCTTCTCTTGCAATGTTCAACATAGAACGCTTTGCTGCCTGAGCTAAGTGATCACCTCTAGTGCCACCGTGGGGCACGTGCGCATTGCCCCCGTAATGCAAACACATCCCAGACGCTGCCGTTTGGCCAGCGATTGCCTAACCGTACCATACGTCACCATTGTTCTGACTATCATGGTGTACATCCATCGCAAAATTTTCGGGGTACACCCCCAAGATTTCCCGCCGAGTCGCTTGTACATCATCAGTGCCCTCGTAGCTTTGGGGGTGGTCGCGTCCACATTACCCCTCCACAGCAGATTAGAATCCAGGATTACACCCAGATACTTCGCCTCAGTGGCAGTCATGGCCGCGACCCCCCCCACAGCTATACTCCTCATACCCTCCAGCTTTCTTTTCGTAGTAAAAGGAACGATGACTGTTTTAGACGGGTTGATGTTTAGCCCTACATCAGTGCACCATCTACTTGCTAGTTGGAGCCCTCAGTGAATAATGTCACAGAGTGTGCTTGGAAACATTCCTCTTGCGATAATGACTATGTCATCCTAGACAGCGGATACCGTTTGCGGTGAAAATCTGCAACAGTTCATCTACAACAATGCTCCACAAAAGGGCAGATGAAACTCCTCCCAGCCTTTGACTGTTTGCAGCTGAACTACGCCGTTACCAGTGTCAGTCTCCGCGATTCTGGTATGAAGCAGCTCCGATATCCACCTTCGGATGCTTGGCTGCACATCTTGTCCTGCCAGCGCACGATCTACATTTGAGTGGGTGGTGTTGTCAAAGGCTCCGTCGATGTCGAGAAGGCACATAGCACCGTTTCTCCAGACTCAAAGGCCTCCTGAATCACCTCAGTCAAGGCGAAGAGCGCTGTATCCGTTGATCTGCCTACCCTATAAGCATGCTGATCGGCTGTGAAGAGGCTCCCTATTGAGAGCGTTGTAACTTAGTTCCTTATCTATTATCTTCTCCATCGTCTTTAGCGTAAATGGAGTAAGGCTTATGGGCCCGAAGATTTTGCAAGGGAGTAGTCCCTCTTACCTATTTTCGGGATGAAAATAGCCCGAGCTTTACGCCATACCTCAGGGAGGTAGGCCAGCGCAAGCCCCTCTCTCATGATTTTTACTAGGTGCGGGATCAAGAGCGGTCCGCCCTGAGCACCGGACTGATGCCGTCCATTCCCGGGGCCTTATACCGGTCGAAATAACCCAACGCCCAGACCACCGTTTGTAATTTTCCTGGCCTCCTGCCAGTCCTCTGCGTTCGGTCTAGGTTCCCGGAAAACAAGGCCCCGCGGCACTGGGACAGCATCAGGGAAGTGGGCCTCCAGCAGAGCCTGTGACCTATCTCTCTCGTTGCTTGAAAACGTACCATCAGGTAAATTAATTGCTAACCTGGCTTCTGAATTTCCCTACGGAGGCTGGCAACTGCCGGAACTGCAATGATATTTTCGCAAAAGCTTCTGAAGCTAGCGCGCTTGGCTTTTCTGATTTCCTTGCTGTAAGTTGTTAGACTAGCTGCGTACTTACTCGTTTGGCTTTATTAAAAAATCTGCGCACCTCCTTCCTGGGACTTGTGAGTCCCCTGGACCACCATGCCGTATGAGACCTGCACTGTGGCTTACTTTCAGGGCAGCTAGAGTGCAAAGCTTCTATTATAACTTCATTAAGCCTATTCACTCTTGCGTCTAACTGCATACAGCCACCTCTGTTGTGTAGGCCACTCCTACTCCTCGAAGTGGCCCGGTGTCGAAGAGGCTCCGTTATAATACAGCCGGTTGTCCTCCTGGCTGCAAACCGACCAATAGGCACGGTGTCGCGTAACACCCTGGCTTAGGAGGTGGTAGTTCTTGGTCATCACCCCCACTGCGACCCCGACCATCTCCCCGAATCACCGCATACAAGCGATGGTACGATCGGATGGTCGAGGTCGCCCTTAGGGTATGACTAAGCCCCTGCACGAGCGTCAAGGTGCCTACCCTAGCAAGGGTAATGCCATGAGTAAGAGCATGAATGGATTTGTAACAGACATTAAATTAATTAAGCTAAATAAAATGTGCTGTTATTAACTTTAACATGTACGAACAGCTGTTGAAATTCTTATGGCAGCATGGTGAAGGTAGGAACTGCATTTTAGTCTAAATCGAAAGAAAATGCAATTAGTTTTGAGTAAAAATTTGAAATGCATCTTAATTGAACCAAGTACCTTTATTTTACAAAGAATAAACCGCTCACATGTCGACATTTCCTCCGAGCTTCGCTCCACGGTTGTGTTTACATGTGATCTGGAGAAAAGATTGTTATATTTAATTATGACTAACTTTCAATATTTTTTTATGATACATACATATGGATGGTTAAATAAAACAATACCCATTATATTATCTTTTCCAACATGCACACCGAAATTGTTAAATTTCAATTATGATTTGGAACTTGAATGGATATGGACACTGATGCATTATTTGTTTCCATTCAACAAATATTTTCACTACACTTCACTAGCTCTTAAAAGTAATTCACTTTACTCACTTTTTCCAATGGTACCTCTGCAGCCATCCTTTCCGGATATTTTAATGCCCGCTTTATTTATTTTTTATTCGTTTATCAAACACACAACCAAAAGTTATTTTACAGTGTTTGAAATTAAATAACTGATCTTAATATTAACATAGAGTAAGTTCATAGTGGATAAGAAGCGAATTAGCAGAAGAACTAAGTAGGAATAGTAAAGTATAAAGAAGATAATATATGGAATGTTAAGATTGTTAATATATAAAAAACAAAGAAAGAAGGATTTACGTACATATTAGCAATTACTTTGCAAAGTAGTGTAGCAGCTCACTCCTAAAGCGCACTGTGCTTCTGATTGTTTTAATTTTTTGCGGTAGGAGGTTCCAAAGACGGACAGCGAAAACAAAGAACTGACGTTCGGTTACACGGCAACTATATCTCATACCAAGTAAGTTCAGGGATCGAGGAGATTTAGTAAATTGAAGTCGCTCCATAAGATATTTGGGTTCTTGGGCAATAACCACTTTGTGAAGAAGTGTTAGACATTTTAACTTTAGCAAATCGTCAAATTCTACAGTAAATATTATTTTGGAAAAGTGCGTTATGTGTTGGTGGCGTTTTATACAATAAACGTATCTGGCAATATTGTTATAAAGGACATTGAGTTTACTCCGACACAGAATATCACAACTAGCATACAGTTCACACCCGTATAGTAATGTTGGTAATAGGAATGTTTTTGCTAAAAGCAGCCGAATTTTCACTGGGGTGAAGTGGTGAGTGGTCCACAATGATCGCAGCATGCCATAGACTTTGCCTATTGTACTATAAATGTGGTTATTCCATGTCAGAGTTCTATTGAAAATTAATCCTAGGTTCTTTGCTGTGTCAACGAATTTTATAACAGAATTTCATACATATTTCACTTCATTGCAGTCGTGAAGTTGAAAAGTCTTTTTGTAAATCACAATGCACTGGGATTTGTTTGGGTTTAAGAGCAACCCATTATCGCGGGCCCACTTATTAACACTCTCAAAGTCGGTGTTGAGATTATTAATACAATTATTGACACAAACACAATGGGACAGCTAACATATAATTGAACATCATCGGCATAAACATGAATATTACAGGATTTTAGTACGTTCTGAAGATCATTAACATATAGTACAAACAAAAACGGGCCAAGAATAGAGCCTTGTGGAACACCCTTAGTTATGGGTAAATAGCTAGATATGATGTTATTAGCACACACAGCTTGCATACGACCACTGAGGTATGATTTTATTAAATTCAGTGCTGGCCCTGAAAAGTTGAATAAATTTTTAAGTATCAATCCAAGTAGTCCGTGATCCACGGAGTCGAATGCTTTGGAGTGGTCCTGAAGTGTTAGAAAAGGTGCGAGATTGTTGTCAATGTTAAGTCTGATATCGTCTGAAACCTTAATAAGCGCCGTAGTGCAGCTCCTGTTTGATGTAAAACCGGATTGGTACGGACTTACTAATGTGTTGCGACTCAGGAAAGAGTTTATCTGGGAATGCATTATCCGCTCGAGTACTTTTGAAAGGAAAGGTAATATTGTGATTGGTCTATAATCTCCATCAGATTTCTTTATTGGAATGACCTTACCCACCTTCCAAAAATTCGGGAAGACAGACGTAGTCAAAATGGTATTTAAGGCATAAGTAACATACGGAAGAATTTTTGGTAGTATACATTTAAAGAATTTAGGATGAATGCCGTCTAGACCCATAGCATTAGACTTTACACCAATTACGGACTTAACAACTTCACAATCATCGACATTTATGAAACAGAAACCGGGTATCGTACCATAAATATACTATCTGTACCGTTCATGACCTATATTACTATTGGTATCAGACAATTGTACAAATTTCTCATTCAATTCATTAACATTTACTTGTTCGGAAACATTATTGCATTTATTACCAATCCCAATCTCACGAATACATTTCCAAGTTTTTTTGGAACCTATTGCCATGCTAAATTGATACTTATAGTATTTGTGTTTTTGTAGTTTAATGACTCTGGTGACCTCTCTTCTGGTAGTCTTAAAAGCACTATAAGTTGTCTCACACTTGCATCGTTTCCACTTGCGATACGCGATGTTGCGCTTGTGAATGAGGCCCTTAATGTGTCTGTTGAACCAAGGATGGTTTCACAACAAAGTGATCGTATTTTACGATTCGTAAACATGGCTGAGCAGCGTAGTCTATTGCTATCCCGCTCTAGCACACGTGATACAGATAACGAAACTGAAAACCAAACCGCGATGAAACTTTTAGTTTAAAAGATATTTACTTTCCGCATGAGCGTCCTTAGCAGGGCTTTAAAAAAATAACCCTGCGTAGCTTTTATTCTCGTTAATATTTAATAATACGTATTCCTTAAACATTTGGCTTCACGTTTATTCTCATGCTACGGCAACACGTTCATTATCACTATTAATTTTGGTTTTTCTTGAAACGTTTCAATAAAATCAATAAAGTTATATGTTAAAATTTAAATCGTAAATTTGTTTAATTATGTAAAATTTGCGTTGATAAGGTTATATTTTAACAACAAAAAACATAAGTATGTACTATTATTAACTGAAAAATTAAATTAATAATTTTAGGTAAAGAAACACTTATACTACATACATTCGTACCAAATTTTTTGTGAAAATTTCTAGTAGTTTGCTTAATAATGCAAGTGGTGCATTATACCGAAGTCAAGCTGCTTTGGTTACCTCCGTCCAAAGAAAAATATTATTTTTCCAAATATTGTGTTAAGAACAATTTATTTTTTGAAAATTTGAACGCTTTCCGAAAATGTCGCCATCTAAAACAGACAGAGTTCAAAGGGAACAGCTCAAGTTTAAGTGAAATTTCACTTCAAGGTTATAAATGTATCTACTTTGTATAAGCAATCAACATGGCACTATTAAATATTATTGTTAAAAAGATGACAGACAATCAATTGGAAATTATTACTTCTAATTTAAACTTATGGCCGTTTGCAACATCTCCGGTTGAGCGCTTAATCGAAACTAAAGCGCCGGTTAAGACCATCCGTCAGATAAGTAAGCGCTGAATAGTAAGTTGAATTGTAGCTAGCCGCCGGTAATTTTAACAAGAGATGGTGAAAACGGCTGTGAGAATTCTAAGTTTCGCCTTAGGGAGGTTTATAAGTAGTTTGAATCGTATGTTGTTATAACCTCCCAATAGTTTCTTGACCTTGTGCGTCTTTCCATTGTTGGTCTCTGAGCCGATTTGCCTCCTTCCTAAGTGCTTCTTTTTTAGCACTTGGACCTATCAGGAGGAAAGGATCGGCTTCTATAGGGTTAGAGATGGCCGCCCTTCTGCCCAACTGATCTGCCACCTCGTTGCCGTCAATGCCTGAATGACCCTCGGAAGAAGAGCTAACTTTTCCCCGGTTTGGACGACAGAACCTTGCTTTTACCAAATTGTTCTCTTGCAAAGTTCAACATAGAACGCTTTGCTGCCTGAGCTATGTGAGTGTGGAGTGGCTCGAGCTCCAGGATGACCTCTAGTGCCGACGTGGGGCACGTGCGCATTGCCCCCATAATACACACACATCCCAGACGCTGCAGCTTGGCCAGCGATTGCCTAACCGTGGCCAGGTTGGTCCTAGAGACCCAAGCCACCGCTTTATACGTCACCATTGGTCTGACTATCATGGTGTACATCGATCGCAAAATTTTCGGGGTACACCCCCAAGATTTCTCAGCGAGTCGCTAGTACATCATCAGTGCCCTCGTAGCTTTGGGGGTTGTCGCGTCCACATGACCCCTCCACAGCATCTTAGAACCCAGGATTACATCCGGATACTTCGCCTCAATCGCAGTCATGGCCGGGACCCCCCCACAGCTATGCTCCTCATACCCTCCATCTTTCTTTTCCTAGTAAAAGGATCGATGACTGTTTTAGATGGGTTGATGTTTAGCCCTACATCAGTGCACCATCTACTTGCTAGTTGGAGCCCTCAGTGAATAATGTCACAGAGTGTGCTTGGAAACTTTCCTCTTGCGATTATCTGCAACAGTTCATCTACAACAAGGCTCCACAACAGGGGAGATAAAACTCCTCCTTGTGGACAGCCTTTGACTGTTTGCAGCTGAATTACGCCGTTACCAGTGTCAGTCTCCGTGATTCTGGTATGAAGCAGCTCCAAAATCCATATTCGGATACTTGGCTGCACATCTCGTCCTGCCTTCGCACGATCTAAACTTGAGTGGGTGGTGTTGTCAAAGGCTCCGTCGATGTCGAGAAAGGCACATAGCACCGTTTCTCCACGAAGAGCGCTGTATCCGTTGATCTGCCTACCCTATAAGCATGCTGATCGGGATGAAGAGGCTCCCTATTGAGAGCGTTGTACCTCAGTTCCTTATCTTTTATCTTCTCCATCGTCTTGAGCACAACTGGAGTAAGGCTTATGGGCCCGAAGATTTTGCAAGGGAGTAGTCCCTCTTACCTATTTTCGGGATGAAAAATACCCGAGCTCTTCGCCATACCTCAGGGAGGTAGGGCAGCGCAAGGCTGTCTCTCATGATGTTTACTAGGTGCGGGATCAAGAGCGGTCCGCCCTGAGCACCGGACTGATGCCGTCCACCCCCGGGGCCTTATACCGGTCGAAATAACCCAACGCCCAGATCACCGTTTGTAATTTTCCTGGCCTCCTTCCAGTCCTCTGCGTTCGGTCTAGGTTCCCGGAAAACAAGGCCCCGCGGCACTGGGACACCATCAGGGAAGTGGGCCTCCAGCAGAGCCTGTGACCTATCTCTCTCGTTGCTTGAAAACGTACCATTAGGTAGTTTAATTGCTAACCTGGCTTCTGAATTTCCCTACGGAGCCTGGCAACTGCCGGAACTGCAGTGATATTTTCGCAAAAGCTTCTGAAGCTAGCGCGTTTGGCTTTTCTGATTTCCTTTCTGTAAGTTGTTAGAGTAGCTGCGTACTCACTCGTTTGGCTTTATTAAAAAATCTGCGCACCTCCTTCCTGGGCCTTGTGAGTCCCCTGGACCACCATGCCGTCTGAGACCTGCACTGTGGCTTACTTTCAGGGCAGCTAGAGTGCAAAGCTTCTATTATAACTTCATTAAGCCTAGTCACTCTTGCGTCTAACTGCATACAGCCACCTCTGTTGTGTAGGCCACTCCTACTCCTCGAAGTGGCCCGGTGTCGAAGAGGCTCCGTTTTAATACAGCCGGTTGTCCTCCTGGGTGCAAACCGACCAATAGGCACGGTGTCGCGTAACACCCTGGCTTAGGAGGTGGTAGTTCTTGGTCATCACCCCCAATGCGACCCCGACCATCTCCCCGAATCACCGCATACAAGCGATGGTACGATCGGATGGTCGAGGTCGCCCTTGGGGTGTGACTAAGCCCCTGCACGAGCGTCAAGGTGCCTACCCTAGCAAGGGTAATGCCATGAGTAAGAGCATGAATGGATTTGTAACAGACATTAAATTAATTAAGCTAAATAAAATGTGCTGTTATTAACTTTAACATGTACGAACAGCTGTTGAAATTCTTATGCCAGGATGGTGAAGGTAGGAACTGCATTTTAGTCTAAATCGAAAGAAAATGCAATTAGTTTTGAGTAAAAATTTGAAATGCATCTTAATTGAACCAAGTACCTTTATTTTACAAAGAATAAACCGCTCACATGGCGACTTTTTCTCCGAGCTTCGCTCCATGGTTGTGTTTACATGTGATCTGGAGAAAAGATTGTTATATTTAATTATGACTAACTTTCAATATTTTTTTATGATACATACATATGGATGGGTCAATAAAACAAGACCTATTATATTATCTTTTCCAACATGCACACCGAAATTGTAAAAATTTCAATTATGATTTGGAACTTGAATGGATATGGACACTGATGCATTATTTGTTTCCATTCAACAAATATTTTCACTACACTTCACTAGCTCCTAAAAGTAATTCACTTTACTCACTTTTTCCAATGGTACCTCTGCAGCGATCCTTTACGGATATTTTGATGCCCGCTTCGGTGTTTGAAAGAACTTACTTAAAATATATGTATGTACGTGTCGAAATTTCTATACATACCTTGGAAATACCCTTTTGGCGTTGCTTCTGCTGAAATTAAAGACCAAATATCAATATTTTAATTAATAAAACTGAAAATAAAGGCAACTTACCGTAAATCCAACGAAGTTTCACAACAAAGTGATCGTATTTTACGATTCGTAAACATGGCTGAGCAGCGTAGTCTATTGCTAGCCCGCTCTAGCACACGTGATACAGATAACGAAACTGAAAACCAAACCGCGAGTTAGATTAAAAGTTATTTACTTTCCGGGTGAGCGTCCTTAGCAGGGCTTTAAAAATATAACCCTGCGTAGCTTTTATTCTCGTTAATATTTAATAATACGTATTCCTTAAACATCTGGCTTCACGTTAATTCTCATGCTACGGCAACACGTTCATTATCACTATTCATTTTGGTTTTTCTTGAAACTAAACAAATTTATAAACACGTTTCATATCGTTAAACAATAAAATTAATGAAAAATAAAATCAAGGCCTTGAGCTCAATAAAATTATAAAAATATTAACATTTACTAGGCCAACAGAAAAATTAACGAAAAATAAAATCAATAAAGTTATATGTTAAAATTTAAATCGTAAATTCGTTTAATTATGTAAAATTTGCGTTGATAAGGTTATATTTTAACAACAAAAAACATAAGTATGTACTATTATTAACTGAAAAATAAAAATAATAATTTTAGGTAAAGAAACACTTATACTACATTCGTACCAAATTTCTTGTGAAAATTTCTAGTCGTTTGCATAATAATGCAAGTAATGCACCAATGCACCGAAGTCAACCTGCTTTGGTTACCTCCGTCCGCCATTCTGCCCAACTGATCTGCCACCTCATTGCCCTCAATGCCTGAATGACCCTCGGAAGAAGAGCTAACTTTTCCCCGGTTTTGGACGACAGAACCTTGCTTTTACCAAACTGTTCTCTTGCAAAGTTCAACATAGAACGCTTTGCTGCCTGAGCTATGTGAGTGTGGAGTGGCTCGAGCTCCAGGATCACCTCTAGTGCCGCCGTGGGGCACGCGCGCATTGCCCCCATAATACACACACATCCCAGACGCTGCAGCTTGGCCAGCGATTGCCTAACCGTGGCCAGGTTGGTCCTAGAGACCCAAGCCACCGCTTCATACAGGGTGGCTGATGAATTTTGCTACATTAAGAAACTCAAATAATTTTTTTTTCAGTGTATGGAATTCATTTTTCTTTTATTCATGTTAAAGCTCATTCAATTTTATTAAATATAGCTTAATTAGTTTTAAAAATAATGGAATTTAAGTGCCCCCCCTGCTCGTTGATGCATGTGCGGCATCTTACCAAAAAGTTGTTCATTACTGCTTGGAGAGTTGAGACAGGAATAGCCGCAATTGTTTCTCGAATGGATTGCCTTAGTTCATTCAAATTTGTTGGTTTTGCTTTGTAGACTTCCTATTTGCAATAACCCCACAAGAAAAAGTCAGGTGCAGTAAGGTCAGGCGACCTGGGTGGCCAACGGAATGTGGAGTTTCTGGATATCAGCTTATTGGGAAATTTTCGTCGCAATTCTGTCATAACAGGTTGGGCTATGCGAGGAGCTGCACCATCTTGCTAAACCACACAGAGTTGAAAGAAATTCTCATTCGGCGTAATTCTGGATAGAAAAACTCTCTCAACATGCTCAAGTAACGGTCTCCAGTAACCGTAACGGTGTGACCGTTTTCTTCGAAGAAGTAGGGCCCGACAATGCAGCGTGATGAAACCGCACACCACACTGTGACACGAAGTGGATGCAATTCCGTCTCATGGAGTATCTGTGGGTTAGAAGCACTCCATATTCGACAATTTTGTTTGTTTATGTTGCCGTTTAAATCGAAATGGGCCTCGTCAGACATGAAAAGACAGTTCAACATGTTTCCATCCTCTTCCACCATTTGAAGCATCTTCTGGCAAAATTCCAAGCGAATCGGCAGGTCTGCAGCGTTCTGTTTGTTGGCCATTTGAATTTTATATGGGAATAAGTCCAAATCTTTGTGCATAATTGACTGTAATGACTGTCTGCTTACACCCATTTGAGCAGATAAGCTTCTTGTCGAAACACGTGGATTGTTTTGTATGGCAGCAGCTACAGCAGCGATTGTTTCCTCCGTTCGAACTGAAGGGTTTCGATGGTAAGGTGTTCTGTTGACTGTCCCATGTTCGGCAAAATTGTTTACAAGTCTCATTATGGTCCATTTGCTCGGAGGATTGCCGCCAAACGTGCGCCTATACTCTCTTTGAACCGAAACTACGGACTCCAGTGCGTGATAGCGGCGGACAATCCAAATTCTTGTTTCAGTGTCCCAGTTATCCATTTTTGTTAAATGTAAAAGTCAATCTGCAAAATAAAAAAAAAATTAACCAGATTCATTAAATAGAAAAAAAGTTATTTAATTTTTTTTTGGTAGCGGCTTTCATCAGCCACCCAGTATGTCACCATTGGTCTGACTATCATGGTGTACATCCATCGCAAAATTTTCGGGGTACACCCCCAAGATTTCCCAGCGAGTCGCTAGTACATCATCAGTGCCCTCGTAGCTTTGGGGGTTGTCGCGTCCACATGACCCCTCCACAGCAGCTTAGAACCCAGGATTACACCCGGATACTTCGCCTCAGTGGCAGTCATGGCCGGGACCCCCCCACAGCTATGCTCCTCATACCCTCCATCTTTCTTTTCCTAGTAAAAGGATCGATGACTGTTTTAGATGGGTTGATGTTTAGCCCTACATCAGTGCACCATTTACTTGCTAGTTGGAGCCCTCAGTGAATAATGTCACAGAGTGTGCTTGGAAACTTTCCTCTTGCGATAATCTGCAACAGTTCATCTACAACAAGGCTCCACAACAGGGGAGATAAAACTCCTCCTTGTGGACAGCCTTTGACTGTTTGCAGCTGAATTACGCCGTTACCAGTGTCAGTCTCCGCGATTCTGGTATGAAGCAGCTCCAAAATCCACCTTCGGATACTTGGCTGCACATCTCGTCCTGCCAGCGCACGATCTACACTTGAGTGGGTGGTGTTGTCAAAGGCTCCGTCGATGTCGAGAAAGGCACATAGCACCGTTTCTCCACGAAGAGCGCTGTATCCGTTGATCTGCCTACCCTATAAGCATGCTGATCGGGATGAAGAGGCTCCCTATTGAGAGCGTTGAGTAGTCCCTCTTACCTATTTTCGGGATGAAAAATACCCGAGCTCTTCGCCATACCTCAGGGAGGTAGGGCAGCGCAAGGCTGTCTCTCATGATGTTTACTAGGTGCGGGATCAAGAGCGGTCCGCCCTGAGCACCGGACTGATGCCGTCCACCCCCGGGGCCTTATACCGGTCGAAATAACCCAACGCTTAGACCACCGTTTGTAATTTTCCTGGCCTCCTTCCAGTCCTCTGTGTTCGGTCTAGGTTCCCGGAAAACAAGGCCCCGCGGCACTGGGACAGCATCAGGGAAGTGGGCCTCCAGCAGAGCACCTGTGACCTATCTCTCTCGTTGCTTGAAAACGTACCATTAGGTAGTTTAATTGCTAACCTGGCTTCTGAATTTCCCTACGGAGCCTGGCAACTGCCGGAACTGAAGTGATATTTCCGCAAAAGCTTCTGAAGCTAGCGCGCTTGGCTTTTCTGATTTCCTTGCTGTAAGTTGTTAGAGTAGGTAATGGCACAGGGTATGAATACCCTTAACCAGCCCATAAATGCAACCCTATAAAATAATCTATTACAATTGTAAGTCTACAATAAGTAACCGCAGCTAGCTTTAAGAAAAAGGTGGACAAGGAGACGAAGATAGAAGCCGACTCGGGCGGCCATTCCATTTTTCATTTCAATCAATTCAACTTTGGCTCGTAACCGCAACGGACGCGCAAGTCCGCAGTATCGCGAATAAATTATTTAATTTCAAATAAAACTAAAAACTAGTTTAGCCAGTTCATTTTCATTGTTTCTTTATTAAGGTAAACACTATTGGAGTGTTTACAACGGGAGTGAGCCGCAAGTGGCCACCTGCGTTAAAGACGCATATCGAAGCAGGGACAGGTGCACGAGATGGCGGGCCGGTTGGTGCTCCGCCGGAGGAGCGTTACCTTGATGCAGCCTAAGGTAACGCCACATGGCGACCGTGACAGCGAATACGACGACCTGCGAGAAATAAAAGAACAAATATAAAATTCACAAAAAAAAAAAAAAAAAAAAAAAAACCAAAAAAATTACAAAACCATAAAATCCAAAAAAAATATAAAACAAAAAAAAAAAAACAAAAAAAATTATTAAATCCAACAATGCCTAAAACAATCAAATAAATGAATTTAAAATAAAAAGAACATTTTTGAAATTACTAAATTTAAATACAAACCGAATCGGAAGGAAAACCAAAAAAAATTTAACTCTTCGAAACTAAACGACACAGCAGTGGTGGTGGAAAATTAAAATTAAAAAAAAAAAAAAAAAAAAATAAACTAATCGCTTTGAATATTTTTCAAAAAGAAAGAAAAAATTTAATTTCAAAAAATTACTTATTTTAAACAAACTTACAAAAAAAAAAAAAAAAAAAAAAAAAAAATGAACTAATCGCTTTGAATATTTTTCAAAAAGAAAGAAAAAATTTTATTTCAAAAAAGTACTTATTTTAAACAAAAAACTTAAATTAGAAAAAAAAGAACTAAAGGAAACGCGTAAACCAAATTTTTATCAAACAAACAAAAATACCACGTTCTGACGAAAACAAAATGGGTACAGTCTGGTATGCAGCAGAAAGCCGCTAAACGGAATCACGCCACATAACGGCCATTTGTTTCGACCACCATAACGGTTTTTTTGCCACGCCGTGACGCGGCATAAGCAGCGAGCAAACAGCAGCAGTAACAGCAAAAAAAACAGCAGTAGCAGCAGCAGTAAACAGTAGAGGTCGCATCAGGGTGAAACGGAAATAGCAGTAGTAGCAGCAGCACCTGCAGCAGCAGCGAGCAAAAACAGCAGCAGCAGCAAGCAAAAAGCAGCAGCAGCAGCGAGCAAAAAAAGCAGTAGCAGCAGCGAGCAAACAACAGTAGCAGCAGCAGTAAGCAGTAGAGGTCGCATCAAGGTGAAACGGTGAGAAACACCAACAGACACTTCTGTTTAAATTAAAAAATTTTTTTCTTAAACATTGTTACATTTGTCTTAAACTACTTATTTTTCCGATATATATATACTTTATGTATAAGCTTATAACTACCCATCTAATATAATCTTGTAATTACCTTCTAATATGTTACATACAAGTCGATATTTTCATTACTTTCGTACCATTGATTCAACTTTGTGAAAATTTAAATTATATTTTTTTAATATACAAGCTAAAAGTATGTTGTGACCTGTAAACGGAAAAATTGTTTTTGCATGAAAGCTCTCTCTGCATGCCTATTTCAGCCGATGACCTATGTCCGAAAATTCATATCAGTATTTAACACTTTTTCGAAAACTTAAAACAAAAAAAAAATTTTTCTTTTCATACCTTCTTACATTTTGATATTGTCTGACGAACGGTGACTTTATTTTTTCTCTCTTCGTAAATTTTGTTCTCAACTGCTTCGAGATTACGTGGTTATGAACGAATTTGAACTACAATTTAAACAAAACCTAGCAGATTTTACTAAAGCTACAAAGCGTATTCTACATAATCGTCCAATTTCAACAAACGCTATTAAGCTAAAAAATTATAAATACTCGCTTATTACAGCGTATAATAATATTTTATTACTTGTTATTGCTAATAGTTCGGTTCATACATGTGATCTCGGGGAAGTTCAGGCAAAGTTAGCACGCTGTAAGGAACTCTTAGCGAAGTGTTTTTCTAGACTAAATTGTCACGTTAGAATTCCAAAAGATAACTTAACATTAATCTGCCAAGCAGACCTAACCAGTTCTGAGTCGGAAGAAGAATTTACTGAAGCAAAGGCAGAAGCGTCGGAACAGACTAGTTACAAAAGAACTAGTTCGCTACCAGTTCTTGCAGATTCATTATCAGACACTCCTACAACAGCTACGAGTTCACAAGACATATCAACAATTTTTCAATTAAGCAAAATGGCAACTCCGGAACAGAAAAAATCTTTTATTAGCCTTTGTGCATCAATCATTAGGGAAAATTACAACGGTGATCCGCTAGCACTTGAATCATTTATAGATAAAATTAATTTAATTGAAGATCTCTCAGAAGAAAACCTACAAAGTACATTTATAGCATTTTTAAAATCAAAGCTTGAAGGCAAGGCACGCGAGGCAATTCCAACTGATATTAGTTCCATTGTTCAGATTAAAGACGCGTTACGTAGTAGAATAAAACCGGACAACTCAAAAGTTGTAGCTGGAAAAATTGCAACTTTGACCATTGTGAACAACAATTATACAGAATTTGCCAAACGTGTCGAGGAGTTATCCGATGCACTGCGACGTTCTTTAATCACTGAAGGTATGACACAAGCTAAAGCCCAAGAAATGGCAGTTGAACAAACTATAAATGTATGCAGATTAAATACGCGTTCTGACTTAGTTAAGTCAATTTTAGCATCAACAACCTTCAATGATTCAAAGGACGTAGTAGCAAAAATGATCGTAGAACAAAATAACCAAGCAAAAGAGAGACAAGTATTAGCGTTCCAATTAAACAATAACAGAGCAAATAATTTTCGAAGTAATTTTCAAAATTTTAATAGATATAACAATAATGGCAACAACTTTGGGTACAACAATAACGCAAACAACTTTAGGTACAGCAATAACGCAAACAACTTTAGGTACAACAATAACGCAAACAATTTTAGGTACAACAATAATAACAACAACTTTAGGTACAACAATAATGGCAACAACTATAGATACAACGACAACGACAATAATTACAGGTCAAACAACAATGGCAACAATACTAGGTACAATAACAACAGTACTAGGGGTAGCGTAAACAATTTTAACAACAATACGCAAAACAGAAACAACAATACGAACGGAACTAACAATAATAGTGGACATTTTTCTAATGTGCGGACTTTAAACGCCCTGGCCCCTCAGGCGCGAACACTGGGGGAGCAAGAAACGGACATCTAACCGATCTGTCTAAAACAATAGGCATTTACTGTCTTAACTTAAATTATTCTGACTTTATCCAATTAAACTTTACCGGATGTAACAAATTACGTACGTTTTTAGTCGATACGCAAGCCGACATTTCTATAATCAAAATTTCAAGTTTAAACAAACATTTTTTAATCAATACAGACGATGTTATCCGCATTACTGGTGTCACTTCTAATAGTGTTTCTACTTTAGGTAAAATAACCGCAAATTTAAATTTTTCAAACTTTTCTATAAAACATAATTTACACGTGGTGAATGACGATTTTAATATTCCATCTGATGGTATACTGGGTAAAGATTTTTTAAAAACAAACAAGTGTGTTATTAGCTATGCAAACAACCGTATTTCCTTCTGGGTAGGCAATGAAAAAGTCGCGATTCCGATTCTTCACGGGACAGAAAGCGATAACTGTGTTATACCTCCAAGATGCGAAGTTTTTCGACTCTTTGATTTAGGCAAGCAACCGGAGCCACTCTTCGTGGACTCACAAGAAATTGAAAACGGTGTGTTTACAGCGAGATGCATTGTTAACGCCACCAACCCAATTATCAAGATTATAAATACCTCAGACGAGGTAAAATACGTAAAGAACTGTAATATTCGGACCGATAAACTTTCCAATTATCATGTGTATTCCATAAAAAAGACGACGAAGGACGATAACCGGACAGAAGAACTTATTAAAATTTTAAAGAAACAAATTCCAAGCAATAACGCAAGCAAATTACTCGACTTATGCCTAGAATATGCAGATATATTTGCTCTGCCTGACGACAAAATGACATTAAACAATTTTTACGAACAAAAATTAAGACTGACAGACACAAACCCCGTTTATATTAAAAATTACAGATTACCATATTCTCAGCGCGAGGAAATAAATAGCCAAGTGCATAAATTGTTAAACAATGACCTTATCGAACCAAGTTACTCAAATTACAACAGTCCTTTAATTATAGTTCCAAAAAAAGACAATGATGGGCGAAAAGCGTATCGTATGTGCGTAGACTTTCGTGCAGTCAATAAAAAATTAATTGCAGACAAGTTCCCTTTGGCACGTGTTGATGACATTTTAGATAACCTTGGTCGAGCAAAATATTTTTCGACACTAGACTTGTTCTCTGGATTTCATCAAATCCCCTTGCATACAGATTCACGCGATATAACTTCTTTTAGCACCGAACGTGGAGCATTTAGATGGAAAGTTTTGCCTTTTGGCTTGAATGTAGCACCAAATTCGTTTACACGAATGATGACAATCGCTTTTTCAGGCATTCCGGCTAATGTAGCATTTTTATACGTCGACGATATCATTGTCATAGGCTGTAGTGAAGCACATCACATTAAAAACCTTTCAAAAGTTTTCGATACATGTCGATCTTTCAACCTCAAACTTAATCCAAATAAGTGCAATTTTCTAAGGCCAGAAGTAACATTTTTAGGTCACAAATGTTCCGCGACGGGTTTGTTGCCAGACGATTCCAAAATTAACGCAATTAAAAAATATACAAAACCGACTGACAAAGACGCAGTACGACGATTCGTTGCATTTGCAAATTACTATCGAAGGTTTATACCTAACTTTGCGTCTCTAGCCGCACCTTTGAATCGTTTAAACAGAAAAAAAGTAGAATTTATTTGGGACAGCGAGTGCGAGAAAGCCTTCGAATCACTAAAATTAGCGTTGATGTCACCTAAATTGCTACAATATCCAGACTTTTCCAAACAATTTATTATTACAGTTGATGCTTCAAAAACCGGATGTGGCGCTATTCTTAGCCAAGAACAGCAAGGTAGCGATCTGCCTATTTGTTTCGCTTCTAAAGCATTTAATAAAGCGGAACAGAAAAAACCAATTATAGAGTTGGAACTTTTAGCCATTTACTTTGCCATAAAACAATTTCGTCCATACATTTACGGAACTAACTTCCTTGTTAAATCAGATCACAGACCACTAGTTTTTCTTTTCCATATGAAGGATCCATCTTCAAAACTTGCGAGAATTCGACTCGAATTAGCCGAATATAATTTCATTATAGAGTACATTAAAGGTAAATCAAACGTCAGTGCCGACGCACTTTCACGCATTTCCATTGACGAGATTAGGGAATCAACGAAACACGTTCTTGCAGTTAAAACCAGAACGATGACTAAAAAACTTAACGAAACAGAAATACAAAACAGCGACATAGACAATTCAACGCAGACTTTAAACGTTTATGACAAATTTGCATTTAGTTTTTCAAAAAAAATACCGCGTATTAAATCAACAATGAATCACGATAAAAATAACAAAATTTCGAATTTACAAATTTGCGCACATATAAAACACAAAAACTCGAGTTACTTAATGTCGAGATTGCTAACGAAATAACGAATTTAGACGACTTACTTTCGAGGCTCGAAAACGAAGCCGGCAATCGCAACATTAAACATTTTGAATGGCCAAAAAACGATACATTTTTCAAATATTTTTCTATATCAGAATTAAAAAAAAGCGGAAACAAAATTTTAAAGAATTTACAAATTATATTAACAGATCCAGTAGAGACTGTAGACAACGACGATCAGAAACAAAAACTAATGACAATTTACCACACTGACCCGCTTGCAGGAGGACATTGCGGAAACAAATAACTTTATGCCAAAATACGTACAAAATACTATTGGAAAAACATGACTCGTGACATTGCTAAATTTGTAAAAAGTTGCGGAAAATGTTTATTAAACAAAGTTAAGCCTAAAACTAAAGAAAATCTTGTTCTTACGCCAACACCTTGCAAACCCTTCGACATTGTAGTTATTGATACAATAGGTCCTTTACCTGAGTCGAGTAATGGTAATAAGTTCGCCCTTACCATTATATGCGACTTAACTAAATATTTAGTAACAATTGCTATTCCAGACAAAAGTGCTAAAACAATTGCATCTGCCATTTTTGAGAGATTCGTGTTAACATATGGTATTATGAATTCTATTAAATCCGATTTAGGTACAGAATTCAAAAACGATATTTTTCAAGAATTAACGAAAATTTTAAAAATCGAACATAATTTTTCAACCGCATACCATCATGAAACCGTTGGTACAATTGAACGGAACCATAGGGTATTTAACGAATATTTGCGTGCGTATTTAGAAGAAACATATTCCGATTGGGACGTATATCTAAAATATTTTACATTTTTGCATAACACAACAACAAACACAGTTTTTGATTACAAATTTACTCCATTCGAATTAGTATTTGGAAGAAAAGTTATTTTGCCAAATGAATTACAAAAAGAAAAAATCGATCCAATATATAATGTTGAAAATTATGCAAAGGAAGTAAAATATAGAATGCAAAAATCACACGTACTCGCAAAAGAACTTATTAACAAACATAAGACGCGAAATAAAAATCTATATGATAAAACCGCGCGTCCTTTATCAGTTAACATAAATGATTTGGTTTTAATTCAAAAAGAACCACGAGATAAACATGCAAACATATACAATGGTCCACACATAGTAACAAATATTGACGGTGTAAATATAACGATTTTTGATAAAACAAAAAATAAAGAAAAAACAATACATAAAAATCGAATTCAAAAAGTAGACTAAAACAAATATTGTATTACTTTACTTAAATTATTATAACCCCTACTAAAATAAGTGCTAATAAAGCAAAATGTCTAAAATCATTAAAAATGCTAAATAAGCAAAGAAAAAAAATCTATAAATAAAACAAATGCAAAATCGAAACTATTTCATATATATGTACTTATATACAAATGCAAACAAGAACTTGTCAAATAACAATATTGTTTTCAATTTCCAAAATTACTATTTATATTTAAGCAATACCAAAATATGTGTCCATTATTTTCCAACTAACGACACACAGCAAATGAAATATATAATAATCATTGTAAGCGTACATCTGTACATAGCATAATTCAACGCATATAATGTAAAATTCAAATAACGAAAAAAATGAATTTATTAATGCATCAATCCATTACATTATAATACTTTATCAAAAAAATAAGAAATACATACATACATATTTGTAATTACTACTTTTACGGTTACTACGCAACCAGTAGTTAAATAAGTAAAAATACATTTACTACCTAGTTAATAAAACATAACTATAGATATTTTTAATTTGCAATAAGCATAATATTTAAATTGTATCAATTTGTATTCCTAAATTGGATTGTTATGAATGAACGATTAAAAGGGGAAAGGATAATTGATAAATCTTACTAAACATCCTTCATTCAAAACAATCTAATTTTTCTTTACCAATGTGAAAGAAGAATATAGCAAGATTGATCACCTTGCTACATCCTTCTTTTCCATAGGAGGGTGATGTAATGGCACAGGGTATGAATACCCTTAACCAGCCCATAAATGCAACCCTATAAAATAATCTATTACAATTGTAAGTCTACAATAAGTAACCGCAGCTAGCTTTAAGAAAAAGGTGGACAAGGAGACGAAGATAGAAGCCGACTCGGGCGGCCGTTCCATTTTTCATTTCAATCAATTCAACTTTGGCTCGTAACCGCAACGGACGCGCAAGTCCGCAGTATCGCGAATAAATTATTTAATTTCAAATAAAACTAAAAACTAGTTTAGCCAGTTCATTTTCATTGTTTCTTTATTAAGGTAAACACTATTGGAGTGTTTACAACGGGAGTGAGCCGCAAGTGGCCACCTGCGTTAAAGACGCATATCGAAGCAGGGACAGGTGCACGAGATGGCGGGCCGGTTGGTGCTCCGCCGGAGGAGCGTTACCTTGATGCAGCCTAAGGTAACGCCACACTGCGTACTCACTCGTTTGGCTTTATTAAAAAATCTGCGCACCTCCTTCCTGGGCCTTGTGAGTCCCCTGGACCACCATGCCGTCTGAGACCTGCACTGTGGCTTACTTTCAGGGCAGCTAGAGTGGAAAGCTTCTATTATAACTTCATTAAGCCTATTCACTCTTGCGTCTAACTCCATATAGGCTCCTCTGTTGTGTAGGCCACTCCTACTCCTCGAAATGGCCCGGTGTCGAAGAGGCTCCGTTATAATACAGCTGGTTGTCCTCCTGGGTGCAAACCGACCAATAGGCACGGTGTCGCGTAACACCCTGGCTTAGGAGGTGGTAGTTCTTGGTCATCGCCCCCAATGCGACCCCGACCATCTCCCCGAATCACCGCATACAAGCGATGGTACGATCGGATGGTCGAGGTCGCCCTTAGGGTGTGACTAAGCCCCTGCACGAGCGTCAAGGTGCCTACCCTAGCAAGGGTAATGCCATGAGTAAGAGGATGAATGGATTTGTAACAGACAATTAATTAATTAAGCTAAATAAAATGTGCTGTTATTAACTTTAACATGTACGAACAGCTGTTGAAATTCTTATGCCAGGATGGTGAAGGTAGGAACTGCATTTTAGTCTAAATCGAAAGAAAATGCAATTAGTTTTTAGTAAAAATTTGAAATGCATCTTAATTGAACCAAGTACCTTTATTTTACAAAGAATAAACCGCTCACATGTCGACATTTCCTCCGAGCTTCGCTCCATGGTTGTGTTTACATGTGTTCTGGAGAAAAGATTGTTCTATTTAATTATGACTAACTTTCAATATTTTTTTATGATACATACATATGGATGGTTAAATAAAACAAGAGCTATTATATTATCTTTTCCAACATGCACACCGAAATTGTAAAAATTTCAATTATGATTTGGAACTTGAATGGATATGGACACTGATGCATTATTTGTTTCCATTCAACAAATATTTTCACTACACTTCACTAGCTCTTAAAAGTAATTCACTTTACTCATTTTTTCCAATGGTACCTCTGCAGCCATCCTTTACGGATATTTTGATGCCCGCTTCGGTGTTTGAAAGAACTTACTTAAAATATATGTATGTATGTATGTGTCGAAATTTCTATACATACCTTGGAAATACCCTTTTGGCGTTGCTTCTGCTGAAATTAAAGACCAAATATCAATATTTTAATTAATAAAACTGAAAATAAAGGCAACTTACCGTAAATCCAACGAAGTTTCACAACAAAGTGATCGTATTTTACGATTCGTAAACATGGCTGAGCAGCGTAGTCTATTGCTAGCCCGCTCTAGCACACGTGATACAGATAACGAAACTGAAAACCAAACCGCGAGTTAGTTTAAAAGTTATTTACTTTCCGGGTGAGCGTCCTTAGCAGGGCTTTAAAAAAATAACCCTGCGTAGCTTTTATTCTCGTTAATATTTAATAATACGTATTCCTTAAACATCTGGCTTCACGTTAATTCTCATGCTACGGCAACACGTTCATTATCACTATTCATTTTGGTTTTTCTTGAAACTAAACAAATTTATAAACACGTTTCATATCGTTTAACAATAAAATTAATGAAAAATAAAATCAAGGCCTTGAGCTCAATAAAATTATAAAAATATTACCATTTACTAGGCCAACAGAAAAATTAACGAAAAATAAAATCAATAAAATTATATGTTAAAATTTAAATCGTAAATTCGTTTAATTATGTAAAATTTGCGTTGATAAGGTTATATTTTAACAACAAAAAACATAAGTATGTACTATTATTAACTGAAAAATTAAATTAATAATTTTAGGTAAAGAAACACTTATACTACATTCGTACCAAATTTCTTGTGAAAATTTCTAGTCGTTTGCATAATAATGCAAGTAATGCACCAATGCACCGAAGTCAACCTGCTTTGGTTACCTCCGTCCGCCATTCTGCCCAACTGATCTGCCACCTCATTGCCCTCAATGCCTGAATGACCCTCGGAAGAAGAGCTAACTTTTCCCCGGTTTTGGACGACAGAACCTTGCTTTTACCAAATTGTTCTCTTGCAAAGTTCAACATAGAACGCTTTGCTGCCTGAGCTATGTGAGTGTGGAGTGGCTCGAGCTCCAGGATCACCTCTAGTGCCGCCGTGGGGCACGTGCGCATTGACCCCATAGTACACACACATCCCAGACGCTGCAGCTTGGCCAGCGATTGCCTAACCGTGGCCAGGTTGGTCCTAGAGACCTAAGCCACCGCTTCATACGTCACGATTGGTCTGACTATCATGGTGTACATCCATCGCAAAATTTTCGGGGTACACCCCCAAGATTTCCCAGCGAGTCGCTAGTACATCATCAGTGCCCTCGTAGCTTTGGGGGTTGTCGCGTCCACATGACCCCTCCACAGCAGCTTAGAACCCAGGATTACATCCGGATACTTCGCCTCAGTGGCAGTCATGGCCGGGACCCCCCCACAGCTATGCTCCTCATACCCTCCATCTTTCTTTTCCTAGTAAAAGGATCGATGACTGTTTTAGATGGGTTGATGTTTAGCCCTACATCAGTGCACCATTTACTTGCTAGTTGGAGCCCTCAGTGAATAATGTCACAGAGTGTGCTTGGAAACTTTCCTCTTGCGATAATCTGCAACAGTTCATCTACAACAAGGCTCCACAACAGGGGAGATAAAACTCCTCCTTGTGGACAGCCTTTGACTGTTTGCAGCTGAATTACGCCGTTACCAGTGTCAGTCTCCGCGATTCTGGTATGAAGCAGCTCCAAAATCCACCTTCGGATACTTGGCTGCACATCTCGTCCTGCCAGCGCACGATCTACACTTGAGTGGGTGGTGTTGTCAAAGGCTCCGTCGATGTCGAGAAAGGCACATAGCACCGTTTCTCCACGAAGAGCGCTGTATCCGTTGATCTGCCTACCCTATAAGCATGCTGATCGGGATGAAGAGGCTCCCTATTGAGAGCGTTGTATCTTAGTTCCTTATCTTATTATCTTCTCCATCGTCTTGAGCATAAATGGAGTAAGGCTTATGGGCCCGAAGGTTTTGCAAGGGAGTAGTCCCTCTTACCTATTTTCGGGATGAAAAATACCCGAGCTCTTCGCCATACCTCAGGGAGGTAGGGCAGCGCAAGGCTGTATCTCATGATGTTTACGCGGTGCGGGAGCGGTCCGCCCTGAGCACCGGACTGATGCCGTCCACCCCCGGGGCTTTATACCGGTCGAAATAACCCAACGCCCAGACCACCGTTTGTAATTTTCCTGGCCTCCTTCCAGTACTCTGCGTTCGGTCTAGGTTCCCGGAAAACAAGGCCCCGCGGCACTGGGACAGCATCAGGGAAGTGGGCCTCCAGCAGAGCCTGTGACCTATCTCTATCGTTGCTTGAAAACGTACCATCAGGTAGTTTAATTGCTAACCTGGCTTCTGAATTTCCCTACGGAGCCTGGCAACTGCCGGAACTGCAAAAGCTTCTGAAGCTAGCGCGCTTGGCTTTTCTGATTTCCTTGCTGTAAGTTGTTAGACTATCTGCGTACTCACTCGTTTGACTTTATTAAAAAATCTGCGCACCTCCTTCCTGGGCCTTGTGAGTCCCCTGGACCACCATGCCGTCTGAGACCTGCACTGTGGCTACTTTCAGGGCAGCTAGAGTGCAAAGCTTCTATTATAACTTCATTAAGCTTATTCACTCTTGCGTCTAACTCCATACAGCCACCTCTGTTGTGTAGGCGACTCTTACTCCTCGAAGTGGCCCGGTGTCGAAGAGGCTCCGTTATAATACAGCCGGTTGTCCTCCTGGCTGCAAACCGACCAATAGGCACGGTGTCGCGTAACACCCTGGCTTAGGAGGTGGTAGTTCTTGGTCATCACCCCCAATGCGACCCCGACCATCTCCCCGAATCACCGCATACAAGCGATGGTACGATCGGATGGTCGAGGTCGCCCTTGGGGTGTGACTAAGCCCCTGCACGAGCGTCAAGGTGCCTACCCTAGCAAGGGTAATGCCATGAGTAAGAGCATGAATGGATTTGTAACAGATATTAAATTAATTAAGCTAAATAAAATGTGCTGTTATTAACTTTAACATGTACGAACAGCTGTTGAAATTCTTATGACAGCATGGTGAAGGTAGGAACTGCATTTTAGTCTAAATCGAAAGAAAATGCAATTAGTTTTGAGTAAAAATTTGAAATGCATCTTAATTGAACAAAGTACCTTTATTTTACAAAGAATAAACCGCTCACATGTCGACATTTCCTCCGAGCTTCGCTCCATGGTTGTGTTTACATGTGATCTGGAGAAAAGATTGTTATATTTAATTATGACTAACTTTCAATATTTTTTTATGATACATACATATGGATGGTTAAATAAAACAATACCCATTATATTATCTTTTCCAACATGCACACCGAAATTGTTAAATTTCAATTATGATTTGGAACTTGAATGGATATGGATACTGATGCATTATTTGTTTCCATTCAACAAATATTTTCACTACACTTCACTAGCTCTTAAAAGTAATTCACTTTACTCACTTTTTCCAATGGTACCTCTGCAGCCATCCTTTCCGGATATTTTAATGCCCGCTTTATTTATTTTTTATTCGTTTATCAAACACACAACCAAAAGTGATTTTACAGTGTTTGAAATTAAATAACTGATCTTAATATTAACATAGAGTAAGTTCATAGTGGATAAGAAGCGAATTAGCAGAAGAACTAAGTAGGAATAATAAAGTATAAAGAAGATAATATATGGAATGTTAAGATTGTTAATATATAAAAAACAAAGAAAGAAGGATTTACGTACATATTAGCAATTACTTTGCAAAGTAGTGTAGCAGCTCACTCCTAAAGCGCACTGTGCTTCTGATTGTTTTAATTTTTTGCGGTAGGAGGTTCCAAAGACGGACAGCGAAAACAAAGAACTGACGTTCGGTTACACGGCAACTATATCTCATACCAAGTAAGTTCAGGGATCGAGGAGATTTAGTAAATTGAAGTCGCTCCATAAGATATTTGGGTTCTTGGGCAATAACCACTTTGTGAAGAAGTGTTAGACATTTTAACTTTAGCAAATCGTCAAATTCTACAGTAAATATTATTTTGGAAAAGTGCGTTATGTGTTGGTGGCGTTTTATACAATAAACGTATCTGGCAATATTGTTATAAAGGACATTGAGTTTACTCCGACACAGACTATACTAGCATACAGTTCACACCCGTATAGTAATGTTGGTAATAGGAATGTTTTTGCTAAAAGTAGCCGAATTTTCACTGGGGTGAAGTGGTGAGTGGTCCACAATGATCGCAGCATGCCATATACTTTGCCTATTGCACTATAAATGTGGTTATTCCATGTCAGAGTTCTATAGAAAATTAATCCAAGGTTATTTGCTGTGTCAACGAATTTTATAACAGAATTTCATACATATTTCACTTCATTGCAGTCGTGAAGTTGAAAAGTCTTTTTGTAAATCACAATGCACTGGGATTTGTTTGGGTTTAAGAGCAACCCATTATCGCCGGCCCACTTATTAACACTCTCAAAAGTTGAATACATTTTTAAGTTTCAATCCAAGTAGTCCGTGATCCACGGAGTCGAATACTTTGGAGTGGTCCAGAAGTGTTAGAAAAGTTGCGAGATTGTTGTCAATGTTAAGTCTGATATCGTCTGAAACCTTAATAAGCGCCGTAGTGCAGCTCCTGTTTGATGTAAAACCGGATTGGTACGGACTTACTAATGTGTTGCCACTCAGGAAAGAGTTTATCTGGGAATGCATTATCCGCTCGAGTACTTTTGAAAGGAAAGGTAATATTGTGATTGGTCTATAATCTCCATCAGATTTCTTTATTGGAATGACCTTACCCACCTTCCAAAAATTCGGGAAGACAGACGTAGTCAAAATGGTATTTAAGGCATAAGTAACATACGGAAGAATTTTTGGTAGTATACATTTAAAGAATTTAGGATGAATGCCGTCTAGACCCATAGCATTAGACTTTACACCAATTACGGACTTAACAACTTCACAATCATCGACATTTATGAAACAGAAACCGGGTATCGTACCATAAATATACTCTCTGTACCGTTCATGACCTATATTACTATTGGTATCAGACAATTGTACAAATTTCTCATTCAATTCATTAACATTTACTTGTTCGGAAACATTATTGCATTTATTACCAATCCCAATCTCACGAATACATTTCCAAGTTTTTTTGGAACCTATTGCCATGCTAAATTGATACTCATAGTATTTGTGATTTTGTAGTTTAATGGCTCTGGTGACCTCTCTTCTGGTAGTCTTAAAAGCACTATAAGTTGTCTCACACTTGCATCGTTTCCACTTGCGATACGCGATGTTGCGCTTGTGAATGAGGCCCTTAATGTGTCTGTTGAACCAAGGATGGGTTCACAACAAAGTGATCGTATTTTACGATTCGTAAACATGGCTGAGCAGCGTAGTCTATTGCTATCCCGCTCTAGCACACGTGATACAGATAACGAAACTGAAAACCAAACCGCGAGTTAGTTTAAAAGTTATTTACTTTCCGGGTGAGCGTCCTTAGCAGGGCTTTAAAAAAATAACCCTGCGTAGCTTTTATTCTCGTTAATATTTAATAATACGTATTCCTTAAACATCTGGCTTCACCTTTATTCTCATGCTATGGCAACACGTTCATTATCACTATTCATTTTGGTTTTTCTTGAAACGTTTCATATCGTTAAACAATAAAATTAATGAAAAATAAAATCAATAAAGTTATATATTAAAATTTAAATCGTAAATTCGTTTAATTATGTAAAATTTGCGTTGATAAGGTTATATTTTAACAACAAAAAACATAAGTATGTACTATTATTAACTGAAAAATTAAATTAATAATTTTAGGTAAAGAAACACTTATACTACATTCGTACCAAATTTCTTGTGAAAATTTCTAGTCGTTTGCATAATAATGCAAGTGGTGCATTATACCGAAGTCAACCTGCTTTGGTTACCTCCGTCCAAAGAAAAATATTATTTTTCCAAATATTGTGTTAAGAACAATTTATTTTTTGAAAATTTGAACGCTTTCCGAAAATGTCGCCATCTAAAACAGACAGAGTTCAAAGGGAACAGCTCAAGTTCAAGTGAAATTTCACTTCAAGGTTATAAATGTACCTACTTTGTATAAGCAATCAACATGGCACTATTAAATATTATTGTTAAAAAGATGACAGACAAGCAATTGGAAATTATTACTTCTAATTTAAACTTATGGCCGTTTGCAACATCTCCGGTTGAGCGCTTAATCGAAACTAAAGCGCCGGTTAAGACCATCCGTCAGATAAGTAAGCGCTGAACAGTAAGTTGAATTGTAGCTAGCCGCCGGTAATTTTA
Organism: Philophylla caesio; assembly: GCA_963971545.1. Classification (NCBI taxonomy): domain Eukaryota; kingdom Metazoa; phylum Arthropoda; class Insecta; order Diptera; family Tephritidae; genus Philophylla; species Philophylla caesio. The sequence continues at coordinate 120,689,119 of OZ020604.1, read as the reverse complement.
ACAAGAGATGGTGAAAACGGCTGTGAGAATTCTAAGTTTCGCCTTAGGGAGGTTTATAAGTAGTTTGAATCGTATGTTGTTATAACCTCCCAATAGTTTCTTGACCTTGTGCGTCTTTCCATTGCTGGTCTCTGAGCCGATTTGCCTCCTTCCTAAGTGCTTCTTTTTTAGCACTTGGACCTATCAGGAGGAAAGGCTCGGCTTCTATAGGGTTAGAGATGGCCGCCATTCTGCCCAACTGATCTGCCACCTCGTTGCCCTCAATGCCTGAATGACCCTCGGAAGAAGAGCTAACTTTTCCCCGGTTTTGGACGACAGAATCTTGCTTTTACCAAATTGTTCTCTTGCAAAGTTCAACATAGAACGCTTTGCTGCCTGAGCTATGTGAGTGTGGAGTGGCTCGAGCTCCAGGATCACCTCTAGTGCCGCCGTGGGGCACGTGCACATTGCCCCCATAATACACACACATCCCAGACGCTGCAGCTTGGCCAGCGATTGCCTAACCGTGGCCAGGTTGGTCCTAGAGACCCAAGCCACCGCTTCATACGTCACCATTGGTCTGACTATCATGGTGTACATCCATCGCAAAATTTTCGAGGTACACCCCCAAGATTTCCCAGCTAGTCTCTAGTACCTCATCAGTGCCCTCGTAGCTTTGGGGGTTGTCGCGTTCACATGACCCCTCCACAGCAGCTTAGAACCCAGGATTGCACCCGGATACTTCGCCTCAGTGGCAGTCATGACCGGGACCCCCCCACAGCTATGCTCCTCATACCCTCCATCTTTCTTTTCCTAGTAAAAGGATCGATGACTGTTTTAGATGGGTTGATGTTAAGCCCTACATCAGTGCACCATCTACTTGCTAGTTGGAGCCCTCAGTGAATAATGTCACAGAGTGTGCTTGGAAACTTTCCTCTTGCGATAATCTGCAACAGTTCATCTACAACAAGGCTCCACAACAGGGGAGATAAAACTCCTCCTTGTGGACAGCCTTTGACTGTTTGCAGCTGAATTACGACGTTACCAGTGTCAGTCTCCGCGATTCTGGTATGAAGCAGCTCCAAAATCCACCTTCGGATACTTGGCTGCACATCTCGTCCTGCCAGCGCACGATCTACACTTGACTGGGTGGTGTTGTCAAAGGCTCCGTCGATGTCGAGAAAGGCACATAGCACCGTTTCTCCATGAAGAGCGCTGTATCCGTTGATCTGCCTACCCTATAAGCATGCTGATCGGGATGAAGAGGCTCCCTATTGAGAGCGTTGTACCTTAGTTCCTTATCTATTATCTTCTCCATCGTCTTGAGTATGAGTAAGGCTTATGGGCCCGAAGATTTTGCAAGGGAGTAGTCCCTCTTACCTATTTTCGGGATAAAAAATACCCGAGCTCTTCGCCATACCTCAGGGAGGTAGGGCAGCGCAAGGCTGTCTCTCATGATGTTTACGCGGTGCGGGAGCGGTCCGCCCTGAGCACCGGACTGATGCCGTCCACCCGGGGCCTTATACCGGTCAAAATAACCCAACGCCCAGACCACCGTTTGTAATTTTCCTGGCCTCCTTCCAGTACTCTGCGTTCGGTCTAGGTTCCCGGAAAACAAGGCCCCGCGGCACTGGGACAGCATCAGGGAAGTGGGCCTCCAGCAGAGCCTGTGACCTATCTCTCTCGTTGCTTGAAAACGTACCATTAGGTAGTTTAATTGCTAACCTGGCTTCTGAATTTCCCTACGGAGCCTGGCAACTGCCGGAACTGCAGGGATATTTCCGCAAAAGCTTCTGAAGCTAGCGCGCTTGGCTTTTCTGATTTCCTTGCTGTAAGTTGTTAGACTATCTGCGTACTCACTCGTTTGGCTTTATTAAAAAATCTGCGCACCTCCTTCCTGGGCCTTGTGAGTCCCCTGGACCACCATGCCGTCTGAGACCTGCACTGTGGCTTACTTTCAGGGCAGCTAGAGTGCAAAGCTTCTATTATAACTTCATTAAGCTTATTCACTCTTGCGTCTAACTCCATACAGCCACCTCTGTTGTGTAGGCCAGTCTTACTCCTCGAAGTGGCCCGGTGTCGAAGAGGTTCCGTTATAATACAGCCGGTTGTCCTCCTGGCTGCAAACCGACCAATAGGCACGGTGTCGCGTAACACCCTGGCTTAGGAGGTGGTAGTTCTTGGTCATCACCCCCAATGCGACCCCGACCATCTCCCCGAATCACCGCATACAAGCGATGGTACGATCGAATGGTCGAGGTCGCCCTTAGGGTGTGACTAAGCCCCTGCACGAGCGTCAAGGTGCCTACCCTAGCAAGGGTAATGCCATGAGTAAGAGCATGAATGGATTTGTAACAGATATTAAATTAATTAAGCTAAATAAAATGTGCTGTTATTAACTTTAACATGTACGAACAGCTGTTGAAATTCTTATGGCAGCATGGTGAAGGTAGGAACTGCATTTTAGTCTAAATCGAAAGAAAATGCAATTAGTTTTGAGTAAAAATTTTAAATGCATATTAATTGAACCAAGTACCTTTATTTTACAAAGAATAAACCGCTCACATGTCGACATTTCCTCCGAGCTTCGCTCCATGGTTGTGTTTACATGTGATCTGGAGAAAAGATTGTTATATTTAATTATGACTAACTTTCAATATTTTTTTATGATACATACATATGGATGGTTAAATAAAACAATACCCATTATATTATCTTTTCCAACATGCACACCGAAATTGTTAAATTTCAATTATGATTTGGAACTTGAATGGATATGGACACTGATGCATTATTTGTTTCCATTCAACAAATATTTTCACTACACTTCACTAGCTCTTAAAAGTAATTCACTTTACTCACTTTTTCCAATGGTACCTCTGCAGCCATCCTTTCCGGATATTTTAATGCCCGCTTTATTTATTTTTTATTCGTTTATCAAACACACAACCAAAAGTTATTTTACAGTGTTTGAAATTAAATAACTGATCTTAATATTAACATAGAGTAAGTTCATAGTGGATAAGAAGCGAATTAGCAGAAGAACTAAGTAGGAATAGTAAAGTATAAAGAAGATAATATATGGAATGTTAAGATTGTTAATATATAAAAAACAAAGAAAGAAGGATTTACGTACATATTAGCAATTACTTTGCAAAGTAGTGTAGCAGCTCACTCCTAAAGCGCACTGTGCTTCTGATTGTTTTAATTTTTTGCGGTAGGAGGTTCCAAAGACGGACAGCGAAAACAAAGAACTGACGTTCGGTTACACGGCAACTATATCTCATACCAAGTAAGTTCAGGGATCGAGGAGATTTAGTAAATTGAAGTCGCTCCATAAGATATTTGGGTTCTTGGGCAATAACCACTTTGTGAAGAAGTGTTAGACATTTTAACTTTAGCAAATCGTCAAATTCTACAGTAAATATTATTTTGGAAAAGTGCGTTATGTGTTGGTGGCGTTTTATACAATAAACGTATCTGGCAATATTGTTATAAAGGACATTGAGTTTACTCCGACACAGACTATACTAGCATACAGTTCACACCCGTATAGTAATGTTGGTAATAGGAATGTTTTTGCTAAAAGTAGCCGAATTTTCACTGGGGTGAAGTGGTGAGTGGTCCACAATGATCGCAGCATGCCATAGACTTTGCCTATTGCACTATAAATGTGGTTATTCCATGTCAGAGTTCTATTGAAAATTAATCCAAGGTTATTTGCTGTGTCAACGAATTTTATAACAGAATTTCATACATATTTCACTTCATTGCAGTCGTCAAGTTGAAGTCTTTTTGTAAATCACAATGCACTGGGATTTGTTTGGGTTTAAGAGCAACCCATTATCGCCGGCCCACTTATTAACACTCTCAAAGTCGGTGTTGAGATTATTAATACAATTATTGACGGACACAATGGGACAGATAACATATAATTGAACATCATCGGCATAAACATGAATATTACAGTATTTTAGTACGTTCTGAAGATCACTAACATATAGTACAAACAAAAGCGGGCCAAGAATAGAGCCTTGTGGAACACCCTTAGTTATGGGTAAATAGCTAGATATGATGTTATTAGCACACACAGCTTGCATCCGACCACTGAGGTATGATTTTATTAAATTCAGTGCTGGCCCTGAAAAGTTGAATACATTTTTAAGTTTCAATCCAAGTAGTCCGTGATCCACGGAGTCGAATGCTTTGGAGTGGTCCAGAAGTGTTAGAAAAGTTGCGAGATTGTTGTCAATGTTAAGTCTGATATCGTCTGAAACCTTAATAAGCGCCGTAGTGCAGCTCCTGTTTGATGTAAAACCGGATTGGTACGGACTTACTAATGAGTTGCGACTCAGGAAAGAGTTTATCTGGGAATTCATTATCCGCTCGAGTACTTTTGAAAGGAAAGGTAATATTGTGATTGGTCTATAATCTCCATCAGATTTCTTTATTGGAATGACCTTACCCACCTTCCAAAAATTCGGGAAGACAGACGTAGTCAAAATGGTATTTAAGGCATAAGTAACATACGGAAGAATTTTTGGTAGTATACATTTAAAAAATTTAGGATGAATGCCGTCTAGACCCATAGCATTAGACTTTACACCAATTACGGACTTAACAACTTCACAATCATCGACATTTATGAAACAGAAACCGGGTATCGTACCATAAATATACTCTCTGTACCGTTCATGACCTATATTACTATTGGTATCAGACAATTGTACAAATTTCTCATTCAATTCATTAACATTTACTTGTTCGGAAACATTATTGCATTTATTACCAATCCCAATCTCACGAATACATTTCCAAGTTTTTTTGGAACCTATTGCCATGCTAAATTGATACTCATAGTATTTGTGTTTTTGTAGTTTAATGACTCTGGTGACCTCTCTTCTGGTAGTCTTAAAAGCACTATAAGTTGTCTCACACTTGCATCGTTCATTATCACTATTCATTTTGGTTTTTCTTGAAACGTTTCATATCGTTAAACAATAAAATTAATGAAAAATAAAATCAATAAAGTTATATGTTAAAATTTAAATCGTAAATTCGTTTAATTATGTAAAATTCGCGTTGATAAGGTTATATTTTAACAACAAAAAACATAAGTATGTACTATTAATAACTGAAAAATTAAATTAATAATTTTAGGTAAAGAAACACTTATACTACATTCGTACCAAATTTCTTGTGAAAATTTCTAGTCGTTTGCATAATAATGCAAGTGGTGCATTATACCGAAGTCAACCTGCTTTGTTTACCTCCGTCCAAAGAAAAATATTATTTTTCCAAATATTGTGTTAAGAACAATTTATTTTTTGAAAATTTGAACGCTTTCCGAAAATGTCGCCATCTAAAACAGACAGAGTTCAAAGGGAACAGCTCAAGTTCAAGTGAAATTTCACTTCAAGGTTATAAATGTACCTACTTTGTATAAGCAATCAACATGGCACTAAAAAGATGACAGACAAGCAATTGGAAATTATTACTTCTAATTTAAACTTATGGCCGTTTGCAACATCTCCGGTTGAGCGCTTAATCGAAACTAAAGCGCCGGTTAAGACCATCCGTCAGATAAGTAAGCGCTGAATAGTAAGTTGAATTGTAGCTAGCCGCCGGTAATTTTAACAAGAGATGGTGAAAACGGCTGTGAGAATTCTAAGTTTCGCCTTAGGGAGGTTTATAAGTAGTTTGAATCGTATGTTGTTATAACCTCCCAATAGTTTCTTGACCTTGTGCGTCTTTCCATTGTTGGTCTCTGAGCCGATTTGCCTCCTTCCTAAGTGCTTCTTTTTTAGCACTTGGACCTATCAGGAGGAAAGGATCGGCTTCTATAGGGTTAGAGATGGCCGCAATTCTGCCCAACTGATCTGCCACCTCGTTGCCCTCAATGCCTGAATGACCCTCGGAAGAAGAGCTAACTTTTCCCCGGTTTTGGACGACAGAACCTTGCTTTTACCAAATTGTTCTCTTGCAAAGTTCAACATAGAACGCTTTGCTGCCTGAGATATGTGAGTGTGGAGTGGCTCGAGCTCCAGGATCACCTCTAGTGCCGCCGTGGGGCACGTGCACATTGCCCCCATAATACACACACATCCCAGACGCTGCAGCTTGGCCAGCGATTGCCTAACCGTGGCCAGGTTGGTCCTAGAGACCCAAGCCACCGCTTCATACGTCACCAGTGGTCTGACTATCATGGTGTACATCCATCGCAAAATTTTCGGGGTACACCCCCAAGATTTCCCAGCTAGTCGCTAGTACATCATCAGTGCCCTCGTAGCTTTGGGGGTTGTCGCGTTCACATGACCCCTCCACAGCAGCTTAGAACCCAGGATTACACCCGGATACTTCGCCTCAGTGGCAGTCATGGCCGGGACCCCCCCACAGCTATGCTCCTCATACCCTCCATCTTTCTTTTCCTAGTAAAAGGATCGATGACTGTTTTAGATGGGTTGATGTTTAGCCCTACATTAGTGCACCATCTACTTGCTAGTTGGAGCCCTCAGTGAATAATGTCACAGAGTGTGCTTGGAAACTTTCCTCTTGCGATAATCTGCAACAGTTCATCTACAACAAGGCTCCACAACAGGGGAGATAAAACTCCTCCTTGTGGACAGCCTTTGACTGTTTGCAGCTGAATTACGACGTTACCAGTGTCAGTCTCCGCGATTCTGGTATGAAGCAGCTCCAAAATCCACCTTCGGATACTTGGCTGCACATCTCGTCCTGCCAGCGCACGATCTACACTTGACTGGGTGGTGTTGTCAAAGGCTCCGTCGATGTCGAGAAAGGCACATAGCACCGTTTCTCCACGAAGAGCGCTGTATCCGTTGATCTGCCTACCCTATAAGCATGCTGATCGGGATGAAGAGGCTCCCTATTGAGAGCGTTGTACCTTAGTTCCTTATCTATTATCTTCTCCATCGTCTTGAGCATAAATGGAGTAAGGCTTATGGGCCCGAAGATTTTGCAAGGGAGTAGTCCCTCTTACTTATTTTCGGGATAAAAAATACCCGAGCTCTTCGCCATACCTCAGGGAGGTAGGGCAGCGCAAGGCTGTCTCTCATGATGTTTACTAGGTGCGGGATCAAGAGCGGTCCGCCCTGAGCACCGGACTGATGCCGTCCACCCCCGGGGCCTTATACCGGTCAAAATAACCCAACGCCCAGACCACCGTTTGTAATTTTCCTGGCCTCCTTCCAGTACTCTGCGTTCGGTCTAGGTTCCCGGAAAACAAGGCCCCGCGGCACTGGGACAGCATCAGGGAAGTGGGCCTCCAGCAGAGCCTGTGACCTATCTCTCTCGTTGCTTGAAAACGTACCATTAGGTAGTTTAATTGCTAACCTGGCTTCTGAATTTCCCTACGGAGCCTGGCAACTGCCGGAACTGCAGTGATATTTTCGCAAAAGCTTCTGAAGCTAGCGCGCTTGGCTTTTCTGATTTCCTTGCTGTAAGTTGTTAGACTAGCTGCGTACTCACTCGTTTGGCTTTATTAAAAAATCTGCGCACCTCCTTCCTGGGCCTTGTGAGTCCCCTGGACCACCATGCCGTCTGAGACCTGCACTGTGGCTTACTTTCAGGGCAGCTAGAGTGCAAAGCTTCTATTATAACTTCATTAAGCTTATTCACTCTTGCGTCTAACTCCATACAGCCACCTCTGTTGTGTAGGCCAGTCTTACTCCTCGAAGTGGCCCGGTGTCGAAGAGGTTCCGTTATAATACAGCCGGTTGTCCTCCTGGCTGCAAACCGACCAATAGGCACGGTGTCGCGTAACACCCTGGCTTAGGAGGTGGTAGTTCTTGGTCATCACCCCCAATGCGACCCCGACCATCTCCCCGAATCACCGCATACAAGCGATGGTACGATCGAATGGTCGAGGTCGCCCTTAGGGTGTGACTAAGCCCCTGCACGAGCGTCAAGGTGCCTACCCTAGCAAGGGTAATGCCATGAGTAAGAGCATGAATGGATTTGTAACAGATATTAAATTAATTAAGCTAAATAAAATGTGCTGTTATTAACTTTAACATGTACGAACAGCTGTTGAAATTCTTATGGCAGCATGGTGAAGGTAGGAACTGCATTTTAGTCTAAATCGAAAGAAAATGCAATTAGTTTTGAGTAAAAATTTTAAATGCATATTAATTGAACCAAGTACCTTTATTTTACAAAGAATAAACCGCTCACATGTCGACATTTCCTCCGAGCTTCGCTCCATGGTTGTGTTTACATGTGATCTGGAGAAAAGATTGTTATATTTAATTATGACTAACTTTCAATATTTTTTTATGATACATACATATGGATGGTTAAATAAAACAATACCCATTATATTATCTTTTCCAACATGCACACCGAAATTGTTAAATTTCAATTATGATTTGGAACTTGAATGGATATGGACACTGATGCATTATTTGTTTCCATTCAACAAATATTTTCACTACACTTCACTAGCTCTTAAAAGTAATTCACTTTACTCACTTTTTCCAATGGTACCTCTGCAGCCATCCTTTCCGGATATTTTAATGCCCGCTTTATTTATTTTTTATTCGTTTATCAAACACACAACCAAAAGTTATTTTACAGTGTTTGAAATTAAATAACTGATCTTAATATTAACATAGAGTAAGTTCATAGTGGATAAGAAGCGAATTAGCAGAAGAACTAAGTAGGAATAGTAAAGTATAAAGAAGATAATATATGGAATGTTAAAATTGTTAATATATAAAAAACAAAGAAAGAAGGATTTACGTACATATTAGCAATTACTTTGCAAAGTAGTGTAGCAGCTCACTCCTAAAGCGCACTGTGCTTCTGATTGTTTTAATTTTTTGCGGTAGGAGGTTCCAAAGACGGACAGCGAAAACAAAGAACTGACGTTCGGTTACACGGCAACTATATCTCATACCAAGTAAGTTCAGGGATCGAGGAGATTTAGTAAATTGAAGTCGCTCCATAAGATATTTGGGTTCTTGGGCAATAACCACTTTGTGAAGAAGTGTTAGACATTTTAACTTTAGCAAATCGTCAAATTCTACAGTAAATATTATTTTGGAAAAGTGCGTTATGTGTTGGTGGCGTTTTATACAATAAACGTATCTGGCAATATTGTTATAAAGGACATTGAGTTTACTCCGACACAGACTATACTAGCATACAGTTCACACCCGTATAGTAATGTTGGTAATAGGAATGTTTTTGCTAAAAGTAGCCGAATTTTCACTGGGGTGAAGTGGTGAGTGGTCCACAATGATCGCAGCATGCCATAGACTTTGCCTATTGCACTATAAATGTGGTTATTCCATGTCAGAGTTCTATTGAAAATTAATCCAAGGTTATTTGCTGTGTCAACGAATTTTATAACAGAATTTCATACATATTTCACTTCATTGCAGTCGTCAAGTTGAAGTCTTTTTGTAAATCACAATGCACTGGGATTTGTTTGGGTTTAAGAGCAACACATTATCGCCGGCCCACTTATTAACACTCTCAAAGTCGGTGTTGAGATTATTAATACAATTATTGACGGACACAATGGGACAGATAACATATAATTGAACATCATCGGCATAAACATGAATATTACAGTATTTTAGTACGTTCTGAAGATCACTAACATATAGTACAAACAAAAGCGGGCCAAGAATAGAGCCTTGTGGAACACCCTTAGTTATGGGTAAATAGCTAGATATGATGTTATTAGCACACACAGCTTGCATCCGACCACTGAGGTATGATTTTATTAAATTCAGTGCTGGCCCTGAAAAGTTGAATACATTTTTAAGTTTCAATCCAAGTAGTCCGTGATCCACGGAGTCGAATGCTTTGGAGTGGTCCAGAAGTGTTAGAAAAGTTGCGAGATTGTTGTCAATGTTAAGTCTGATATCGTCTGAAACCTTAATAAGCGCCGTAGTGCAGCTCCTGTTTGATGTAAAACCGGATTGGTACGGACTTACTAATGAGTTGCGACTCAGGAAAGAGTTTATCTGGGAATTCATTATCCGCTCGAGTACTTTTGAAAGGAAAGGTAATATTGTGATTGGTCTATAATCTCCATCAGATTTCTTTATTGGAATGACCTTACCCACCTTCCAAAAATTCGGGAAGACAGACGTAGTCAAAATGGTATTTAAGGCATAAGTAACATACGGAAGAATTTTTGGTAGTATACATTTAAAAAATTTAGGATGAATGCCGTCTAGACCCATAGCATTAGACTTTACACCAATTACGGACTTAACAACTTCACAATCATCGACATTTATGAAACAGAAACCGGGTATCGTACCATAAATATACTCTCTGTACCGTTCATGACCTATATTACTATTGGTATCAGACAATTGTACAAATTTCTCATTCAATTCATTAACATTTACTTGTTCGGAAACATTATTGCATTTATTACCAATCCCAATCTCACGAATACATTTCCAAGTTTTTTTGGAACCTATTGCCATGCTAAATTGATACTCATAGTATTTGTGTTTTTGTAGTTTAATGACTCTGGTGACCTCTCTTCTGGTAGTCTTAAAAGCACTATAAGTTGTCTCACACTTGCATCGTTCATTATCACTATTCATTTTGGTTTTTCTTGAAACGTTTCATATCGTTAAACAATAAAATTAATGAAAAATAAAATCAATAAAGTTATATGTTAAAATTTAAATCGTAAATTCGTTTAATTATGTAAAATTCGCGTTGATAAGGTTATATTTTAACAACAAAAAACATAAGTATGTACTATTAATAACTGAAAAATTAAATTAATAATTTTAGGTAAAGAAACACTTATACTACATTCGTACCAAATTTCTTGTGAAAATTTCTAGTCGTTTGCATAATAATGCAAGTGGTGCATTATACCGAAGTCAACCTGCTTTGTTTACCTCCGTCCAAAGAAAAATATTATTTTTCCAAATATTGTGTTAAGAACAATTTATTTTTTGAAAATTTGAACGCTTTCCGAAAATGTCGCCATCTAAAACAGACAGAGTTCAAAGGGAACAGCTCAAGTTCAAGTGAAATTTCACTTCAAGGTTATAAATGTACCTACTTTGTATAAGCAATCAACATGGCACTAAAAAGATGACAGACAAGCAATTGGAAATTATTACTTCTAATTTAAACTTATGGCCGTTTGCAACATCTCCGGTTGAGCGCTTAATCGAAACTAAAGCGCCGGTTAAGACCATCCGTCAGATAAGTAAGCGCTGAATAGTAAGTTGAATTGTAGCTAGCCGCCGGTAATTTTAACAAGAGATGGTGAAAACGGCTGTGAGAATTCTAAGTTTCGCCTTAGGGAGGTTTATAAGTAGTTTGAATCGTATGTTGTTATAACCTCCCAATAGTTTCTTGACCTTGTGCGTCTTTCCATTGTTGGTCTCTGAGCCGATTTGCCTCCTTCCTAAGTGCTTCTTTTTTAGCACTTGGACCTATCAGGAGGAAAGGATCGGCTTCTATAGGGTTAGAGATGGCCGCCATTCTGCCCAACTGATCCGCCACCTCGTTGCCCTCAATGCCTGAATGACCCTCGGAAGAAGAGCTAACTTTTCCCCGGTTTTGGACGACAGAACCTTGCTTTTACCAAATTGTTCTCTTGCAAAGTTCAACATAGAACGCTTTGCTGCCTGAGATATGTGAGTGTGGAGTGGCTCGAGCTCCAGGATCACCTCTAGTGCCGCCGTGGGGCACGTGCACATTGCCCCCATAATACACACACATCCCAGACGCTGCAGCTTGGCCAGCGATTGCCTAACCGTGGCCAGGTTGGTCCTAGAGACCCAAGCCACCGCTTCATACGTCACCAGTGGTCTGACTATCATGGTGTACATCCATCGCAAAATTTTCGGGGTACACCCCCAAGATTTCCCAGCTAGTCGCTAGTACATCATCAGTGCCCTCGTAGCTTTGGGGGTTGTCGCGTTCACATGACCCCTCCACAGCAGCTTAGAACCCAGGATTACACCCGGATACTTCGCCTCAGTGGCAGTCATGGCCGGGACCCCCCCACAGCTATGCTCCTCATACCCTCCATCTTTCTTTTCCTAGTAAAAGGATCGATGACTGTTTTAGATGGGTTGATGTTTAGCCCTACATTAGTGCACCATCTACTTGCTAGTTGGAGCCCTCAGTGAATAATGTCACAGAGTGTGCTTGGAAACTTTCCTCTTGCGATAATCTGCAACAGTTCATCTACAACAAGGCTCCACAACAGGGGAGATAAAACTCCTCCCTGTGGACAGCCTTTGACTGTTTGCAGCTGAATTACGACGTTACCAGTGTCAGTCTCCGCGATTCTGGTATGAAGCAGCTCCAAAATCCACCTTCGGATACTTGGCTGCACATCTCGTCCTGCCAGCGCACGATCTACACTTGACTGGGTGGTGTTGTCAAAGGCTCCGTCGATGTCGAGAAAGGCACATAGCACCGTTTCTCCACGAAGAGCGCTGTATCCGTTGATCTGCCTACCCTATAAGCATGCTGATCGGGATGAAGAGGCTCCCTATTGAGAGCGTTGTACCTTAGTTCCTTATCTATTATCTTCTCCATCGTCTTGAGCATAAATGGAGTAAGGCTTATGGGCCCGAAGATTTTGCAAGGGAGTAGTCCCTCTTACTTATTTTCGGGATAAAAAATACCCGAGCTCTTCGCCATACCTCAGGGAGGTAGGGCAGCGCAAGGCTGTCTCTCATGATGTTTACTAGGTGCGGGATCAAGAGCGGTCCGCCCTGAGCACCGGACTGATGCCTCCACCCCCGGGGCCTTATACCGGTCAAAATAACCCAACGCCCAGACCACCGTTTGTAATTTTCCTGGCCTCCTTCCAGTACTCTGCGTTCGGTCTAGGTTCCCGGAAAACAAGGCCCCGCGGCACTGGGACAGCATCAGGGAAGTGGGCCTCCAGCAGAGCCTGTGACCTATCTCTCTCGTTGCTTGAAAACGTACCATTAGGTAGTTTAATTGCTAACCTGGCTTCTGAATTTCCCTACGGAGCCTGGCAACTGCCGGAACTGCAGTGATATTTTCGCAAAAGCTTCTGAAGCTAGCGCGCTTGGCTTTTCTGATTTCCTTGCTGTAAGTTGTTAGACTAGCTGCGTACTCACTCGTTTGGCTTTATTAAAAAATCTGCGCACCTCCTTCCTGGGCCTTGTGAGTCCCCTGGACCACCATGCCGTCTGAGACCTGCACTGTGGCTTACTTTTAGGGCAGCTAGAGTGCAAAGCTTCTAGTATAACTTCATTAAGCTTATTCACTCTTGCGTCTAACTCCATACAGCCACCTCTGTTGTGTAGGCCAGTCTTACTCCTCGAAGTGGCCCGGTGTCGAAGAGGTTCCGTTATAATACAGCCGGTTGTCCTCCTGGCTGCAAACCGACCAATAGGCACGGTGTCGCGTAACACCCTGGCTTAGGAGGTGGTAGTTCTTGGTCATCACCCCCAATGCGACCCCGACCATCTCCCCGAATCACCGCATACAAGCGATGGTACGATCGAATGGTCGAGGTCGCCCTTAGGGTGTGACTAAGCCCCTGCACGAGCGTCAAGGTGCCTACCCTAGCAAGGGTAATGCCATGAGTAAGAGCATGAATGGATTTGTAACAGATATTAAATTAATTAAGCTAAATAAAATGTGCTGTTATTAACTTTAACATGTACGAACAGCTGTTGAAATTCTTATGGCAGCATGGTGAAGGTAGGAACTGCATTTTAGTCTAAATCGAAAGAAAATGCAATTAGTTTTGAGTAAAAATTTTAAATGCATATTAATTGAACCAAGTACCTTTATTTTACAAAGAATAAACCGCTCACATGTCGACATTTCCTCCGAGCTTCGCTCCATGGTTGTGTTTACATGTGATCTGGAGAAAAGATTGTTATATTTAATTATGACTAACTTTCAATATTTTTTTATGATACATACATATGGATGGTTAAATAAAACAATACCCATTATATTATCTTTTCCAACATGCACACCGAAATTGTTAAATTTCAATTATGATTTGGAACTTGAATGGATATGGACACTGATGCATTATTTGTTTCCATTCAACAAATATTTTCACTACACTTCACTAGCTCTTAAAAGTAATTCACTTTACTCACTTTTTCCAATGGTACCTCTGCAGCCATCCTTTCCGGATATTTTAATGCCCGCTTTATTTTTTATTCGTTTATCAAACACACAACCAAAAGTTATTTTACAGTGTTTGAAATTAAATAACTGATCTTAATATTAACATAGAGTAAGTTCATAGTGGATAAGAAGCGAATTAGCAGAAGAACTAAGTAGGAATAGTAAAGTATAAAGAAGATAATATATGGAATGTTAAGATTGTTAATATATAAAAAACAAAGAAAGAAGGATTTACGTACATATTAGCAATTACTTTGCAAAGTAGTGTAGCAGCTCACTCCTAAAGCGCACTGTGCTTCTGATTGTTTTAATTTTTTGCGGTAGGAGGTTCCAAAGACGGACAGCGAAAACAAAGAACTGACGTTCGGTTACACGGCAACTATATCTCATACCAAGTAAGTTCAGGGATCGAGGAGATTTAGTAAATTGAAGTCGCTCCATAAGATATTTGGGTTCTTGGGCAATAACCACTTTGTGAAGAAGTGTTAGACATTTTAACTTTAGCAAATCGTCAAATTCTACAGTAAATATTATTTTGGAAAAGTGCGTTATGTGTTGGTGGCGTTTTATACAATAAACGTATCTGGCAATATTGTTATAAAGGACATTGAGTTTACTCCGACACAGACTATACTAGCATACAGTTCACACCCGTATAGTAATGTTGGTAATAGGAATGTTTTTGCTAAAAGTAGCCGAATTTTCACTGGGGTGAAGTGGTGAGTGGTCCACAATGATCGCAGCATGCCATAGACTTTGCCTATTGCACTATAAATGTGGTTATTCCATGTCAGAGTTCTATTGAAAATTAATCCAAGGTTATTTGCTGTGTCAACGAATTTTATAACAGAATTTCATACATATTTCACTTCATTGCAGTCGTCAAGTTGAAGTCTTTTTGTAAATCACAATGCACTGGGATTTGTTTGGGTTTAAGAGCAACCCATTATCGCCGGCCCACTTATTAACACTCTCAAAGTCGGTGTTGAGATTATTAATACAATTATTGACGGACACAATGGGACAGATAACATATAATTGAACATCATCGGCATAAACATGAATATTACAGTATTTTAGTACGTTCTGAAGATCACTAACATATAGTACAAACAAAAGCGGGCCAAGAATAGAGCCTTGTGGAACACCCTTAGTTATGGGTAAATAGCTAGATATGATGTTATTAGCACACACAGCTTGCATCCGACCACTGAGGTATGATTTTATTAAATTCAGTGCTGGCCCTGAAAAGTTGAATACATTTTTAAGTTTCAATCCAAGTAGTCCGTGATCCACGGAGTCGAATGCTTTGGAGTGGTCCAGAAGTGTTAGAAAAGTTGCGAGATTGTTGTCAATGTTAAGTCTGATATCGTCTGAAACCTTAATAAGCGCCGTAGTGCAGCTCCTGTTTGATGTAAAACCGGATTGGTACGGACTTACTAATGAGTTGCGACTCAGGAAAGAGTTTATCTGGGAATTCATTATCCGCTCGAGTACTTTTGAAAGGAAAGGTAATATTGTGATTGGTCTATAATCTCCATCAGATTTCTTTATTGGAATGACCTTACCCACCTTCCAAAAATTCGGGAAGACAGACGTAGTCAAAATGGTATTTAAGGCATAAGTAACATACGGAAGAATTTTTGGTAGTATACATTTAAAAAATTTAGGATGAATGCCGTCTAGACCCATAGCATTAGACTTTACACCAATTACGGACTTAACAACTTCACAATCATCGACATTTATGAAACAGAAACCGGGTATCGTACCATAAATATACTCTCTGTACCGTTCATGACCTATATTACTATTGGTATCAGACAATTGTACAAATTTCTCATTCAATTCATTAACATTTACTTGTTCGGAAACATTATTGCATTTATTACCAATCCCAATCTCACGAATACATTTCCAAGTTTTTTTGGAACCTATTGCCATGCTAAATTGATACTCATAGTATTTGTGTTTTTGTAGTTTAATGACTCTGGTGACCTCTCTTCTGGTAGTCTTAAAAGCACTATAAGTTGTCTCACACTTGCATCGTTCATTATCACTATTCATTTTGGTTTTTCTTGAAACGTTTCATATCGTTAAACAATAAAATTAATGAAAAATAAAATCAATAAAGTTATATGTTAAAATTTAAATCGTAAATTCGTTTAATTATGTAAAATTCGCGTTGATAAGGTTATATTTTAACAACAAAAAACATAAGTATGTACTATTAATAACTGAAAAATTAAATTAATAATTTTAGGTAAAGAAACACTTATACTACATTCGTACCAAATTTCTTGTGAAAATTTCTAGTCGTTTGCATAATAATGCAAGTGGTGCATTATACCGAAGTCAACCTGCTTTGTTTACCTCCGTCCAAAGAAAAATATTATTTTTCCAAATATTGTGTTAAGAACAATTTATTTTTTGAAAATTTGAACGCTTTCCGAAAATGTCGCCATCTAAAACAGACAGAGTTCAAAGGGAACAGCTCAAGTTCAAGTGAAATTTCACTTCAAGGTTATAAATGTACCTACTTTGTATAAGCAATCAACATGGCACTAAAAAGATGACAGACAAGCAATTGGAAATTATTACTTCTAATTTAAACTTATGGCCGTTTGCAACATCTCCGGTTGAGCGCTTAATCGAAACTAAAGCGCCGGTTAAGACCATCCGTCAGATAAGTAAGCGCTGAATAGTAAGTTGAATTGTAGCTAGCCGGTAATTTTAACAAGAGATGGTGAAAACGGCTGTGAGAATTCTAAGTTTCGCCTTAGGGAGGTTTATAAGTAGTTTGAATCGTATGTTGTTATAACCTCCCAATAGTTTCTTGACCTTGTGCGTCTTTCCATTGTTGGTCTCTGAGCCGATTTGCCTCCTTCCTAAGTGCTTCTTTTTTAGCACTTGGACCTATCAGGAGGAAAGGATCGGCTT
Organism: Philophylla caesio; assembly: GCA_963971545.1. Classification (NCBI taxonomy): domain Eukaryota; kingdom Metazoa; phylum Arthropoda; class Insecta; order Diptera; family Tephritidae; genus Philophylla; species Philophylla caesio. The sequence goes on along the minus strand of OZ020604.1, from coordinate 120,672,052 downwards.
CTATAGGGTTAGAGATGGCCGCCATTCTGCCCAACTGATCTGCCACCTCGTTGCCCTCAATGCCTGAATGACCCTCGGAAGAAGAGCTAACTTTTCCCCGGTTTTGGACGACAGAACCTTGCTTTTACCAAATTGTTCTCTTGCAAAGTTCAACATAGAACGCTTTGCTGCCTGAGATATGTGAGTGTGGAGTGGCTCGAGCTCCAGGATCACCTCTAGTGCCGCCGTGGGGCACGTGCACATTGCCCCCATAATACACACACATCCCAGACGCTGCAGCTTGGCCAGCGATTGCCTAACCGTGGCCAGGTTGGTCCTAGAGACCCAAGCCACCGCTTCATACGTCACCAGTGGTCTGACTATCATGGTGTACATCCATCGCAAAATTTTCGGGGTACACCCCCAAGATTTCCCAGCTAGTCGCTAGTACATCATCAGTGCCCTCGTAGCTTTGGGGGTTGTCGCGTTCACATGACCCCTCCACAGCAGCTTAGAACCCAGGATTACACCCGGATACTTCGCCTCAGTGGCAGTCATGGCCGGGACCCCCCCACAGCTATGCTCCTCATACCCTCCATCTTTCTTTTCCTAGTAAAAGGATCGATGACTGTTTTAGATGGGTTGATGTTTAGCCCTACATTAGTGCACCATCTACTTGCTAGTTGGAGCCCTCAGTGAATAATGTCACAGAGTGTGCTTGGAAACTTTCCTCTTGCGATAATCTGCAACAGTTCATCTACAACAAGGCTCCACAACAGGGGAGATAAAACTCCTCCTTGTGGACAGCCTTTGACTGTTTGCAGCTGAATTACGACGTTACCAGTGTCAGTCTCCGCGATTCTGGTATGAAGCAGCTCCAAAATCCACCTTCGGATACTTGGCTGCACATCTCGTCCTGCCAGCGCACGATCTACACTTGACTGGGTGGTGTTGTCAAAGGCTCCGTCGATGTCGAGAAAGGCACATAGCACCGTTTCTCCACGAAGAGCGCTGTATCCGTTGATCTGCCTACCCTATAAGCATGCTGATCGGGATGAAGAGGCTCCCTATTGAGAGCGTTGTACCTTAGTTCCTTATCTATTATCTTCTCCATCGTCTTGAGCATAAATGGAGTAAGGCTTATGGGCCCGAAGATTTTGCAAGGGAGTAGTCCCTCTTACTTATTTTCGGGATAAAAAATACCCGAGCTCTTCGCCATACCTCAGGGAGGTAGGGCAGCGCAAGGCTGTCTCTCATGATGTTTACTAGGTGCGGGATCAAGAGCGGTCCGCCCTGAGCACCGGACTGATGCCGTCCACCCCCGGGGCCTTATACCGGTCAAAATAACCCAACGCCCAGACCACCGTTTGTAATTTTCCTGGCCTCCTTCCAGTACTCTGCGTTCGGTCTAGGTTCCCGGAAAACAAGGCCCCGCGGCACTGGGACAGCATCAGGGAAGTGGGCCTCCAGCAGAGCCTGTGACCTATCTCTCTCGTTGCTTGAAAACGTACCATTAGGTAGTTTAATTGCTAACCTGGCTTCTGAATTTCCCTACGGAGCCTGGCAACTGCCGGAACTGCAGTGATATTTTCGCAAAAGCTTCTGAAGCTAGCGCGCTTGGCTTTTCTGATTTCCTTGCTGTAAGTTGTTAGACTAGCTGCGTACTCACTCGTTTGGCTTTATTAAAAAATCTGCGCACCTCCTTCCTGGGCCTTGTGAGTCCCCTGGACCACCATGCCGTCTGAGACCTGCACTGTGGCTTACTTTCAGGGCAGCTAGAGTGCAAAGCTTCTATTATAACTTCATTAAGCTTATTCACTCTTGCGTCTAACTCCATACAGCCACCTCTGTTGTGTAGGCCAGTCTTACTCCTCGAAGTGGCCCGGTGTCGAAGAGGTTCCGTTATAATACAGCCGGTTGTCCTCCTGGCTGCAAACCGACCAATAGGCACGGTGTCGCGTAACACCCTGGCTTAGGAGGTGGTAGTTCTTGGTCATCACCCCCAATGCGACCCCGACCATCTCCCCGAATCACCGCATACAAGCGATGGTACGATCGAATGGTCGAGGTCGCCCTTAGGGTGTGACTAAGCCCCTGCACGAGCGTCAAGGTGCCTACCCTAGCAAGGGTAATGCCATGAGTAAGAGCATGAATGGATTTGTAACAGATATTAAATTAATTAAGCTAAATAAAATGTGCTGTTATTAACTTTAACATGTACGAACAGCTGTTGAAATTCTTATGGCAGCATGGTGAAGGTAGGAACTGCATTTTAGTCTAAATCGAAAGAAAATGCAATTAGTTTTGAGTAAAAATTTTAAATGCATATTAATTGAACCAAGTACCTTTATTTTACAAAGAATAAACCGCTCACATGTCGACATTTCCTCCGAGCTTCGCTCCATGGTTGTGTTTACATGTGATCTGGAGAAAAGATTGTTATATTTAATTATGACTAACTTTCAATATTTTTTTATGATACATACATATGGATGGTTAAATAAAACAATACCCATTATATTATCTTTTCCAACATGCACACCGAAATTGTTAAATTTCAATTATGATTTGGAACTTGAATGGATATGGACACTGATGCATTATTTGTTTCCATTCAACAAATATTTTCACTACACTTCACTAGCTCTTAAAAGTAATTCACTTTACTCACTTTTTCCAATGGTACCTCTGCAGCCATCCTTTCCGGATATTTTAATGCCCGCTTTATTTATTTTTTATTCGTTTATCAAACACACAACCAAAAGTTATTTTACAGTGTTTGAAATTAAATAACTGATCTTAATATTAACATAGAGTAAGTTCATAGTGGATAAGAAGCGAATTAGCAGAAGAACTAAGTAGGAATAGTAAAGTATAAAGAAGATAATATATGGAATGTTAAGATTGTTAATATATAAAAAACAAAGAAAGAAGGATTTACGTACATATTAGCAATTACTTTGCAAAGTAGTGTAGCAGCTCACTCCTAAAGCGCACTGTGCTTCTGATTGTTTTAATTTTTTGCGGTAGGAGGTTCCAAAGACGGACAGCGAAAACAAAGAACTGACGTTCGGTTACACGGCAACTATATCTCATACCAAGTAAGTTCAGGGATCGAGGAGATTTAGTAAATTGAAGTCGCTCCATAAGATATTTGGGTTCTTGGGCAATAACCACTTTGTGAAGAAGTGTTAGACATTTTAACTTTAGCAAATCGTCAAATTCTACAGTAAATATTATTTTGGAAAAGTGCGTTATGTGTTGGTGGCGTTTTATACAATAAACGTATCTGGCAATATTGTTATAAAGGACATTGAGTTTACTCCGACACAGACTATACTAGCATACAGTTCACACCCGTATAGTAATGTTGGTAATAGGAATGTTTTTGCTAAAAGTAGCCGAATTTTCACTGGGGTGAAGTGGTGAGTGGTCCACAATGATCGCAGCATGCCATAGACTTTGCCTATTGCACTATAAATGTGGTTATTCCATGTCAGAGTTCTATTGAAAATTAATCCAAGGTTATTTGCTGTGTCAACGAATTTTATAACAGAATTTCATACATATTTCACTTCATTGCAGTCGTCAAGTTGAAGTCTTTTTGTAAATCACAATGCACTGGGATTTGTTTGGGTTTAAGAGCAACCCATTATCGCCGGCCCACTTATTAACACTCTCAAAGTCGGTGTTGAGATTATTAATACAATTATTGACGGACACAATGGGACAGATAACATATAATTGAACATCATCGGCATAAACATGAATATTACAGTATTTTAGTACGTTCTGAAGATCACTAACATATAGTACAAACAAAAGCGGGCCAAGAATAGAGCCTTGTGGAACACCCTTAGTTATGGGTAAATAGCTAGATATGATGTTATTAGCACACACAGCTTGCATCCGACCACTGAGGTATGATTTTATTAAATTCAGTGCTGGCCCTGAAAAGTTGAATACATTTTTAAGTTTCAATCCAAGTAGTCCGTGATCCACGGAGTCGAATGCTTTGGAGTGGTCCAGAAGTGTTAGAAAAGTTGCGAGATTGTTGTCAATGTTAAGTCTGATATCGTCTGAAACCTTAATAAGCGCCGTAGTGCAGCTCCTGTTTGATGTAAAACCGGATTGGTACGGACTTACTAATGAGTTGCGACTCAGGAAAGAGTTTATCTGGGAATTCATTATCCGCTCGAGTACTTTTGAAAGGAAAGGTAATATTGTGATTGGTCTATAATCTCCATCAGATTTCTTTATTGGAATGACCTTACCCACCTTCCAAAAATTCGGGAAGACAGACGTAGTCAAAATGGTATTTAAGGCATAAGTAACATACGGAAGAATTTTTGGTAGTATACATTTAAAAAATTTAGGATGAATGCCGTCTAGACCCATAGCATTAGACTTTACACCAATTACGGACTTAACAACTTCACAATCATCGACATTTATGAAACAGAAACCGGGTATCGTACCATAAATATACTCTCTGTACCGTTCATGACCTATATTACTATTGGTATCAGACAATTGTACAAATTTCTCATTCAATTCATTAACATTTACTTGTTCGGAAACATTATTGCATTTATTACCAATCCCAATCTCACGAATACATTTCCAAGTTTTTTTGGAACCTATTGCCATGCTAAATTGATACTCATAGTATTTGTGTTTTTGTAGTTTAATGACTCTGGTGACCTCTCTTCTGGTAGTCTTAAAAGCACTATAAGTTGTCTCACACTTGCATCGTTCATTATCACTATTCATTTTGGTTTTTCTTGAAACGTTTCATATCGTTAAACAATAAAATTAATGAAAAATAAAATCAATAAAGTTATATGTTAAAATTTAAATCGTAAATTCGTTTAATTATGTAAAATTCGCGTTGATAAGGTTATATTTTAACAACAAAAAACATAAGTATGTACTATTAATAACTGAAAAATTAAATTAATAATTTTAGGTAAAGAAACACTTATACTACATTCGTACCAAATTTCTTGTGAAAATTTCTAGTCGTTTGCATAATAATGCAAGTGGTGCATTATACCGAAGTCAACCTGCTTTGTTTACCTCCGTCCAAAGAAAAATATTATTTTTCCAAATATTGTGTTAAGAACAATTTATTTTTTGAAAATTTGAACGCTTTCCGAAAATGTCGCCATCTAAAACAGACAGAGTTCAAAGGGAACAGCTCAAGTTCAAGTGAAATTTCACTTCAAGGTTATAAATGTACCTACTTTGTATAAGCAATCAACATGGCACTAAAAAGATGACAGACAAGCAATTGGAAATTATTACTTCTAATTTAAACTTATGGCCGTTTGCAACATCTCCGGTTGAGCGCTTAATCGAAACTAAAGCGCCGGTTAAGACTATCCGTCAGATAAGTAAGCGCTGAATAGTAAGTTGAATTGTAGCTAGCCGCCGGTAATTTTAACAAGAGATGGTGAAAACGGCTGTGAGAATTCTAAGTTTCGCCTTAGGGAGGTTTATAAGTAGTTTGAATCGTATGTTGTTATAACCTCCCAATAGTTTCTTGACCTTGTGCGTCTTTCCATTGTTGGTCTCTGAGCCGATTTGCCTCCTTCCTAAGTGCTTCTTTTTTAGCACTTGGACCTATCAGGAGGAAAGGATCGGCTTCTATAGGGTTAGAGATGGCCGCCATTCTGCCCAACTGATCTGCCACCTCGTTGCCCTCAATGCCTGAATGACCCTCGGAAGAAGAGCTAACTTTTCCCCGGTTTTGGACGACAGAACCTTGCTTTTACCAAATTGTTCTCTTGCAAAGTTCAACATAGAACGCTTTGCTGCCTGAGATATGTGAGTGTGGAGTGGCTCGAGCTCCAGGATCACCTCTAGTGCCGCCGTGGGGCACGTGCACATTGCCCCCATAATACACACACATCCCAGACGCTGCAGCTTGGCCAGCGATTGCCTAACCGTGGCCAGGTTGGTCCTAGAGACCCAAGCCACCGCTTCATACGTCACCAGTGGTCTGACTATCATGGTGTACATCCATCGCAAAATTTTCGGGGTACACCCCCAAGATTTCCCAGCTAGTCGCTAGTACATCATCAGTGCCCTCGTAGCTTTGGGGGTTGTCGCGTTCACATGACCCCTCCACAGCAGCTTAGAACCCAGGATTACACCCGGATACTTCGCCTCAGTGGCAGTCATGGCCGGGACCCCCCCACAGCTATGCTCCTCATACCCTCCATCTTTCTTTTCCTAGTAAAAGGATCGATGACTGTTTTAGATGGGTTGATGTTTAGCCCTACATTAGTGCACCATCTACTTGCTAGTTGGAGCCCTCAGTGAATAATGTCACAGAGTGTGCTTGGAAACTTTCCTCTTGCGATAATCTGCAACAGTTCATCTACAACAAGGCTCCACAACAGGGGAGATAAAACTCCTCCTTGTGGACAGCCTTTGACTGTTTGCAGCTGAATTACGACGTTACCAGTGTCAGTCTCCGCGATTCTGGTATGAAGCAGCTCCAAAATCCACCTTCGGATACTTGGCTGCACATCTCGTCCTGCCAGCGCACGATCTACACTTGACTGGGTGGTGTTGTCAAAGGCTCCGTCGATGTCGAGAAAGGCACATAGCACCGTTTCTCCACGAAGAGCGCTGTATCCGTTGATCTGCCTACCCTATAAGCATGCTGATCGGGATGAAGAGGCTCCCTATTGAGAGCGTTGTACCTTAGTTCCTTATCTATTATCTTCTCCATCGTCTTGAGCATAAATGGAGTAAGGCTTATGGGCCCGAAGATTTTGCAAGGGAGTAGTCCCTCTTACTTATTTTCGGGATAAAAAATACCCGAGCTCTTCGCCATACCTCAGGGAGGTAGGGCAGCGCAAGGCTGTCTCTCATGATGTTTACTAGGTGCGGGATCAAGAGCGGTCCGCCCTGAGCACCGGACTGATGCCGTCCACCCCCGGGGCCTTATACCGGTCAAAATAACCCAACGCCCAGACCACCGTTTGTAATTTTCCTGGCCTCCTTCCAGTACTCTGCGTTCGGTCTAGGTTCCCGGAAAACAAGGCCCCGCGGCACTGGGACAGCATCAGGGAAGTGGGCCTCCAGCAGAGCCTGTGACCTATCTCTCTCGTTGCTTGAAAACGTACCATTAGGTAGTTTAATTGCTAACCTGGCTTCTGAATTTCCCTACGGAGCCTGGCAACTGCCGGAACTGCAGTGATATTTTCGCAAAAGCTTCTGAAGCTAGCGCGCTTGGCTTTTCTGATTTCCTTGCTGTAAGTTGTTAGACTAGCTGCGTACTCACTCGTTTGGCTTTATTAAAAAATCTGCGCACCTCCTTCCTGGGCCTTGTGAGTCCCCTGGACCACCATGCCGTCTGAGACCTGCACTGTGGCTTACTTTCAGGGCAGCTAGAGTGCAAAGCTTCTATTATAACTTCATTAAGCTTATTCACTCTTGCGTCTAACTCCATACAGCCACCTCTGTTGTGTAGGCCAGTCTTACTCCTCGAAGTGGCCCGGTGTCGAAGAGGTTCCGTTATAATACAGCCCGTTGTCCTCCTGGCTGCAAACCGACCAATAGGCACGGTGTCGCGTAACACCCTGGCTTAGGAGGTGGTAGTTCTTGGTCATCACCCCCAATGCGACCCCGACCATCTCCCCGAATCACCGCATACAAGCGATGGTACGATCGAATGGTCGAGGTCGCCCTTAGGGTGTGACTAAGCCCCTGCACGAGCGTCAAGGTGCCTACCCTAGCAAGGGTAATGCCATGAGTAAGAGCATGAATGGATTTGTAACAGATATTAAATTAATTAAGCTAAATAAAATGTGCTGTTATTAACTTTAACATGTACGAACAGCTGTTGAAATTCTTATGGCAGCATGGTGAAGGTAGGAACTGCATTTTAGTCTAAATCGAAAGAAAATGCAATTAGTTTTGAGTAAAAATTTGAAATGCATATTAATTGAACCAAGTACCTTTATTTTACAAAGAATAAACCGCTCACATGTCGACATTTCCTCCGAGCTTCGCTCCATGGTTGTGTTTACATGTGATCTGGAGAAAAGATTGTTATATTTAATTATGACTAACTTTCAATATTTTTTTATGATACATACATATGGATGGTTAAATAAAACAATACCCATTATATTATCTTTTCCAACATGCACACCGAAATTGTTAAATTTCAATTATGATTTGGAACTTGAATGGATATGGACACTGATGCATTATTTGTTTCCATTCAACAAATATTTTCACTACACTTCACTAGCTCTTAAAAGTAATTCACTTTACTCACTTTTTCCAATGGTACCTCTGCAGCCATCCTTTCCGGATATTTTAATGCCCGCTTTATTTATTTTTTATTCGTTTATCAAACACACAACCAAAAGTTATTTTACAGTGTTTGAAATTAAATAACTGATCTTAATATTAACATAGAGTAAGTTCATAGTGGATAAGAAGCGAATTAGCAGAAGAACTAAGTAGGAATAGTAAAGTATAAAGAAGATAATATATGGAATGTTAAGATTGTTAATATATAAAAAACAAAGAAAGAAGGATTTACGTACATATTAGCAATTACTTTGCAAAGTAGTGTAGCAGCTCACTCCTAAAGCGCACTGTGCTTCTGATTGTTTTAATTTTTTGCGGTAGGAGGTTCCAAAGACGGACAGCGAAAACAAAGAACTGACGTTCGGTTACACGGCAACTATATCTCATACCAAGTAAGTTCAGGGATCGAGGAGATTTAGTAAATTGAAGTCGCTCCATAAGATATTTGGGTTCTTGGGCAATAACCACTTTGTGAAGAAGTGTTAGACATTTTAACTTTAGCAAATCGTCAAATTCTACAGTAAATATTATTTTGGAAAAGTGCGTTATGTGTTGGTGGCGTTTTATACAATAAACGTATCTGGCAATATTGTTATAAAGGACATTGAGTTTACTCCGACACAGACTATACTAGCATACAGTTCACACCCGTATAGTAATGTTGGTAATAGGAATGTTTTTGCTAAAAGTAGCCGAATTTTCACTGGGGTGAAGTGGTGAGTGGTCCACAATGATCGCAGCATGCCATAGACTTTGCCTATTGCACTATAAATGTGGTTATTCCATGTCAGAGTTCTATTGAAAATTAATCCAAGGTTATTTGCTGTGTCAACGAATTTTATAACAGAATTTCATACATATTTCACTTCATTGCAGTCGTCAAGTTGAAGTCTTTTTGTAAATCACAATGCACTGGGATTTGTTTGGGTTTAAGAGCAACCCATTATCGCCGGCCCACTTATTAACACTCTCAAAGTCGGTGTTGAGATTATTAATACAATTATTGACGGACACAATGGGACAGATAACATATAATTGAACATCATCGGCATAAACATGAATATTACAGTATTTTAGTACGTTCTGAAGATCACTAACATATAGTACAAACAAAAGCGGGCCAAGAATAGAGCCTTGTGGAACACCCTTAGTTATGGGTAAATAGCTAGATATGATGTTATTAGCACACACAGCTTGCATCCGACCACTGAGGTATGATTTTATTAAATTCAGTGCTGGCCCTGAAAAGTTGAATACATTTTTAAGTTTCAATCCAAGTAGTCCGTGATCCACGGAGTCGAATGCTTTGGAGTGGTCCAGAAGTGTTAGAAAAGTTGCGAGATTGTTGTCAATGTTAAGTCTGATATCGTCTGAAACCTTAATAAGCGCCGTAGTGCAGCTCCTGTTTGATGTAAAACCGGATTGGTACGGACTTACTAATGAGTTGCGACTCAGGAAAGAGTTTATCTGGGAATTCATTATCCGCTCGAGTACTTTTGAAAGGAAAGGTAATATTGTGATTGGTCTATAATCTCCATCAGATTTCTTTATTGGAATGACCTTACCCACCTTCCAAAAATTCGGGAAGACAGACGTAGTCAAAATGGTATTTAAGGCATAAGTAACATACGGAAGAATTTTTGGTAGTATACATTTAAAAAATTTAGGATGAATGCCGTCTAGACCCATAGCATTAGACTTTACACCAATTACGGACTTAACAACTTCACAATCATCGACATTTATGAAACAGAAACCGGGTATCGTACCATAAATATACTCTCTGTACCGTTCATGACCTATATTACTATTGGTATCAGACAATTGTACAAATTTCTCATTCAATTCATTAACATTTACTTGTTCGGAAACATTATTGCATTTATTACCAATCCCAATCTCACGAATACATTTCCAAGTTTTTTTGGAACCTATTGCCATGCTAAATTGATACTCATAGTATTTGTGTTTTTGTAGTTTAATGACTCTGGTGACCTCTCTTCTGGTAGTCTTAAAAGCACTATAAGTTGTCTCACACTTGCATCGTTCATTATCACTATTCATTTTGGTTTTTCTTGAAACGTTTCATATCGTTAAACAATAAAATTAATGAAAAATAAAATCAATAAAGTTATATGTTAAAATTTAAATCGTAAATTCGTTTAATTATGTAAAATTCGCGTTGATAAGGTTATATTTTAACAACAAAAAACATAAGTATGTACTATTAATAACTGAAAAATTAAATTAATAATTTTAGGTAAAGAAACACTTATACTACATTCGTACCAAATTTCTTGTGAAAATTTCTAGTCGTTTGCATAATAATGCAAGTGGTGCATTATACCGAAGTCAACCTGCTTTGTTTACCTCCGTCCAAAGAAAAATATTATTTTTCCAAATATTGTGTTAAGAACAATTTATTTTTTGAAAATTTGAACGCTTTCCGAAAATGTCGCCATCTAAAACAGACAGAGTTCAAAGGGAACAGCTCAAGTTCAAGTGAAATTTCACTTCAAGGTTATAAATGTACCTACTTTGTATAAGCAATCAACATGGCACTATTAAATATTATTGTTAAAAAGATGACAGACAAGCAATTGGAAATTATTACTTCTAATTTAAACTTAAGGCCGTTTGCAACATCTCCGGTTGAGCGCTTAATCGAAACTAAAGCGCCGGTTAAGACCATCCGTCAGATAAGTAAGCGCTGAATAGTAAGTTGAATTGTAGCTAGCCGCCGGTAATTTTAACAAGAGATGGTGAAAACGGCTGTGAGAATTCTAAGTTTCGCCTTAGGGAGGTTTATAAGTAGTTTGAATCGTATGTTGTTATAACCTCCCAATAGTTTCTTGACCTTGTGCGTCTTTCCATTGTTGGTCTCTGAGCCGATTTGCCTCCTTCCTAAGTGCTTCTTTTTTAGCACTTGGACCTATCAGGAGGAAAGGATCGGCTTCTATAGGGTTAGAGATGGCCGCCATTCTGCCCAACTGATCTGTCACCTCGTTGCCCTCAATGCCTGAATGACCCTCGGAAGAAGAGCTAACTTTTCCCCGGTTTTGGACGACAGAACCTTGCTTTTACCAAATTGTTCTCTTGCAAAGTTCAACATAGAACGCTTTGCTGCCTGAGCTATGTGAGTGTGGAGTGGCTCGAGCTCCAGGATCACCTCTAGTGCCGCCGTGGGGCACGTGCACATTGCCCCCATAATACACACACATCCCAGACGCTGCAGCTTGGCCAGCGATTGCCTAACCGTGGCCAGGTTGGTCCTAGAGACCCAAGCCACCGCTTCATACGTCACCAGTGGTCTGACTATCATGGTGTACATCCATCGCAAAATTTTCGGGGTACACCCCCAAGATTTCCCAGCTAGTCGCTAGTACATCATCAGTGCCCTCGTAGCTTTGGGGGTTGTCGCGTTCACATGACCCCTCCACAGCAGCTTAGAACCCAGGATTACACCCGGATACTTCGCCTCAGTGGCAGTCATGGCCGGGACCTCCCCACAGCTATGCTCCTCATACCCTCCATCTTTCTTTTCCTAGTAAAAGGATCGATGACTGTTTTAGATGGGTTGATGTTTAGCCCTACATTAGTGCACCATCTACTTGCTAGTTGGAGCCCTCAGTGAATAATGTCACAGAGTGTGCTTGGAAACTTTCCTCTTGCGATAATCTGCAACAGTTCATCTACAACAAGGCTCCACAACAGGGGAGATAAAACTCCTCCTTGTGGACAGCCTTTGACTGTTTGCAGCTGAATTACGACGTTACCAGTGTCAGTCTCCGCGATTCTGGTATGAAGCAGCTCCAAAATCCACCTTCGGATACTTGGCTGCACATCTCGTCCTGCCAGCGCACGATCTACACTTGACTGGGTGGTGTTGTCAAAGGCTCCGTCGATGTCGAGAAAGGCACATAGCACCGTTTCTCCACGAAGAGCGCTGTATCCGTTGATCTGCCTACCCTATAAGCATGCTGATCGGGATGAAGAGGCTCCCTATTGAGAGCGTTGTACCTTAGTTCCTTATCTATTATCTTCTCCATCGTCTTGAGCATAAATGGACTAAGGCTTATGGGCCCGAAGATTTTGCAAGGGAGTAGTCCCTCTTACTTATTTTCGGGATAAAAAATACCCGAGCTCTTCGCCATACCTCAGGGAGGTAGGGCAGCGCAAGGCTGTCTCTCATGATGTTTACTAGGTGCGGGATCAAGAGCGGTCCGCCCTGAGCACCGGACTGATGCCGTCCACCCCCGGGGCCTTATACCGGTCAAAATAACCCAACGCCCAGACCACCGTTTGTAATTTTCCTGGCCTCCTTCCAGTACTCTGCGTTCGGTCTAGGTTCCCGGAAAACAAGGCCCCGCGGCACTGGGACAGCATCAGGGAAGTGGGCCTCCAGCAGAGCCTGTGACCTATCTCTCTCGTTGCTTGAAAACGTACCATTAGGTAGTTTAATTGCTAACCTGGCTTCTGAATTTCCCTACGGAGCCTGGCAACTGCCGGAACTGCAGTGATATTTTCGCAAAAGCTTCTGAAGCTAGCGCGCTTGGCTTTTCTGATTTCCTTGCTGTAAGTTGTTAGACTAGCTGCGTACTCACTCGTTTGGCTTTATTAAAAAATCTGCGCACCTCCTTCCTGGGCCTTGTGAGTCCCCTGGACCACCATGCCGTCTGAGACCTGCACTGTGGCTTACTTTCAGGGCAGCTAGAGTGCAAAGCTTCTATTATAACTTCATTAAGCTTATTCACTCTTGCGTCTAACTCCATACAGCCACCTCTGTTGTGTAGGCCAGTCTTACTCCTCGAAGTGGCCCGGTGTCGAAGAGGTTCCGTTATAATACAGCCGGTTGTCCTCCTGGCTGCAAACCGACCAATAGGCACGGTGTCGCGTAACACCCTGGCTTAGGAGGTGGTAGTTCTTGGTCATCACCCCCAATGCGACCCCGACCATCTCCCCGAATCACCGCATACAAGCGATGGTACGATCGAATGGTCGAGGTCGCCCTTAGGGTGTGACTAAGCCCCTGCACGAGCGTCAAGGTGCCTACCCTAGCAAGGGTAATGCCATGAGTAAGAGCATGAATGGATTTGTAACAGATATTAAATTAATTAAGCTAAATAAAATGTGCTGTTATTAACTTTAACATGTACGAACAGCTGTTGAAATTCTTATGGCAGCATGGTGAAGGTAGGAACTGCATTTTAGTCTAAATCGAAAGAAAATGCAATTAGTTTTGAGTAAAAATTTTAAATGCATATTAATTGAACCAAGTACCTTTATTTTACAAAGAATAAACCGCTCACATGTCGACATTTCCTCCGAGCTTCGCTCCATGGTTGTGTTTACATGTGATCTGGAGAAAAGATTGTTATATTTAATTATGACTAACTTTCAATATTTTTTTATGATACATACATATGGATGGTTAAATAAAACAATACCCATTATATTATCTTTTCCAACATGCACACCGAAATTGTTAAATTTCAATTATGATTTGGAACTTGAATGGATATGGACACTGATGCATTATTTGTTTCCATTCAACAAATATTTTCACTACACTTCACTAGCTCTTAAAAGTAATTCACTTTACTCACTTTTTCCAATGGTACCTCTGCAGCCATCCTTTCCGGATATTTTAATGCCCGCTTTATTTATTTTTTATTCGTTTATCAAACACACAACCAAAAGTTATTTTACAGTGTTTGAAATTAAATAACTGATCTTAATATTAACATAGAGTAAGTTCATAGTGGATAAGAAGCGAATTAGCAGAAGAACTAAGTAGGAATAGTAAAGTATAAAGAAGATAATATATGGAATGTTAAGATTGTTAATATATAAAAAACAAAGAAAGAAGGATTTACGTACATATTAGCAATTACTTTGCAAAGTAGTGTAGCAGCTCACTCCTAAAGCGCACTGTGCTTCTGATTGTTTTAATTTTTTGCGGTAGGAGGTTCCAAAGACGGACAGCGAAAACAAAGAACTGACGTTCGGTTACACGGCAACTATATCTCATACCAAGTAAGTTCAGGGATCGAGGAGATTTAGTAAATTGAAGTCGCTCCATAAGATATTTGGGTTCTTGGGCAATAACCACTTTGTGAAGAAGTGTTAGACATTTTAACTTTAGCAAATCGTCAAATTCTACAGTAAATATTATTTTGGAAAAGTGCGTTATGTGTTGGTGGCGTTTTATACAATAAACGTATCTGGCAATATTGTTATAAAGGACATTGAGTTTACTCCGACACAGACTATACTAGCATACAGTTCACACCCGTATAGTAATGTTGGTAATAGGAATGTTTTTGCTAAAAGTAGCCGAATTTTCACTGGGGTGAAGTGGTGAGTGGTCCACAATGATCGCAGCATGCCATAGACTTTGCCTATTGCACTATAAATGTGGTTATTCCATGTCAGAGTTCTATTGAAAATTAATCCAAGGTTATTTGCTGTGTCAACGAATTTTATAACAGAATTTCATACATATTTCACTTCATTGCAGTCGTCAAGTTGAAGTCTTTTTGTAAATCACAATGCACTGGGATTTGTTTGGGTTTAAGAGCAACCCATTATCGCCGGCCCACTTATTAACACTCTCAAAGTCGGTGTTGAGATTATTAATACAATTATTGACGGACACAATGGGACAGATAACATATAATTGAACATCATCGGCATAAACATGAATATTACAGTATTTTAGTACGTTCTGAAGATCACTAACAT
This sequence comes from Philophylla caesio, assembly GCA_963971545.1. Taxonomy (NCBI): domain Eukaryota; kingdom Metazoa; phylum Arthropoda; class Insecta; order Diptera; family Tephritidae; genus Philophylla; species Philophylla caesio. Next base: position 120,656,992 of record OZ020604.1, on the reverse strand, counting down.
ATAGTACAAACAAAAGCGGGCCAAGAATAGAGCCTTGTGGAACACCCTTAGTTATGGGTAAATAGCTAGATATGATGTTATTAGCACACACAGCTTGCATCCGACCACTGAGGTATGATTTTATTAAATTCAGTGCTGGCCCTGAAAAGTTGAATACATTTTTAAGTTTCAATCCAAGTAGTCCGTGATCCACGGAGTCGAATGCTTTGGAGTGGTCCAGAAGTGTTAGAAAAGTTGCGAGATTGTTGTCAATGTTAAGTCTGATATCGTCTGAAACCTTAATAAGCGCCGTAGTGCAGCTCCTGTTTGATGTAAAACCGGATTGGTACGGACTTACTAATGAGTTGCGACTCAGGAAAGAGTTTATCTGGGAATTCATTATCCGCTCGAGTACTTTTGAAAGGAAAGGTAATATTGTGATTGGTCTATAATCTCCATCAGATTTCTTTATTGGAATGACCTTACCCACCTTCCAAAAATTCGGGAAGACAGACGTAGTCAAAATGGTATTTAAGGCATAAGTAACATACGGAAGAATTTTTGGTAGTATACATTTAAAAAATTTAGGATGAATGCCGTCTAGACCCATAGCATTAGACTTTACACCAATTACGGACTTAACAACTTCACAATCATCGACATTTATGAAACAGAAACCGGGTATCGTACCATAAATATACTCTCTGTACCGTTCATGACCTATATTACTATTGGTATCAGACAATTGTACAAATTTCTCATTCAATTCATTAACATTTACTTGTTCGGAAACATTATTGCATTTATTACCAATCCCAATCTCACGAATACATTTCCAAGTTTTTTTGGAACCTATTGCCATGCTAAATTGATACTCATAGTATTTGTGTTTTTGTAGTTTAATGACTCTGGTGACCTCTCTTCTGGTAGTCTTAAAAGCACTATAAGTTGTCTCACACTTGCATCGTTCATTATCACTATTCATTTTGGTTTTTCTTGAAACGTTTCATATCGTTAAACAATAAAATTAATGAAAAATAAAATCAATAAAGTTATATGTTAAAATTTAAATCGTAAATTCGTTTAATTATGTAAAATTCGCGTTGATAAGGTTATATTTTAACAACAAAAAACATAAGTATGTACTATTAATAACTGAAAAATTAAATTAATAATTTTAGGTAAAGAAACACTTATACTACATTCGTACCAAATTTCTTGTGAAAATTTCTAGTCGTTTGCATAATAATGCAAGTGGTGCATTATACCGAAGTCAACCTGCTTTGTTTACCTCCGTCCAAAGAAAAATATTATTTTTCCAAATATTGTGTTAAGAACAATTTATTTTTTGAAAATTTGAACGCTTTCCGAAAATGTCGCCATCTAAAACAGACAGAGTTCAAAGGGAACAGCTCAAGTTCAAGTGAAATTTCACTTCAAGGTTATAAATGTACCTACTTTGTATAAGCAATCAACATGGCACTATTAAATATTATTGTTAAAAAGATGACAGACAAGCAATTGGAAATTATTACTTCTAATTTAAACTTAAGGCCGTTTGCAACATCTCCGGTTGAGCGCTTAATCGAAACTAAAGCGCCGGTTAAGACCATCCGTCAGATAAGTAAGCGCTGAATAGTAAGTTGAATTGTAGCTAGCCGCCGGTAATTTTAACAAGAGATGGTGAAAACGGCTGTGAGAATTCTAAGTTTCGCCTTAGGGAGGTTTATAAGTAGTTTGAATCGTATGTTGTTATAACCTCCCAATAGTTTCTTGACCTTGTGCGTCTTTCCATTGTTGGTCTCTGAGCCGATTTGCCTCCTTCCTAAGTGCTTCTTTTTTAGCACTTGGACCTATCAGGAGGAAAGGATCGGCTTCTATAGGGTTAGAGATGGCCGCCATTCTGCCCAACTGATCTGTCACCTCGTTGCCCTCAATGCCTGAATGACCCTCGGAAGAAGAGCTAACTTTTCCCCGGTTTTGGACGACAGAACCTTGCTTTTACCAAATTGTTCTCTTGCAAAGTTCAACATAGAACGCTTTGCTGCCTGAGCTATGTGAGTGTGGAGTGGCTCGAGCTCCAGGATCACCTCTAGTGCCGCCGTGGGGCACGTGCACATTGCCCCCATAATACACACACATCCCAGACGCTGCAGCTTGGCCAGCGATTGCCTAACCGTGGCCAGGTTGGTCCTAGAGACCCAAGCCACCGCTTCATACGTCACCAGTGGTCTGACTATCATGGTGTACATCCATCGCAAAATTTTCGGGGTACACCCCCAAGATTTCCCAGCTAGTCGCTAGTACATCATCAGTGCCCTCGTAGCTTTGGGGGTTGTCGCGTTCACATGACCCCTCCACAGCAGCTTAGAACCCAGGATTACACCCGGATACTTCGCCTCAGTGGCAGTCATGGCCGGGACCTCCCCACAGCTATGCTCCTCATACCCTCCATCTTTCTTTTCCTAGTAAAAGGATCGATGACTGTTTTAGATGGGTTGATGTTTAGCCCTACATTAGTGCACCATCTACTTGCTAGTTGGAGCCCTCAGTGAATAATGTCACAGAGTGTGCTTGGAAACTTTCCTCTTGCGATAATCTGCAACAGTTCATCTACAACAAGGCTCCACAACAGGGGAGATAAAACTCCTCCTTGTGGACAGCCTTTGACTGTTTGCAGCTGAATTACGACGTTACCAGTGTCAGTCTCCGCGATTCTGGTATGAAGCAGCTCCAAAATCCACCTTCGGATACTTGGCTGCACATCTCGTCCTGCCAGCGCACGATCTACACTTGACTGGGTGGTGTTGTCAAAGGCTCCGTCGATGTCGAGAAAGGCACATAGCACCGTTTCTCCACGAAGAGCGCTGTATCCGTTGATCTGCCTACCCTATAAGCATGCTGATCGGGATGAAGAGGCTCCCTATTGAGAGCGTTGTACCTTAGTTCCTTATCTATTATCTTCTCCATCGTCTTGAGCATAAATGGACTAAGGCTTATGGGCCCGAAGATTTTGCAAGGGAGTAGTCCCTCTTACTTATTTTCGGGATAAAAAATACCCGAGCTCTTCGCCATACCTCAGGGAGGTAGGGCAGCGCAAGGCTGTCTCTCATGATGTTTACTAGGTGCGGGATCAAGAGCGGTCCGCCCTGAGCACCGGACTGATGCCGTCCACCCCCGGGGCCTTATACCGGTCAAAATAACCCAACGCCCAGACCACCGTTTGTAATTTTCCTGGCCTCCTTCCAGTACTCTGCGTTCGGTCTAGGTTCCCGGAAAACAAGGCCCCGCGGCACTGGGACAGCATCAGGGAAGTGGGCCTCCAGCAGAGCCTGTGACCTATCTCTCTCGTTGCTTGAAAACGTACCATTAGGTAGTTTAATTGCTAACCTGGCTTCTGAATTTCCCTACGGAGCCTGGCAACTGCCGGAACTGCAGTGATATTTTCGCAAAAGCTTCTGAAGCTAGCGCGCTTGGCTTTTCTGATTTCCTTGCTGTAAGTTGTTAGACTAGCTGCGTACTCACTCGTTTGGCTTTATTAAAAAATCTGCGCACCTCCTTCCTGGGCCTTGTGAGTCCCCTGGACCACCATGCCGTCTGAGACCTGCACTGTGGCTTACTTTCAGGGCAGCTAGAGTGCAAAGCTTCTATTATAACTTCATTAAGCTTATTCACTCTTGCGTCTAACTCCATACAGCCACCTCTGTTGTGTAGGCCAGTCTTACTCCTCGAAGTGGCCCGGTGTCGAAGAGGTTCCGTTATAATACAGCCGGTTGTCCTCCTGGCTGCAAACCGACCAATAGGCACGGTGTCGCGTAACACCCTGGCTTAGGAGGTGGTAGTTCTTGGTCATCACCCCCAATGCGACCCCGACCATCTCCCCGAATCACCGCATACAAGCGATGGTACGATCGAATGGTCGAGGTCGCCCTTAGGGTGTGACTAAGCCCCTGCACGAGCGTCAAGGTGCCTACCCTAGCAAGGGTAATGCCATGAGTAAGAGCATGAATGGATTTGTAACAGATATTAAATTAATTAAGCTAAATAAAATGTGCTGTTATTAACTTTAACATGTACGAACAGCTGTTGAAATTCTTATGGCAGCATGGTGAAGGTAGGAACTGCATTTTAGTCTAAATCGAAAGAAAATGCAATTAGTTTTGAGTAAAAATTTTAAATGCATATTAATTGAACCAAGTACCTTTATTTTACAAAGAATAAACCGCTCACATGTCGACATTTCCTCCGAGCTTCGCTCCATGGTTGTGTTTACATGTGATCTGGAGAAAAGATTGTTATATTTAATTATGACTAACTTTCAATATTTTTTTATGATACATACATATGGATGGTTAAATAAAACAATACCCATTATATTATCTTTTCCAACATGCACACCGAAATTGTTAAATTTCAATTATGATTTGGAACTTGAATGGATATGGACACTGATGCATTATTTGTTTCCATTCAACAAATATTTTCACTACACTTCACTAGCTCTTAAAAGTAATTCACTTTACTCACTTTTTCCAATGGTACCTCTGCAGCCATCCTTTCCGGATATTTTAATGCCCGCTTTATTTATTTTTTATTCGTTTATCAAACACACAACCAAAAGTTATTTTACAGTGTTTGAAATTAAATAACTGATCTTAATATTAACATAGAGTAAGTTCATAGTGGATAAGAAGCGAATTAGCAGAAGAACTAAGTAGGAATAGTAAAGTATAAAGAAGATAATATATGGAATGTTAAGATTGTTAATATATAAAAAACAAAGAAAGAAGGATTTACGTACATATTAGCAATTACTTTGCAAAGTAGTGTAGCAGCTCACTCCTAAAGCGCACTGTGCTTCTGATTGTTTTAATTTTTTGCGGTAGGAGGTTCCAAAGACGGACAGCGAAAACAAAGAACTGACGTTCGGTTACACGGCAACTATATCTCATACCAAGTAAGTTCAGGGATCGAGGAGATTTAGTAAATTGAAGTCGCTCCATAAGATATTTGGGTTCTTGGGCAATAACCACTTTGTGAAGAAGTGTTAGACATTTTAACTTTAGCAAATCGTCAAATTCTACAGTAAATATTATTTTGGAAAAGTGCGTTATGTGTTGGTGGCGTTTTATACAATAAACGTATCTGGCACAGACTATACTAGCATACAGTTCACACCCGTATAGTAATGTTGGTAATAGGAATGTTTTTGCTAAAAGTAGCCGAATTTTCACTGGGGTGAAGTGGTGAGTGGTCCACAATGATCGCAGCATGCCATAGACTTTGCCTATTGCACTATAAATGTGGTTATTCCATGTCAGAGTTCTATTGAAAATTAATCCAAGGTTATTTGCTGTGTCAACGAATTTTATAACAGAATTTCATACATATTTCACTTCATTGCAGTCGTCAAGTTGAAGTCTTTTTGTAAATCACAATGCACTGGGATTTGTTTGGGTTTAAGAGCAACCCATTATCGCCGGCCCACTTATTAACACTCTCAAAGTCGGTGTTGAGATTATTAATACAATTATTGACGGACACAATGGGACAGATAACATATAATTGAACATCATCGGCATAAACATGAATATTACAGTATTTTAGTACGTTCTGAAGATCACTAACATATAGTACAAACAAAAGCGGGCCAAGAATAGAGCCTTGTGGAACACCCTTAGTTATGGGTAAATAGCTAGATATGATGTTATTAGCACACACAGCTTGCATCCGACCACTGAGGTATGATTTTATTAAATTCAGTGCTGGCCCTGAAAAGTTGAATAAATTTTTAAGTTTCAATCCAAGTAGTCCGTGATCCACGGAGTGGAATGCTTTGGAGTGGTCCAGAAGTGTTAGAAAAGTTGCGAAATTGTTGTCAATGTTAAGTCTGATATCGTCTGAAACCTTAATAAGCGCCGTAGTGCAGCTCCTGTTTGATGTAAAACCGGATTGGTACGGACTTACTAATGAGTTGCGACTCAGGAAAGAGTTTATCTGGGAATTCATTATCCGCTCGAGTACTTTTGAAAGGAAAGGTAATATTGTGATTGGTCTATAATCTCCATCAGATTTCTTTATTGGAATGACCTTACCCACCTTCCAAAAATTCGGGAAGACAGACGTAGTCAAAATGGTATTTAAGGCATAAGTAACATACGGAAGAATTTTTGGTAGTATACATTTAAAAAATTTAGGATGAATGCCGTCTAGACCCATAGCATTAGACTTTACACCAATTACGGACTTAACAACTTCACAATCATCGACATTTATGAAACAGAAACCGGGTATCGTACCATAAATATACTCTCTGTACCGTTCATGACCTATATTACTATTGGTATCAGACAATTGTACAAATTTCTCATTCAATTCATTAACATTTACTTGTTCGGAAACATTATTGCATTTATTACCAATCCCAATCTCACGAATACATTTCCAAGTTTTTTTGGAACCTATTGCCATGCTAAATTGATACTCATAGTATTTGTGTTTTTGTAGTTTAATGACTCTGGTGACCTCTCTTCTGGTAGTCTTAAAAGCACTATAAGTTGTCTCACACTTGCATCGTTCATTATCACTATTCATTTTGGTTTTTCTTGAAACGTTTCATATCGTTAAACAATAAAATTAATGAAAAATAAAATCAATAAAGTTATATGTTAAAATTTAAATCGTAAATTCGTTTAATTATGTAAAATTCGCGTTGATAAGGTTATATTTTAACAACAAAAAACATAAGTATGTACTATTAATAACTGAAAAATTAAATTAATAATTTTAGGTAAAGAAACACTTATACTACATTCGTACCAAATTTCTTGTGAAAATTTCTAGTCGTTTGCATAATAATGCAAGTGGTGCATTATACCGAAGTCAACCTGCTTTGTTTACCTCCGTCCAAAGAAAAATATTATTTTTCCAAATATTGTGTTAAGAACAATTTATTTTTTGAAAATTTGAACGCTTTCCGAAAATGTCGCCATCTAAAACAGACAGAGTTCAAAGGGAACAGCTCAAGTTCAAGTGAAATTTCACTTCAAGGTTATAAATGTACCTACTTTGTATAAGCAATCAACATGGCACTATTAAATATTATTGTTAAAAAGATGACAGACAAGCAATTGGAAATTATTACTTCTAATTTAAACTTAAGGCCGTTTGCAACATCTCCGGTTGAGCGCTTAATCGAAACTAAAGCGCCGGTTAAGACCATCCGTCAGATAAGTAAGCGCTGAATAGTAAGTTGAATTGTAGCTAGCCGCCGGTAATTTTAACAAGAGATGGTGAAAACGGCTGTGAGAATTCTAAGTTTCGCCTTAGGGAGGTTTATAAGTAGTTTGAATCGTATGTTGTTATAACCTCCCAATAGTTTCTTGACCTTGTGCGTCTTTCCATTGTTGGTCTCTGAGCCGATTTGCCTCCTTCCTAAGTGCTTCTTTTTTAGCACTTGGACCTATCAGGAGGAAAGGATCGGCTTCTATAGGGTTAGAGATGGCCGCCATTCTGCCCAACTGATCTGTCACCTCGTTGCCCTCAATGCCTGAATGACCCTCGGAAGAAGAGCTAACTTTTCCCCGGTTTTGGACGACAGAACCTTGCTTTTACCAAATTGTTCTCTTGCAAAGTTCAACATAGAACGCTTTGCTGCCTGAGCTATGTGAGTGTGGAGTGGCTCGAGCTCCAGGATCACCTCTAGTGCCGCCGTGGGGCACGTGCACATTGCCCCCATAATACACACACATCCCAGACGCTGCAGCTTGGCCAGCGATTGCCTAACCGTGGCCAGGTTGGTCCTAGAGACCCAAGCCACCGCTTCATACGTCACCAGTGGTCTGACTATCATGGTGTACATCCATCGCAAAATTTTCGGGGTACACCCCCAAGATTTCCCAGCTAGTCGCTAGTACATCATCAGTGCCCTCGTAGCTTTGGGGGTTGTCGCGTTCACATGACCCCTCCACAGCAGCTTAGAACCCAGGATTACACCCGGATACTTCGCCTCAGTGGCAGTCATGGCCGGGACCTCCCCACAGCTATGCTCCTCATACCCTCCATCTTTCTTTTCCTAGTAAAAGGATCGATGACTGTTTTAGATGGGTTGATGTGTAGCCCTACATTAGTGCACCATCTACTTGCTAGTTGGAGCCCTCAGTGAATAATGTCACAGAGTGTGCTTGGAAACTTTCCTCTTGCGATAATCTGCAACAGTTCATCTACAACAAGGCTCCACAACAGGGGAGATAAAACTCCTCCTTGTGGACAGCCTTTGACTGTTTGCAGCTGAATTACGACGTTACCAGTGTCAGTCTCCGCGATTCTGGTATGAAGCAGCTCCAAAATCCACCTTCGGATACTTGGCTGCACATCTCGTCCTGCCAGCGCACGATCTACACTTGACTGGGTGGTGTTGTCAAAGGCTCCGTCGATGTCGAGAAAGGCACATAGCACCGTTTCTCCACGAAGAGCGCTGTATCCGTTGATCTGCCTACCCTATCAGCATGCTGATCGGGATGAAGAGGCTCCCTATTGAGAGCGTTGTACCTTAGTTCCTTATCTATTATCTTCTCCATCGTCTTGAGCATAAATGGACTAAGGCTTATGGGCCCGAAGATTTTGCAAGGGAGTAGTCCCTCTTACTTATTTTCGGGATAAAAAATACCCGAGCTCTTCGCCATACCTCAGGGAGGTAGGGCAGCGCAAGGCTGTCTCTCATGATGTTTACTAGGTGCGGGATCAAGAGCGGTCCGCCCTGAGCACCGGACTGATGCCGTCCACCCCCGGGGCCTTATACCGGTCAAAATAACCCAACGCCCAGACCACCGTTTGTAATTTTCCTGGCCTCCTTCCAGTACTCTGCGTTCGGTCTAGGTTCCCGGAAAACAAGGCCCCGCGGCACTGGGACAGCATCAGGGAAGTGGGCCTCCAGCAGAGCCTGTGACCTATCTCTCTCGTTGCTTGAAAACGTACCATTAGGTAGTTTAATTGCTAACCTGGCTTCTGAATTTCCCTACGGAGCCTGGCAACTGCCGGAACTGCAGTGATATTTTCGCAAAAGCTTCTGAAGCTAGCGCGCTTGGCTTTTCTGATTTCCTTGCTGTAAGTTGTTAGACTAGCTGCGTACTCACTCGTTTGGCTTTATTAAAAAATCTGCGCACCTCCTTCCTGGGCCTTGTGAGTCCCCTGGACCACCATGCCGTCTGAGACCTGCACTGTGGCTTACTTTCAGGGCAGCTAGAGTGCAAAGCTTCTATTATAACTTCATTAAGCTTATTCACTCTTGCGTCTAACTCCATACAGCCACCTCTGTTGTGTAGGCCAGTCTTACTCCTCGAAGTGGCCCGGTGTCGAAGAGGTTCCGTTATAATACAGCCGGTTGTCCTCCTGGCTGCAAACCGACCAATAGGCACGGTGTCGCGTAACACCCTGGCTTAGGAGGTGGTAGTTCTTGGTCATCACCCCCAATGCGACCCCGACCATCTCCCCGAATCACCGCATACAAGCGATGGTACGATCGAATGGTCGAGGTCGCCCTTAGGGTGTGACTAAGCCCCTGCACGAGCGTCAAGGTGCCTACCCTAGCAAGGGTAATGCCATGAGTAAGAGCATGAATGGATTTGTAACAGATATTAAATTAATTAAGCTAAATAAAATGTGCTGTTATTAACTTTAACATGTACGAACAGCTGTTGAAATTCTTATGGCAGCATGGTGAAGGTAGGAACTGCATTTTAGTCTAAATCGAAAGAAAATGCAATTAGTTTTGAGTAAAAATTTTAAATGCATATTAATTGAACCAAGTACCTTTATTTTACAAAGAATAAACCGCTCACATGTCGACATTTCCTCCGAGCTTCGCTCCATGGTTGTGTTTACATGTGATCTGGAGAAAAGATTGTTATATTTAATTATGACTAACTTTCAATATTTTTTTATGATACATACATATGGATGGTTAAATAAAACAATACCCATTATATTATCTTTTCCAACATGCACACCGAAATTGTTAAATTTCAATTATGATTTGGAACTTGAATGGATATGGACACTGATGCATTATTTGTTTCCATTCAACAAATATTTTCACTACACTTCACTAGCTCTTAAAAGTAATTCACTTTACTCACTTTTTCCAATGGTACCTCTGCAGCCATCCTTTCCGGATATTTTAATGCCCGCTTTATTTATTTTTTATTCGTTTATCAAACACACAACCAAAAGTTATTTTACAGTGTTTGAAATTAAATAACTGATCTTAATATTAACATAGAGTAAGTTCATAGTGGATAAGAAGCGAATTAGCAGAAGAACTAAGTAGGAATAGTAAAGTATAAAGAAGATAATATATGGAATGTTAAGATTGTTAATATATAAAAAACAAAGAAAGAAGGATTTACGTACATATTAGCAATTACTTTGCAAAGTAGTGTAGCAGCTCACTCCTAAAGCGCACTGTGCTTCTGATTGTTTTAATTTTTTGCGGTAGGAGGTTCCAAAGACGGACAGCGAAAACAAAGAACTGACGTTCGGTTACACGGCAACTATATCTCATACCAAGTAAGTTCAGGGATCGAGGAGATTTAGTAAATTGAAGTCGCTCCATAAGATATTTGGGTTCTTGGGCAATAACCACTTTGTGAAGAAGTGTTAGACATTTTAACTTTAGCAAATCGTCAAATTCTACAGTAAATATTATTTTGGAAAAGTGCGTTATGTGTTGGTGGCGTTTTATACAATAAACGTATCTGGCAATATTGTTATAAAGGACATTGAGTTTACTCCGACACAGACTATACTAGCATACAGTTCACACCCGTATAGTAATGTTGGTAATAGGAATGTTTTTGCTAAAAGTAGCCGAATTTTCACTGGGGTGAAGTGGTGAGTGGTCCACAATGATCGCAGCATGCCATAGACTTTGCCTATTGCACTATAAATGTGGTTATTCCATGTCAGAGTTCTATTGAAAATTAATCCAAGGTTATTTGCTGTGTCAACGAATTTTATAACAGAATTTCATACATATTTCACTTCATTGCAGTCGTCAAGTTGAAGTCTTTTTGTAAATCACAATGCACTGGGATTTGTTTGGGTTTAAGAGCAACCCATTATCGCCGGCCCACTTATTAACACTCTCAAAGTCGGTGTTGAGATTATTAATACAATTATTGACGGACACAATGGGACAGATAACATATAATTGAACATCATCGGCATAAACATGAATATTACAGTATTTTAGTACGTTCTGAAGATCACTAACATATAGTACAAACAAAAGCGGGCCAAGAATAGAGCCTTGTGGAACACCCTTAGTTATGGGTAAATAGCTAGATATGATGTTATTAGCACACACAGCTTGCATCCGACCACTGAGGTATGATTTTATTAAATTCAGTGCTGGCCCTGAAAAGTTGAATAAATTTTTAAGTTTCAATCCAAGTAGTCCGTGATCCACGGAGTCGAATGCTTTGGAGTGGTCCAGAAGTGTTAGAAAAGTTGCGAGATTGTTGTCAATGTTAAGTCTGATATCGTCTGAAACCTTAATAAGCGCCGTAGTGCAGCTCCTGTTTGATGTAAAACCGGATTGGTACGGACTTACTAATGAGTTGCGACTCAGGAAAGAGTTTATCTGGGAATTCATTATCCGCTCGAGTACTTTTGAAAGGAAAGGTAATATTGTGATTGGTCTATAATCTCCATCAGATTTCTTTATTGGAATGACCTTACCCACCTTCCAAAAATTCGGGAAGACAGACGTAGTCAAAATGGTATTTAAGGCATAAGTAACATACGGAAGAATTTTTGGTAGTATACATTTAAAAAATTTAGGATGAATGCCGTCTAGACCCATAGCATTAGACTTTACACCAATTACGGACTTAACAACTTCACAATCATCGACATTTATGAAACAGAAACCGGGTATCGTACCATAAATATACTCTCTGTACCGTTCATGACCTATATTACTATTGGTATCAGACAATTGTACAAATTTCTCATTCAATTCATTAACATTTACTTGTTCGGAAACATTATTGCATTTATTACCAATCCCAATCTCACGAATACATTTCCAAGTTTTTTTGGAACCTATTGCCATGCTAAATTGATACTCATAGTATTTGTGTTTTTGTAGTTTAATGACTCTGGTGACCTCTCTTCTGGTAGTCTTAAAAGCACTATAAGTTGTCTCACACTTGCATCGTTCATTATCACTATTCATTTTGGTTTTTCTTGAAACGTTTCATATCGTTAAACAATAAAATTAATGAAAAATAAAATCAATAAAGTTATATGTTAAAATTTAAATCGTAAATTCGTTTAATTATGTAAAATTTGCGTTGATAAGGTTATATTTTAACAACAAAAAACATAAGTATGTACTATTAATAACTGAAAAATTAAATTAATAATTTTAGGTAAAGAAACACTTATACTACATTCGTACCAAATTTCTTGTGAAAATTTCTAGTCGTTTGCATAATAATGCAAGTGGTGCATTATACCGAAGTCAACCTGCTTTGTTTACCTCCGTCCAAAGAAAAATATTATTTTTCCAAATATTGTGTTAAGAACAATTTATTTTTTGAAAATTTGAACGCTTTCCGAAAATGTCGCCATCTAAAACAGACAGAGTTCAAAGGGAACAGCTCAAGTTCAAGTGAAATTTCACTTCAAGGTTATAAATGTACCTACTTTGTATAAGCAATCAACATGGCACTATTAAATATTATTGTTAAAAAGATGACAGACAAGCAATTGGAAATTATTACTTCTAATTTAAACTTATGGCCGTTTGCAACATCTCCGGTTGAGCGCTTAATCGGAACTAAAGCGCCGGTTAAGACCATCCGTCAGATAAGTAAGCGCTGAATAGTAAGTTGAATTGTAGCTAGCCGCCGGTAATTTTAACAAGAGATGGTGAAAACGGCTGTGAGAATTCTAAGTTTCGCCTTAGGGAGGTTTATAAGTACTTTGAATCGTATGTTGTTATAACCTCCCAATAGTTTCTTGACCTTGTGCGTCTTTCCATTGTTGGTCTCTGAGCCGATTTGCCTCCTTCCTAAGTGCTTCTTTTTTAGCACTTGGACCTATCAGGAGGAAAGGATCGGCTTCTATAGGGTTAGAGATGGCCGCCATTCTGCCCAACTGATCTGCCACCTCGTTGCCCTCAATGCCTGAATGACCCTCGGAAGAAGAGCTAACTTTTCCCCGGTTTTGGACGACAGAACCTTGCTTTTACCAAATTGTTCTCTTGCAAAGTTCAACATAGAACGCTTTGCTGCCTGAGCTATGTGAGTGTGGAGTGGCTCGAGCTCCAGGATCACCTCTAGTGCCGCCGTGGGGCACGTGCACATTGCCCCCATAATACACACACATCCCAGACGCTGCAGCTTGGCCAGCGATTGCCTAACCGTGGCCAGGTTGGTCCTAGAGACCCAAGCCACCGCTTCATACGTCACCATTGGTCTGACTATCATGGTGTACATCCATCGCAAAATTTTCGAGGTACACCCCCAAGATTTCCCAGCTAGTCGCTAGTACATCATCAGTGCCCTCGTAGCTTTGGGGGTTGTCGCGTTCACATGACCCCTCCACAGCAGCTTAGAACCCAAGATTACACCCGGATACTTCGCCTCAGTGGCAGTCATGGCCGGGACCCCCCCACAGCTATGCTCCTCATACCCTCCATCTTTCTTTTCCTAGTAAAAGGATCGATGACTGTTTTAGATGGGTTGATGTTTAGCCCTACATTAGTGCACCATCTACTTGCTAGTTGGAGCCCTCAGTGAATAATGTCACAGAGTGTGCTTGGAAACTTTCCTCTTGCGATAATCTGCAACAGTTCATCTACAACAAGGCTCCACAACAGGGGAGATAAAACTCCTCCTTGTGGACAGCCTTTGACTGTTTGCAGCTGAATTACGACGTTACCAGTGTCAGTCTCCGCGATTCTGGTATGAAGCAGCTCCAAAATCCACCTTCGGATACTTGGCTGCACATCTCGTCCTGCCAGCGCACGATCTACACTTGACTGGGTGGTGTTGTCAAAGGCTCCGTCGATGTCGAGAAAGGCACATAGCACCGTTTCTCCACGAAGAGCGCTGTATCCGTTGATCTGCCTACCCTATAAGCATGCTGATCGGGATGAAGAGGCTCCCTATTGAGAGCGTTGTACCTTAGTTCCTTATCTATTCAGCCCTATTCTGCATTTCGATTACGTTCCCGCTCTACGCTCCGCCATGTTCAAAAGTTGGTATTCTGCTTTACGATTGAATCGAAAGAAGAAGAGGAAGAGCTGTAATTCTTTCGAAAATCAGCTGTTTGCCTTGAAACGGGTGAAATTGAAACACAACAAAGCAAAATTACAGAAAATAAAACAATTATACGTTGTTTTAAATAAAATATATAACTAAAATGGACTCAATAGCTGCAGCGTTTTTAATTGAGGAGGAGGGCAATGCATCCGATAATGCTGTGGCAAGGATTGAAAGAAGAAGATTGCGAGATATGTGCAATCCTTTTGAGATGTGTGACGAATTGTAAGAAGTTTAGTTGAAACTGGTTAAATTTATTAATTAAAATAACTTATTTGCTTATTAAGATTAAAAAAAAACTTTAGACTTAACAAGGACGCTTTCAAGTATGTCCTAGATACTTTTGTGGTTGAAGCTCCAGTAAGTACTTCGACGACGTTGTCTCCGCACAATCGTGTAGTAGCTGCATTAAGATTTTTTGCCGAAGGCAGTTATCAACATGGAGTTGGTGCGGACTACAACGTTGGAATGGGTCAGTCAACAGTGTCAAAGACACTTTCAAACTTTCTCGACATCATGGAACACAAGCTTTGCCGTGAATGGATACATTTTGACCAGACTGAGGAGGAAAAAACGCAAGCAAAACAGGAGTTTTATGCGAAGGCAGGCTTCCCAGGAGTCATCATGTGCGTTGATGGTACGCATATAAGGATAATCAAGCCGTCAGAAGAGGGGTTTTTATACTATAATAGAAAAGGATTTTTTAGCATAAATGTTATGGTGGTATGGATTATACTTTCTTACATCAGTGACACAATTTAAATTTATTACTTTTATCAATTTATTTTCAGGTATGCGATAATAGATTACGCATAAAAAGCATTGATGCTCGATATCCAGGATGCAATCACGACTCGCATGTATGGGGGCTGCAAACACATAAAAAGTCATTAAAGCACAGAAAAAACAAAAAAAAAGTCATCATGGTCACTTTTACAATTATCAAAAACAGTTTTACTTACATTTTTATGAATATTATACTCTTTACGACCGTAAAATTAAAAAATTGAATTTCCTCCGCCACCAAAATTGCAACTTAACAAAACGGAGGTACGATCGAAATGCAGAATAGGCAAAATCGAAAGATTCGAAGTTCGATCGAACGGGAACGGAACACAGAATGCCAAAGTAGCCAATCGTATAAAATTTCGATCCGAGTCGAAATGCAGAATAGGGCTGATTATCTTCTCCATCGTCTTGAGCATAAATGGAGTAAGGCTTATGGGCCCGAAGATTTTGCAAGGGAGTAGTCCCTCTTACTTATTTTCGGTATAAAAAATACCCGAGCTCTTCGCCATACCTCAGGGAGGTAGGGCAGCGCAAGGCTGTCTCTCATGATGTTTACTAGGTGCGGGATCAAGAGCGGTCCGCCCTGAGCACCGGACTGATGCCGTCCACCCCCGGGGCCTTATACCGGTCAAAATAACCAAACGCCCAGACCACCGTTTGTAATTTTCCTGGCCTCCTTCCAGTACTCTGCGTTCGGTCTAGGTTCCCGGAAAACAAGGCCCCGCGGCACTGGGACAGCATCAGGGAAGTGGGCCTCCAGCAGAGCCTGTGATCTATCTCTCTCGTTGCTTGAAAACGTACCATTAGGTAGTTTAATTGCTAACCTGGCTTCTGAATTTCCCTACGGAGCCTGGCAACTGCCGGAACTGCAGTGATATTTTCGCAAAAGCTTCTGAAGCTAGCGCGCTTGGCTTTTCTGATTTCCTTGCTGTAAGTTGTTAGACTAGCTGCGTACTCACTCGTTTGGCTTTATTAAAAATCTGCGCACCTCCTTCTTGGGCCTTGTGAGTCCCCTGGACCACCATGCCGTCTAAGACCTGCACTGTGGCTTACTTTCAGGGCAGCTAGAGTGCAAAGCTTCTATTATAACTTCATTAAGCCTATTCACTCTTGCGTCTAACTCCATACAGCCACCTCTGTTGTGTAGGCCACTCCTACTCCTCGAAGTGGTCCGGTGTCGAAGAGGCTCCGTTATAATACAGCTGGTTGTCCTCCTGGCTGCAAACCGACCAATAGGCACGGTGTCGCGTAACACCCTGGCTTAGGAGGTGGTAGTTCTTGGTCATCGCCCCCAATGCGACCCCGACCATCTCCCCGAATCACCGCATACAAGCGATGGTACGATCGGATGGTCGAGGTCGCCCTTAGGGTGTGACTAAGCCCCTGCACGAGCGTCAAGGTGCCTACCCTAGCAAGGGTAATGCCATGAGTAAGAGCATGAATGGATTTGTAACAGACATTAAATTAATTAAGCTAAATAAAATGTGCTGTTATTAACTTTAACATGTACGAACAGCTGTTGAAATTCTTATGCCAGGATGGTGAAGGTAGGAACTGCATTTTAGTCTAAATCGAAAGAAAATGCAATTAGTTTTGAGTAAAAATTTGAAATGCATTTTAGTTGAACCAAGTACCTTTATTTTACAAAGAATAAACCGCTCACATGGCGACTTTTCCTCCGAGCTTCGCTCCATGGTTGTGTTTACATGTGATCTGGAGAAAAGATTGTTATATTTAATTATGACTAACTTTCAATATTTTTTTATGATACATACATACGGATGGTTAAATAAAACAAGACCTATTATATTATCTTTTCCAACATGCACACCGAAGTTGTAAAAATTTCAATTATGATTTGGAACTTGAATGGATATGGACACTGATGCATTATTTGTTTCCATTCAACAAATATTTTCACTACACTTCACTAGCTCTTAAAAGTAATTCACTTTACTCACTTTTTCCAATGGTACCTCTGCAGCCATCCTTTACGGATATTTTGATGCCCGCTTCGGTGTTTGAAAGAACTTACTTAAAATATATGTATGTACGTGTCGAAATTTCTATACATATCTTGGAAATACCCTTTTGGCGTTGCTTCTGCTGAAATTAAAGACCAAATATCAATATTTTAATTAATAAAACTGAAAATAAAGGCAACTTACCGTAAATCCAACTAAGTTTCACAACAAAGTGATCGTATTTTACGATTCGTAAACATGGCTGAGCAGCGTAGTCTATTGCTAGCCCGCTCTAGCACACGTGATACAGATAACGAAACTGAAAACCAAACCGCGAGTTAGTTTAAAAGTTATTTACTTTCCGTGTGAGCGTCCTTAGCAGTGCTTTAAAAAAATAACCCTGCGTAGCTTTTATTCTCGTTAATATTTAATAATACGTATTCCTTAAACATCTGGCTTCACGTTAATTCTCATGCTACGGCAACACGTTCATTATCACTATTCATTTTGGTTTTTCTTGAAACTAAACAAATTTATAAACAATATCGTTCATATCGTTAAACAATAAAATTAATGAAAAATAAAATCAAGGCCTTGAGCTCAATAAAATTATAAAAATATTAACATTTACTAGGCCAACAGAAAAATTAACGAAAAATAAAATCAATAAAGTTATATGTTAAAATTTAAATCGTAAATTCGTTTAATTATGTAAAATTTGCGTTGATAAGGTTATATTTTAACAACAAAAAACATAAGTATGTACTAATATTAACTGAAAAATTAAATTAATAATTTTAGGTAAAGAAACACTTATACTACATTCGTACCAAATTTCTTGTGAAAATTTCTAGTCGTTTGCATAATAATGCAAGTAATGCACCAATGCACCGAAGTCAACCTGCTTTGGTTACCTCCGTCCAAAGGAAAATATTATTTTTCCAAATATTGTGTTAAGAACAATTTATTTTTTGAAAATTTGAACGCTTTCCGAAAATGTCGCCATCTAAAACAGACAGAGTTCAAAGGGAACAGCTCAAGTTTAAGTGAAATTTCACTTCAAGGTTATAATGTATAAGCAATCAACATGGCACTATTAAATATTATTGTTAAAAAGATGACAGACAATCAATTGGAAATTATTACTTCTAATTTAAACTTATGGCCGTTTGCAACATCTCCGGTTAACCGCTTAATCGAAACTAAAGCGCCGGTTAAGATCATCCGTCATATAAGTAAGCGCTGAATAGTAAGCTGAATTGTAGCTAACCGCCGGTAATTTTAACAAGAGATGGTGAAAACGGCTCTTAGTGTTCACAAAAACGAAGTCTATTCGAAATGTTAACAGTTGATAATACAAAAATATTTAAGATCCCTTATCACCCTAAACATTTAGAATCAATTATTTTTAAGTCATGAATATAAAATATAAATGGCTTTTACTTTTATCGTGCTTTTCCAATATTTTTATATTTTATTTCCCGTTTACAATGAATTTACTTAGCAATTTTAGTTCTAATCAGAGCTATCGCTAAGTACGTCGTAGCACGATTTTCGTCGATCACAAAGTACCAATGGCTCCGTCGTAGATTCGAAATTCGTAGAGTTGCATCGATGAGTTCATTCGTAGCGCAATTCACTTTATTTTTAAATAATTTACAATAATACAGAAACATAGGGAAATTGTGAGTATTAAATTTGATAAAAATATTTTTAATTATAGTGGCCGCTGTGGTCGAGTTGCTAGCGGTGCGTGCTATAACTCGATATGCCGGTGAGTTCGTGGTTCGAATATCAGTCAGGGCAAGCAAAATCTTAAAAATAGAAAAAGTTTTTTCTAATAGCGGTCACCTCCGGCAGGCAATGGCAAACCTCCGAAGGTATTTCTGCCATGAAAAAGCTTCTCATTAAATACATCTGCCGTTCGGAGTCGGCACAAAACTGTAGGTCCCTCCATTTGTGGTATAATATAAAAACGCACACCACAAATGGTAGGAGAAGCTCGGCCAAGCACTGAGCTATATAGTGTAAGCGCCAAAATTATTATATTATAAGGCAATTTTCTTCCTTGTTTGTTGTTTGCCATTTGAGTTAAACAATTTTAACGCGTTCGCAAAAAAAGAGGAGGAGGGCAACTTTTGGACACAATTTTACACGCGGAAACCTGAATTTTTCGTAAAATTACATTTTCGCATTTCGTTTTTCTTAGTAACTCATTTCCAGATTTATCCATACAGGGCATAGCCGTGACTGCAATGTATTCAAAACTTTAAAAATTACCAAAAGGACTTTGATATACTGGCTGGTAACCACTGTAATATTTGTTGTTAATAAAATATGAATTGTTTCCCTAACATTCGTCGTACAAAGCGCGACACGCTATATATGTAGGCCACTAGGCCGCTCTTTTGAATAATAAGATCCAAACAGTTAAGCTTGTAAATTATTATTAACTTTATTTTCCAAATTGTTGGTCTTATATACTAATTTCCTCACAGAGGAAACTTATTTATAATTCTTAATTAACCAATGGGAAATCAACATGAAATTAGAAATATTTTCTCACGCATTGATTTCACACGGTACTAAATAAAATATGATTTGGGTAAAATGCACTTAGTGTTTGTTTTGTTTATTGGCCTTCAAATTGCCGAAATGCAATGACAGTAATTTGATGCCGGAGTGTGTTATGTGTTTTTGCTAAGCGGTCAATCACCAAAAGTACTTGCACTTGTTGTGTAATGAGCTCGCTGTTCTGCGCCCAGACATTTGGTTTTATGTTGCACTTTGTGTGTGGTGCCTTGCGCGCGTGCAGTGTATATTATATGTGTGTGTGTGTGTCAGTATGTTTCATTCTGTGCTATGTGCATTGTGTATGTTTGTATGTCTGTATGTTTATATGTCTGTATGTTATCGTTTAGCATATTTGTATATTAGTTTGTAATGTGTATTGGTTATGTATGTGCATACTACATCCTACCCCTTTAGATAAATGTACAATTGCTGTAGTTTCTTAAAAGTTAAGCAAATGTGCATATATATTATGTTACAATTTATGTATGTATATTAATATGTTATAGTTTACAATTAATTATATATTTCTAGCTTTAATTATATTGTTATTGTGTATTTTAACTAATTTATTTTCTATTTGTATAAAGCTATTGACGCCTTCTTGTCTAATGACTTTGTAAGGGCCTTTAAAAATTTTATCAAATTTTTTCTTATTTCCTACTTTAATATAAACTAAATCATTATTTTTGAAATTACTTATATTATTGTTTGTTTGTTTCTTAATTCTATCAATCTTATTTTGTATTAAAGATTGATGAGCCATATTATGAGCATGTATAAGTGTTTAGGCTCACCGCCTAAATAACCACCCTAATGTTTAACAGAACTCGGCGTTAGCTATGTTAAAATTTCCCTTTTTGTATAAACCGTTTTGTGAGCTAGCACAACTGTTTAGAGAAAACGGGTAACTTACTTGCATTCTAGATTGAAGATCAAGAAGACACTCCAGGCCAACCACCACGCTCCATTTTTCATTTTGTGTAAACGGATTCACTTGCGAATACAAAGGTAATCTATAAGAGAAAAACTGTATTGAAATACATTGCGTTTCTAAATATATGTACATATATTCAATCTAATCAATACTTATTGTTATTATTTCCTTTTGCATAAATCCACACCGGTGCGAGCGTGAGCTATCGATCATACAGCCCTCGCTACGGTGTCCATGGTCCTTCGTCGCCGAAAAATTAACTAATTTTGATTCCCGCCAGCACACATTCCTAAGTCGGAGAAAATTTAAACCAGTCCAACAGCGATCATTTGCCGGGAAGTTCATACTGCTAACACAACAGCCACACTACACATCCCCATCAAGGAAGCAGTTTTTTGTTTATTAATTGCAACATCGGCACATAAAAAGGAAAAGGTACGTGGTTTAATATATCACTGCACTTTTTGTTTAAAACTAAATAAATTACAAGTGAGAATGCCGCAAGTGATTTTGTGAAGTGATCAACCATAAATACAAAGAAAGTGCACATACACAGTGACTATCGTGAACATTCTGTCTGTCCGCATACAGACATAACCTCGTAATTCGAGCGCGCAAATTTACTCGTGGTAACAATCCACAATTGAAAAACAATAACCGCGATTTTGTTTTGGTTGCATTTGCTTTAATCCTATAAAAATTTAATACTTAATTTTCGATTTAAAGCAACTGGTCACTGTGCACTTGACACACGGCAGAGGCATAACCTCAAAGCACGTAATCATTGACTTCACAAGGTCACCAACGCAAATATATAGCTAAAGTCACTCACTTTCATTCTTAAAAAACAGAAATAAAAAATTTTTGCGTAAAATTAATTGAAATAATTATTAAAAATAAGACTTAATAAACAATATAAATAATTTGGGTGGCGATCAAGTGTGCTAACAACAAATATACATACACATATATATAAACATACATACATACATACATACAAACGTGCAAACGCTATTAAATAAACCAAACGCATATATGTACGTATACACGTAAACCAAAATTTCAGAGCTTTTCTTTGTCGAATTGAGGGTTGGTTGGCTTTTTTTGAGGTATTTTCGACCAGTGTCATTCACTTTCGTGATTGTTTTCTTTGTGGGTTTTAATTCTCTTATTGAAGTAATACAATGTCGGGTTTGGAAACTTTCATTCGCTGGACAGATTCGGTCATTGAATTTGATACGGAATTCCTTAGCACACCCACAAGTGAGCACACCAAACATTCGCTGAAAATTCAGCAAACCGAACTTAAGGTGATGTGGGACAAATCCAAAGCTACCTTTGATGAGCTAATGGCTAATGAGTCAATTAGTGCTAAGGATATAACAGCAATTCGAAAGAAAAACAAGGCAGGCTATACAGCATTTGTGAGAACTATGTCAAAAATTAATAGTTTGTCAGAGGAATTAGAAAGGTTGGAACAAAAAAATGAAGATATGTCACTTTCGTCACACAATTTACATCTTCCACCTTGCGATACAGATGTGTTTAAAGGTGACTACTTGTCATGGCCAACATTTCGTGACATGTTCACGGCCATTTATATACTTAACAAGCGGCTTACTCCGATTCAAAAGCTTTATTACTTGAATCAAAAAACCCTGGGTGAAGCAAAAGAAATTGTTAAGAAGTGTGACCTAACAAATGAAGGCTTCAACACAGCCTGGAAAAATCTTTGCGATAGATACGAGAATAAGAGGATCCTGGTTAATACACAATTGAAGATTCTCTTCAATTTGAATACCGAGTACCTGACCGAACTGCAAAAGCGGATAAAATGGAAACACCCTAAGTCGAACCTTAAAATTGGAGATATGGTGGTTATCAAAGAAGATAACCTGTCACCTAACGAATGGAGGTTGGGAAGGGTGGTCAACCTGCATCCTGGCTCCGACAGCCAGGTGCGTGTTGTAGATATCAGAACAGAAAAGGGCCAGGTGACAAGACCGATTGTCAAACTGGTGTTACTACCCCCCTGCGAAGAAAACTCACCTCCTACTGCATAAGTATTATCTCTCACCCTACCTTTAATATACACTGGTACTACATACATAGCTATTATAACCTTATGTAAAGGTACATTCTAACATCTCTTAAATATGTATATGTATATCCACTATTCCTATAGTAAAAAATGAACATTATATTCATTATATTAGCGGTCACTTACCCATTTGCGGACATAACATAGTCCCTTCCGTTTCATCGCTGTCCTCCGACTGTGGTGGTGTCTCGTTAACAATTTCCTGTTGGGTTTTTTAAGTTTTGTTTTATAATTCGTGCGCGTAATTTTTGTTCGACAACGTTTTGCAGGTATGTGAATATAGATAAACAACGGCAAAATACGCAATTCATGAACATCAAATTACAAATTTACGTTGCATTAAGACAACATAAAGCAACTTTTGACCAAAGACAAAATTTCCCTTTTTTATTTACGTATTTATATATGTACAAGCAGACTTATGTACATACGTATGTGGGTAAACCAGCAAATATTTAAAATCTTCCGAATGAATTGATACACGTATATATATATTTTTGGTTTCAAAATTACAATTTATTACTTATCACCCATATTCTTGCGACTATTATAAACTCATCACATGTTTATTGTGATAATTAACGCACTTAAAAATTCACTGTTAATATAATTAAACGATTTGTTACACTTTTTGAACCTTTTACTTATTTTTTTTAATTCATATCATATATTTTCGTATGCGATGATTTGGTGATAGTCGTATTTTAAAATACAATAGCAATTATTCTACATTTCGTCAAAGTAACTGGCTACAGGATAGCGTATTACCATCCCCATTACCGTACATAACACTTGTAAAACAACCAAAACGAAATTTATTAACGATAAATTATTTATAATCATTCGACCGTCTACTTGCTCCTGCCACGAGATGAGCTTCAAGGTTTTGAGCACACGTACCATAAACAATCCCAGCGGATTTAATTCTTTCGTGGAGAACTCCGTTGTGCTCATATGAAGTAGATCGGTCTTCGGGTCGTATTTAGGTAATTCATTAATTGCGGCATCGAGTAAAAGAAGTTTAGAATTAGCGGTATGAAGAGTAGCAATGGAGTTTTACCGAAATGGCCCAAAATAATGAATGGCGGAAGTTATTCAGTCAAGAAGCTGATATCGATAAATAAAAACCTTTTTCGATACCTAGCGTCCGATTATTATGCCATTACCTTAGGCTGCATGCGCACGAAGTTTGTCTCAACTGATGTAGGCTTGCTCGAAACTTGTGCGTGTGCTCAGCCAGAATATTGGCACTGTAAGATTATCAATTCGTTACCTTTTTGCCGTTCCTACTTATTTACTGTATTTGTAGGATGCGAACAAGCTAAGACACCGAGTTTCGCTGTAATTAAATTTCATAATTACCACTTTTTTAAGGTGCACCAAAGTTGTATGCAAATATAAGTTCTTTGGGAACAGGAAACTTGTGAGTGTCCAACAAGAATATTGACATCAGAAGTTAGTAAACTCGGTTTTCCATCTTCTGCAGAAGATTTGATGTAAAGCCTTTAACTTTTGCCAGCGATTAACTATCGAGGCAGGAGTTTCATTTACGTCGATTTCAGGTGGGGATAGTAGATGTCCGCCGATTAGGAAATGACCTGGAGTCAAAGGTTCGAGGTCGGAAGGCTCATTTGAAGCTGGACTCAAAGGTCGTGAGTTGAGGCAGGATTCAACCCGACATAGGAGTGTGTTGAGTTCTTCAAAGGTGTATTTCGTGTTGGATGCGAACAAGCTAAGACACCGAGTTTCGCTGTAATTAAATTTCATAATTACCACTTTTTTAAGGTGCACCAAAGTTGTATGCAAATATAAGTTCTTTGGGAACAGGAAACATGTGTGTGTGTCCAACAAGAATATTGACATCAGAAGTTAGTAAATTTAATACTTGTGTCGTTTCTGAATATTTACAATGTTCGCTGGCACGGAAACAAGCGAAAGTACAAGGTTTCGCTGTAATTAAATTTAACAATTACAATATTTTCAAACCTTAACAAAATCTCGTACATATGTGATTTAATTATGAACATAAATTTTAATATGAGTCTTGGTATACAATTAAACCAAATTCGCATACGTACAAAGAGGGGAAGCTTTATTTCCATTGCTGGTTCTTCCCAGCATGCGGGCTAATTTTGCTGACGAGTTATTTCCAGCGAGCTTGCTGATTCTCGTTGACGAATCATTACTAGCATGCTAAGTAATTATTGCTGGCAGCATTATAATCGAGTTAGACTCGACCAACCCTGCCGATAATCGACACTGAGTCATAAAGCAACATTAAACAACCGCTAACCTTCGTCAAACATTAAGGGGCCTCTGAATATATTATATTACGGTATTAATGAAAAACAAGCACGAAAACTTGCACAAAGGGAGTATTGATCGCCACCCAAATATCGTTGTCACCTAAAAGTTAATTATTCGGGGAAACAAAAATTTTCAGAAATATGACACGTTACAGTATGATGCGCAAACAAGCCGAGGCCGGCCGTTATGCATTAAAATGCAGGCTGTGCGAAAAAAAAACACCCGTTACGACTGTGCCCAATTTTCCGATCGAAGGCTGCAGAAGAGCGACTCCGTGAGGTACTTATCCATCAGTACTGCTCGAATTGCTTGTCGGGAGCACACCGTTTGGCTCAATGCACACACGAGGGGAGATGCCGGCGATGTAACGAGCAGCATCATACGTTGCTCCACATCGCGTCGCAAGACGAAAAGCTGCGCAATCGTCATCGACCCAGCCGAACTACGATATTTGACGACGAAGACAGCGACATCATGTCGATTCAAGCATCAGAATCCGGAGCGGAACCCACAGCGTTCCACCCGAATACCGAAAGTAATCAAATTCCGTCAACGGAAACCAACGCTTTCCGCTCGGAGAATCCATCTGGAATGGAAACCGAAGCTTTCCATCCAGACGAGTCGCGCGGACCGGCACGTCGTCGCCCTGCCCTGCAGCACGAAAGGCGTCAGAGGAACGGATTGGAAATCGCTACTTTCCAACCGAACAGCCAACGACGTCGTCACCCACAGCGCCATCAAAACCGCCCTCAAGGTAATCGTGAAAGGAGAGTGGAATCCCGAGCGTTCCACCTACCAAGACGATTCCGATCTGGCCTTCAAGACGGCCGAGCAGCAGCGATGACCGCACAGTGGTTAACACCACTGGCACCGACGGCGGTGGTCAAGATCGAGTCAGGAGGACGGCTCCATTTGATACGGGCTTTGATAGACCAGTGCTCCCCAACCTCGATAATAGCCGATGATCTGGCAAGAGACCTGCACCTCAGCATGACGAGGGTGAGAGAGCAGCGAGGCTGTTTCATCAAAATGCGGGGAAAGCACGGGCAAATGTCGACAGTGACGACACACGCGTTAATTGTACCTAATTACCGCAGGAACTCCCCAGGCGCGAATCTCGACCCAGCAATACAGACGTCGTATGTCAATCTGCGATTGGCGGACCCGCGGTTCTACATCTCGTCGCCAATCAAATTGGTCCTCGGAGCCGATGTCTTCCCAAAGATTTACTTGGGCGCCATCACCCCAGGAATTATGGGCCCACTCCTGGCCCAAAACACCATATTTGGCTGGGTACTGTCCGGAGCCTGCTAGGCTTTACCGCAATCAATTTTAAATATATTTTCACCTTTTTATTTATAACAATGCAAAGTAATGAATTAAAAATAACAAAGTGCAAGTGAAATTTAAACCACGTAATTTTTTATTTTTCTCTTTCTAACATCCCATAACAGGATTTAGTTTATTTACAGCTTAAAGATACACTTATATTATAATTCATAAAAAATTAAGCATGGTGGCTGGCTTTAGTTGTTGCGTACCGCAAGGGGGCCGGCATGTTTAGGCTCACCGCCTAAATAACCACCCTAATGTTTAACAGAACTCGGCGTTAGCTATGTTAAAATTTCCCTTTTTGTATAAACCGTTTTGTGAGCTAGCACAACTGTTTAGAGAAAACGGGTAACTTACTTGCATTCTAGATTGAAGATCAAGAAGACACTCCAGGCCAACCACCACGCTCCATTTTTCATTTTGTGTAAACGGATTCACTTGCGAATACAAAGGTAATCTATAAGAGAAAAACTGTATTGAAATACATTGCGTTTCTAAATATATGTACATATATTCAATCTAATCAATACTTATTGTTATTATTTCCTTTTGCATAAATCCACACCGGTGCGAGCGTGAGCTATCGATCATACAGCCCTCGCTACGGTGTCCAATAAGTTTCAGTTTGAGCTCTGTCAGATAATCATCAATATTGTATAATTTGTTTTTAGATTTAAGTATTTCGCAGGGTAGACTGCTAATTTTTCCAAACACTAGCTCATGTGGAGAATAATTTGTTGTACAGCTTGGCGTTGTGTTGTAGCAGTACACGTAATAGCGTAATAAGTCTTCCCAATTGTCTTCTTTTTGAAGTGCTCGTAGGTAATCATTTAGTACTCTATGGTTTCGTTCTAATGCTCCTAATGTCTCATGGTGAAATGGTGCTGAAACCTTTTTGTCTATGTTTAATAGTTTACATATGTTGGTAAGTAATTCGTTTGTAAATTCTGTACCTTTGTCAGTTTTTATGGTTTTAAAACATCCATATTTTAATATAAATCCTTCAACAATTGTTCTTGCTACAGTAACTGCATCTTTACTTTGCATTGGAAATGCTGCTGTATATTTTGTAAGTTCACATTGAAAAGTCAGAATGTATCTGTATCCATTTGATGGACGTAAAGGGCC
This sequence comes from Philophylla caesio, assembly GCA_963971545.1. NCBI lineage: Eukaryota > Metazoa > Arthropoda > Insecta > Diptera > Tephritidae > Philophylla > Philophylla caesio. Next base: position 120,629,551 of record OZ020604.1, on the reverse strand, counting down.
TATTGTGTCAACTGTAATTGTTTCAAATGAAGTTGTTGGAGTGTCTGTCATGGTCATTTTTTCTTTTGTGTATTTAGTTACTTTTTCTTCATTGCATAATTTGCAGTTATTAATATAATTCTTTACCATGTTACTCATGTTTTTCCAAACATATCTTTGTTTTAATTTTTTAATGCATCTGGAGATTCCTATATGTCCTCCTAATTCCTCATCATGATTTTTGCTTATTAGACGCTTCATTTCTTTAATATTCTTTATTTCTTTTGGCGGTGTATATACTATAATGGCTGTATTAGTTTTCATTTCTTTTTGTAGCTTATTCCATTTTGCTTTAAATTCTTGCATGCTTATATATTGGAAAATTTTGTCTTCTGCAGAGACTGCTAATTTAGCTATTTCCTGTTGTTCTACGAATAATCCTAGCTTCCTCAGAATCAACGTCATAGTTGATAACGATTTATCGCTATATTCAACAACAATATTTTTCTTTTGCGCTACTATATTGGCTTTTTCATTATACATAATATTCTTTTTGAACTGAAATTGCAATTTCTTAATATGCGTGACGTCTGATAATGACGTTGCTTCCCAAATGTGAAGGTGATCAAGATTCTCTTGAGTTGCAGCACTAGTTCTGTTTGCAAGTGGTTTTCTTGCCATGCCATTTATATCTTTATTTAGCCTTTTGCTTTCTTTGCCATTTAATTTTTCATTTAGCTTTTCGCTTTCTATGCCATTTAATTTTTCATTTTCTAATTTTTTACTAGCCGCTCTTGTAATTGTAAGCATATCATATGATGGTATCATTTTTCTTAATTCTTTTGACGTAATTTTAATTCTTGATAGCGCGTCTGCATTTGTATTCATCTTTCCTTGTTTGAAAATTATTTCAAAATCATAATCCATAAGATCTACTCGTATTCTTGTTAACTTTGATGACGGGTTTTTATGTGTGAATAAACTTACTAATGGTCTATGGTCAGTGTATACCATGAATTTTCTACCGAATAAGTAAGGTCTGAAATAGTTAATTCCCCAATGGATGGCTAATAACTCCTTTTCTATTATTGGTTTGTTGACTTCATGTTTGTTCAAAGATTTACTTGCATATGCTATTGGAGTGTCTTCTCCAGGCGTCCCTTGAGATAAAACTGCTCCTAATGCATAGTTTGATGCATCAGTAGTCAAAATAAAAGGTTTGGAGAAATCGGGATATTTCAAAACAGGTGGTGTCGTTAGTTTTGACTTAAGAGTTTTGAAAGCTATTTCACATTCTTTTGACCATATAAAGAGTTTGTTTTTCTTTAATAATTCGTTTAGCGGTTTAGCTATTTGCGCAAAATTTTCTATAAAACGTCTATAGTAGTTACAAAATGCTACAAATCTACGTACCTCGTCTGCATCTTTTGGACATGGAAAGTTAGTTATAGTGTCATACTTATTTGGATCAGTCGTGATACCTTCTGCTGTTATAAGGTGACCTAAATAAACTACTTCTGTTTTTAAGAAGTTACATTTGTCTGGATTTAGTTTTAAATCATATTGTTTTAGTCTTTCGAAAACATTTATTAAATTTTCATTGTGTTCTTTTAGAGTTGAACCAAAAATTATTACGTCGTCTACATATAAAAATGCAGCTTCTTGGAGTCCACTCAAAGCTATAGTCATCATGCGTTGAAAACTATTAATTGCAATTTTTAAACCAAAAGGTAGCCTTTTGAACTGATAATGTCCTTTATTAGTCGAAAAAGCTGTAAGCGGTCTGGATTGCTTATCTAAAAGTATTTGATGGAATGAGCTGGTCATGTCCAAGGTTGAAAAATATTTGGCTTTGCCTAATTTGTCTAACACATCTTCTAGTCTTGTTAATGGGAATTTATCATTTACAATTTTGTTGTTTAGTTGTCTGTAGTCAACTACTAATCTCCATTTAGTTTCATCATTTGTGCTTTTCTTTGGCACAATTAATAATGGTGAATTATATGGACTGGTCGAATGTTCAACAATGTCTTCTTTAATTAATTTGTCAACTTGTTGGTTAATCTCTTCAACATGTGTATTTGGTAATCTGTAGTTTTTTATATAAACTGGAGTTTTGTCATGTACAGAAATATTTTGTGTATAGAAATTGTTTTTTGTAAAAATGTCTCCTTTTAGATGAAAAATCTCATTGTATTTGGTACAAATATTTATTATAGATTCTCTTGCTTGTGGATCTAAATTTTCAAAATTTATTGTATTTTTAATAAAATTAATTCGGTCGTTTGAATTAAATTTTGAGTCATATTTTAGAATTGTAAAATTTTTTATTGGTTGTATGTGTAATGGAATATCTTTAATTGTTATGTCATACTCATTTGTATTTATGAACTTTATATGTTTGTGACCTTTCTTTGGAATTATTGTGTTAGCTATAAATATGCCTGGTGTTATTTCACTAGCACATACTAAACTGTCTTCATTTAAGTCAATGTCTACTTCTTTAATAATTTCTGTTCTAGGTGGCAAATTAATACTTGGTAATGTACTGAGTTTCATGTACATTGGCAAGATTATTTGTTGTTCTTCATATATAATTGTGAGTACAAAGGTTTCATAATATATTTTACAATTATATTTTGTCAAGAAATCTCTACCTATAATTCCATCTGTAGATATGTTAATATTGTCAAAAATATAAAATGTATGTTCAATCATAAATTCATCAGATTGAAGTGAAAGATTTGTTTTCGAATTTGTTGTTAATAAATTGTCACTAAGTCCATTTATGTTATATTGTTGACAATTTGTTATTGGACTGTCTTCTATAGATGCATTTTTTATAATTGATATGTCTGCACCTGTGTCTATTAGAAATGTTATTGGTTTTCGTATTGTCTTTGATTTAATTATGATATAATTTGTGTCTTTTTGGGCTATACTATACGTATTTAAAGTTTTATTTATGACCCCAGCTTCTTTCATCTGGGGACGTCCTAGTTTTCCTGAGAATTTTTATTTTGATTATTATTATTTGTTCTGTTCTGATCAGAATTTTGAGGACGTCGGTCATTATTTCTGTTGTTAGAATAATTTCTATTGTTATTATCATTATTTCTGTTGCTGTTATTATAACTTCTGTTGTTATTGTTATTATTATAATTCCTATTGTTGTTATTATAATTTCTGTTATTATTTGTATTATTAGAAACACGATTGCGATCGTCATACCTTCTGTTTCCATTATTATTTCTTGTATTAAATGGTTGACGCGTGTTATTATTATAGTTATTATTGTAACTAGTATTGTTATTTCTTGTCCGATATATGTTCGAGTTGTTAGTTGGTACATCTGCCTCTTGAGCTGTTTGCAGTGCTTCGGAAAAAGTCTTTGGTCTAGCCGCGAAAACAATTGATTTTAATGGTTCATTTACACCATTTTTAAAAGCGTTTAATGCCAATTGGTCATTTAGTTTGATAATTATCGATTTAGATTCTGAGCCTTGCTGCGATATTTGAATTTCATTAAGTGAGGCTGTTATGCTCTCAATCTTCGATGCAAAATTTTGCAATGGTAAGTTATTTTGTTTTATCACACTAAGCGTGTTTTGTAGCTTCAGCGGATTTTTATTCAATTTATATAATTTTTCAAGAGTTTCTTTGAGCTGATCAATAGTGGTTGGCTCTGTTTCAGCTAATAGTCTGTTTTTTACTTTTTGAGAAAGTTTCCCTGCTAGAATATATTTTGTGAGCATTAATTTTTGTGCATCATTTAAAGTATTAGCATAAAATTCTATAGTGTCTACAAATTTGGTTAGAAGATATTGTTCTCCTCCGAACTCGGGGATTATCTTTGAAGCAGTAGAAATATCAAAGTTTGCCATTTTATCATATAAAAATGTATATATTTTTGAAGTTATTTCTTGAAATTTTGGTTTTATTTCATCTATTTCGTGCTGCTTGTGTTTTAGAATCAATTCTGACCAAATTTGCTTTATTTTATCTTTAGTATTTTCTATATATGCATTTGAATATGTTCTATTTGGATTCTTTTTTAAATTGATTAAAATATTATTTATTTGGTCCATGTATTTATTTTAATTTTCATATTTTAGCTATTTAGGCACTAATATTGGCCACTGATCTTGTTATTTGTTTTTTAACAAAATTTTTATAATACTTATGTAATCTATATAAACCATATATTATTATAATTACTAATATTAAATATATTAAATAGGTGGTGTTGTGGTCTTCTTTTGTTACCACGCTGTCGTTGATATTGTTATTAATTACTTCAGCTGGTCCCTGCTGGTTCTGCTTTGGGCCGCACATTCTTTAAATTGTTTTAATTTATCTAAGTATTTCTTCTGTTCTTTTCCATTCGTTATATGTATAAGTTGATATAACTCTCGCATTTGTTTTCTATATCTCACCGCTTTACCGGCTCTTGTTTTTCTTTTTGACTTCTCAGAAATTGTTTGCTGAAAATTTTTATAATCAATACTGTGTTGTTCCTGTCTTTTTCTGTATTCACTTATCGTAAGTCTTTTTGGGCCTGATTTAATAGGTGTTGGTATATATTTTGGAGCATTTGCTGGTGGATCTTCCGGTTTATATTCAAGAATTTTTGAATATTTCAAAAAAATTTTGATCAAACTCAGCTTTGCTGATCGTTTGATTTATATCAGTCATTTCTTCTATGTCCTGATTTTCAAGTCTTTTTCATTAGATGTCGAAAAAAATTGTCGATGGTCGCCAGTTTGGCAGAATCGCCATGTAATATTTGTTGTTAATAAAATATGAATTGTTTCCCTAACATTCGTCGTACAAAGCGCGACACGCTATATATGTAGGCCACTAGGCCGCTCTTTTGAATAATAAGATCCAAACAGTTAAGCTTGTAAATTATTATTAACTTTATTTTCCAAATTGTTGGTCTTATATACTAATTTCCTCACAGAGGAAACTTATTTATAATTCTTAATTAACCAATGGGAAATCAACATGAAATTAGAAATATTTTCTCACGCATTGATTTCACACGGTACTAAATAAAATATGATTTGGGTAAAATGCACTTAGTGTTTGTTTTGTTTATTGGCCTTCAAATTGCCGAAATGCAATGACAGCAATTTGATGCCGGAGTGTGTTATGTGTTTTTGCTAAGCGGTCAATCACCAAAAGTACTTGCACTTGTTGTGTAATGAGCTCGCTGTTCTGCGCCCAGACATTTGGTTTTATGTTGCACTTTGTGTGTGGTGCCTTGCGCGCGTGCAGTGTATATTATATGTGTGTGTGTGTGTCAGTATGTTTCATTCTGTGCTATGTGCATTGTGTATGTTTGTATGTCTGTATGTTTGTATGTCTGTATGTTATCGTTTAGCATATTTGTATATTAGTTTGTAATGTGTATTGGTTATGTATGTGCATACTACACCACCTTCCGCAAAAATCTTAGCATCGAAGCCGGTTTATGGATCTCATTCATTGACGACGGTCTAGGAACACTTCAGATGCCATATTTTAGCACGACAACCACATTCATAAACGCTGATTTATTTCATCGGATATTTTTTAACAAATCTGTAATTTTACACTTGTAAAATTAAATATGTATGACTTGAAGTTTTCCGCAGCATTTTAACTGTTGCTAAATTTTGCCACTTTTCTAATTGAGAAATATTATTCTCACACTCCCAAGGAAATACATTTTGTTTAATAAATCCAGAATAGAGCTATAAAATTTAATTATTCTGCTAAAATTTGTGTGCATCATTTGTGCCAGCTGATGTCGAAACCTCAAAATTTCGCATTTGAGTTTACCACCATTTTTTTCGAGTTCACACGGAATCAGCGAAAGCAAGTTTTTTGTATTCGTAGCGGAGGGTTGCGTTCGTAACTTTTCTATGCCGTACTCTGCGATAGTGCAGAATATCTACGTGTAGCGTGGCAGTGCTCAAATTTTCGCTCATTATATGTTTTGAAGTGTATTTGAACGCAAACAGAAGGCCTCCGTCTCCGATTTCACAAATTGTACTCAAAGATCTGTGCATACACTTCCAAAATTGTGTAACGTAAAAGTGCATCAAAATATAGCATAAATTTAAGGTTGTAAAAATATGCATATAAGAATGCTTTTTTTTAGGAGCATCACGGTACGTGCCTAGTATATCATACTTAAATAATATAGTTTCAGAGACATGCGCTTACTGCCCAACCTAATATAAACGCACGGCGTAAGTTTACTCTCCGTAAAAGCTAACTCAATTTCTAATTTTCATTTTGCGTGACATTTCGATTTGACGTTTATTCCACCGTTGAGGGTGATGCGCATTTTATTTTTTGTTTTTGTAAAAAGTGGTTTCAACTCCCTTGAGAATACGCGGTTAGGAACACACACGCTCGCTTGTTACAGCATATAATAATATTTTAATACTGGTAATTACTAACAGTTCATACATGTAATGTTAGGGAAGTTAAGTTAAGCTAACGCGTTTCAGGGAACAGTTATACTTATTGTCACGTTAGAATCCCAACCAACAACTCTAACCGTTATTGGCTTTTTTCGTGTGAAAATCCAAAAAACAGTTTTTATCAGGTGTCAAACACAAATTTATTGATATTTTCTGATGGTCTGACACACTTTTTCCCTCTACCTGGCGGTGATTGGCAAGAAGTGGTTGGTGGTATTCCCACTTTTCTTGCAACCGAGTAAGTTGTGTGGGTTTTCGCAATGGTAGAGAATAGTGATAAAATAGTCGTTTTATTTAATTTCGGGTTTTTCGGCGGATGTGGTTGCATCCCATCAATCCATCCATTATATCCACTCCACGGCGCTCTATGGCGCTTGCATTTCTTTATTATTTGTGTCTACTTCGATATACTGCTTTCTTTTACGGTCGTAGCATTGCTCTTTAAAAACGTATGTCGATGCAAGACAAACTCCTCGGTTGTCCTTACACAGTGGGTTTGAAAGATGATATAGCCGATGTGGAAGGAACTGCTTTTTATATATAATAAGTAAAATTTGACATCAATATTGAAGTTACAACTTATCATAAATTACCTTGTTCTGCAGAGCGGACATTCAAGGACGAATTTATATATTTCAAGAAATCACATTCGTTGTAATCTTTAGGTTGGATGCCAAGGTCAAAAACATCATCATAGCGATGATGATGATTGTCTTCCACAGAGGTCATATATGCAGTTATTTCTTCATTAAACACCTTATATTTTCGCCGGTTGTCTTCTGAAGACTTCACTTAAGAAACTTTCACCAACTTTTCGTCCATTGCTTTTCAAATAAAGAAACTAAAACAACTTCAAAAGGCTTATTGCTGTAAAACGTCAATTTTGGCATGAACTGTTATGACCGTCTGTAGTTGGTGCTTAATTACATATAAAACACTTTAATGCAAAAATATATATTGTTCAATACTTACCATACATTTTTCAAGTCTTTAGAAAGGTATTTACTGGAAAAACACTGCGGATATAAAATCACTCTTTTTCAAAATAATTATTTCACCTCTGGCACTGACAGCATTAATTTAACCCACAATACTCAAATTCCCAGATTTCAGAAAAATTTTATTTACTACTCAGACTAGCATATTTTATTATTTATTGTGTCATAATTGGTACAAATAAAATATTTTTCAGTTCAGTAAGCCAAAGTTTTGCCATCAAATTGTTTTTGCACGTTGGTTATATCCTGTTGGAATCGTTCTCCATATTCGTCACTGAAATGTCAGAAAACATTCGGGAAAATGACGATTTAAAAAAGCATTTTAAAGACTTTTGGCACCAACTTTTTCGTAGTTATCAATCATTTTGTTTACATAGTATAAGCATTTTGGTTCGATTACATCCTAGGGAACCTTTTACTACATCGATAAAAGAATTGCACGCACTTAATTTCTGACCATTTAAATGTAATTTAAAATCGTTGTTTTTTGTTTTTGCGGACCATTAAATATTCTTCTTCTCCGTGTGTCGCATTGGGCCGAGCCCAAGAACCATCGCCATTCCCTCTCTTCTTCGCTAAATTACGCCAATAACTCCAGCCAAGTGAAGACAGGTCCATTGCCTTTGATGCCTACCCATGGGTGCTGATTCGAACAATTTTTCATCATCTATTCCAACGACATGCCCAATACATCGCAGTCGTGGAATTTTCATGCACTTGACTATGTTCATATCATTATACCCAGGTGACGCCAACTGCACTGCAGTGTTGCCGTTTTAATACAAATGTATCCAAATGGATACATTTTAGCCTTGAATATTACGGGATACTTCTTATTTTTGGTCGGCTTTAGAATAGTGACCCACGAATTGGATGGTAAGATAGATATTTTAAAAAGTACGAGGAGAAGACTCGCACCTTGGGAGGGGAGATGAAATCTTGTCCCCAAAAAACACTGCTTTTCCCAAATATTAGCAATTATTTTGACTTTGCACGTAAATGTATATGTTTGATAAATTTTTAACACAGGCGATTGTTTGCGATTTTTTCTGGTAATAATAATTGTGATAACTAAAGTATTTCTATTAAGAAATATCATATCATAACTGAATAACTTAAATTCTTTTTTATTGCTCCTTATGTATTTATGTACAACATTTATTTAATAATAAGTAGTATAAGTCAAGATTTAATATATTCTTTCGCGATTGACAGTAAATTTTCAACTACAAACGCCTTTTTTAAGCGGAAAGTTAAAAAGACTATTTTTGATATACTGGAGCAAAGTTTTCTTTAAATTATGATTATAATTCAAATAAAGCTTCTCATATACATATACTGTAGGAACTTGTGCATATATGTTTAAATGCCGAGATACTCTTATTTAACTTTTTGCCGGATACTATAAGGCCTAACGCTGCCCTTTGAATAACATCGCGTGTTCGAACACACGCCGTTGACAGCGAAAATTTGGAAAATGGATCAAATCTAGCACTTCCTTTTTTTAAGTATCAATCTATCAACTCAAAATGAAGATAAGAACGTATATAAAAAAAAACAATATATTTCCTTAGAATAAACGAACAAAACACGAATGCTATCGCAAGAGATATACATTGCTATGTATGTATTTTGAAACTAAGAAATAAACGACAATATAAAAAATGTACGTCTATTTTGTTTTGAAATTCAACATTAAAAGCAATAAACTAAACAACGTGCAGTTCTGACCTTTTGTATATGATATGTACATAGTCAAAATATACATTTTTTTAGTTCTGACCTTTTGTATATGATATGTACATAGTCAAAATATACATTTTTTTAGTGATGAGATCATAGTATTGTTCAGTGGAAATATTCAAAGTTATTTTCCAGTATTTTAAAATTTACTGGGAATAATTTCTAAGCCACTAATATTCACTTAGCGGAAATTTTGCCAGCTCCACAACCACTGGGCTGTAGTGACAAGGCTGTTGCACTGCCACTTAAAATAGTAGTGGCGAAAAAAAATTTCATTATGACTATCAAAGTGGTAGTTAAAAGTATAGTGCTATTAAGGATTAGTACACTACACCCATGGCTGTTCGAGTACGTACAAGATTTTCCAAAAATAATTTTTAGCACAGGTAAAGTCGTTTTGTCACAGCGGCAAAGAAATACTCGTAAGGAAGCACAAAATATCTGACGTTGACGGAAATACTCGGATTTAAAAAACGTAAGCAGACTTGCCAAAAAATGTGTGTTTCGTGAAATGCCACTGCAGTTTTATTTTCATACTTTACCATAGAACGTAAAAAGTTTTCAAACGGAAAAACTTCACACAAAATATGGTTGCATTTTTATACTTTAAAATGTATTAAAATTTATACTAGGTGGAAAAAAGAAGTATCTTCCCAAAATATCTCAAAAATTTTATAGTTAGCGGACAAATTTTGTACACGAAAAATAATTCACTTGGGCGCAATGTTTAACGTCGAATGAGAAAATAAATTTGTATTTTCTATGAATGCTTTTTACGAAGTACAATGTATATTATGCTTACGTAAAATGGATACTATAAGGAAAAATAATTTTTAACGCTATTATATTACATTTCATAAAGAATATGATGCAAATTGAAACACAGCATACGTCAAAAAGTTGACAAAATCTAAAAAATTCCAAGCATCATTTAAATGATAAGAAAGAGAAAAAGTAGAAAAAACTATGCGGTGTAAAAATACAGTCGATCTCCATGTAACGCGGAGTTTTCCACAATCTTACAATGTTTTTTTACACGATTTTACTTTTTAACGAGGATATTTTTAAACATGTATTATTCTACATTCCCCGATGTCTTTTTTAACGCGGTTCGCGGCAGAGGTATTTATAAGAAGCTTTTTCATGGCAGAAATTCCCTCGGAGGTTTGCCGTTGCCTGCCAAGGGGTTGCCGCTATTAGACTTTTTCTATGATTTAGATTTGATTGCTCTGGCTGAGTTTCGAACCTCGAACTCAGCGGCATATCAAGTTATAGCATGCACCGCTACACACTCGATACCAAATCGAAAAAGTAATGTCACTTTAAAGGTGTAAAAATCGTGTTTTCCAGTGTAATTATTTTATCTGGAAATGTTATAAAATAAGTTCCTCATAGTAAATATTTTTGTACTGTATATAAAACAGGGGAGCAAATACTGGATTTTCGTGTTATTTTTTTGTTTGTGCATATGGTTTGATACATACATACACACTAAATCGATGGGTCCTAATGAGCGATGGTGTCCTCAGGAAAGTCCGTGGTTATAGGAGCAAAAGTTATCCATGAAATAGGGACGAGGGTAAACGAGACCAAAAATATCAGTAATGTGTGTTAGAATCAAAGGGGCTATAATAGTCTATAAGTGTAGAACATATCCATGAAATAGAGACGAGAGGTAACGATGTCTTAAAATTAAGCGAAATTAGGGAAACAAATAACAAATAATCGTTCGCAAATCGCAAAAGCTTCCTGAGGGCAACCTGTGCTTGTCGTACAATATTGGAAGAGGCATCCTTCTTTATACTTGGATCTGCTTATGTAGGCCTTCTGGCGAAATATGAAATGAAAATACTTATAATCTAGAATAAGTTTACTAATGCTGGTGGAACGATTAAGCGAAAGGAATCAAAACTGAAGAAAAGCGATCTTATGTGGAAATCTGGGAAGAACGAGTCCATCGTCCATCTAACTTATACTAACTATTAAGCTGCTGGCGACTCAAGAGTGAACTGAAATACCTTACCACGTGTGACACATCCACGTGGACTTAAGACGTACAGAGCTCGAATGTCGAACATAGGTAATACTTGCTTTGAGCCTATGAGCAAACCAGGCTCATGAGGTAATAACTTTTTGTCAGTTCTGTAGAGAGAGTAAAAATAACAATTTAGGTTGATATTTTAAACGAAAAAAAAAATTTTAAAAAGGTAAAAGACTAAGTTTTCACTTGCACCTTAATGTTGTTTTTGTTATAGATTAAAACTATTCCTTCAAAAATAAATTTGCAAGCTATGTTGACATTATTGGTTTTAATTCGGCTCTTTAAGGAAAATTATACTTTATTGTTAAATGCTCTATGCATAAGTCTTATGCATGAGTACGGTAAGCATCGTCCGATTACGTTATTTAAATACACTTCTGATGATTACCACGATGTAAAGTGCATCGACATCATGTCATCGTACGATTACTATCTAGTACCGTCGATAGAAAATAAACACAATAAAAGCAAAGCAAAATGAAGAAAAAACCAGTTTATATTTCTTATTGCATGGCGAGGTCAGGGTGTTAAATGTACTGTTACGAAACGTGCACTCGTCGCTTGGGCATTGTCGGTTACCTTTTTAATTACTCTTGCGGTACTCTACTATGTATTTATGTAACTCCGTAAATAGACGAAAAAGTAATGTTAAGCTTGTGGAAAGCATATTTGTGTACCTATAATCGCCTTGAGGGTCTGTATCTTTATATCATATCAAATAGGTAACATCGTAAAACCGCCGCTTTAGCGCTTACCGTTGACGAAATTGTGTTTCCAAACTGTCATTAGTAAAGCATAAGACCAGGCACCCGGACTTTTATAACTTTTAAAATAAAATAATCGATCACTACGGACTTTTACAATCCTCTTGAACTTATCGTAAATTTCTTTTTTTCGTAACAAATCCTTATCATAGCAAATCCCTACGATAGACTCGAATGCTGCAGTCGGACGGAGATTTTTTAGCTAAAGTCCTGAAACAATTGTCTAAGCAACCTCAATGAATGCGCATTAAAACCTTGTCAAAAGATACTTTTCTGCAAAAAAAAAATTCAATTTGGGCATAGATTTCGGGTTCCCAAGATAGCGTTACCCCTAAAGAAATTTGGTTTCAAAGGAGAAATGCTACCCTCTTATACATTTATTTTATAATGTAATAATATTTTGTATACCCTAATATAAGTCCTTGCCAAATAATAAACATAATTCTATAATCATCACATTATTAAGCAATTTTGTATTTTATGTATATAGCAAACATAACCAATAAAATACTTTACTCATGCGCAATATTTAAATCATAATTAAAACATTGTTATTTAAATATTCAACCTTATTAGGAATTACTGAAAACAAATGTTCCCAAAAAATTTGATAGTAAAACACAAAATTTTACCATGTTTCAGAATTGATATATCTAACTTAACAAGCAAATCAAAACAAGCATCGTGTAAAATTAGTAAACATTTATCAAATCTGTCATTGTTGTTGTGCTACTCGGTACTTTTTCTTAAGAGACAAATCTTTCAGGTACGATGATAACAATAAGTAAAGAAAAAAGTACTTAACTTTTGATGAAATAGAATAAAATCAAAGTTAAAAGTTCGGAAAGTGATTTTAATTTATTAAATATTCAAAAATATTTAAAATGTAGTGAAAGTATTAAAAAAAGAACATTCAAAAGAAGAATAATCTAATACATCAGAGCTATTACAAGTATTTAAATTACTGTTTTTTTGGAAGAAGTGTGTAGTATGTAGTACATACACAAACATACATATATGTACTTATAGAGTATGGAACAAATTTGGTTAATTTCTTGACCCATTTTAAACGGACAGATTTAATTTAAACCTTGTAGCTACACTTATCAAGAACCGGTGACAATGCAATAATTCGATAAGTTTTTGTACGTTATATTAAATGTATGAGCACAGGCAACCAGCAGTAAATTAACGCGAATTTGTCGTACAGGGCGTTTGAGGAACCTGCTCGGTTACGAAACGATTTATGCGCTTATCTCATTGCTTTTAGTGTCCTGCATTATTTATTGTGAGAGCTTTAGAAATTATTAAATAATAACATGGTAAGATTTGTTTTGGCCAATATTTTTGTATACATTTTCGTTGTATTTGAGCTCAAAGCCGTATTATAAATAAAATGTAAATTCCAAATTTGTTTTTTATATTTTATTTATTATTGTCGATATTTCGCTCTCAATCTGAGGGCATCTTCAGGACTGAAAAACATACATCATTACATTATGTACATAGATTCGAAACATACATTAAAAAAGCGACTTACACTAATTAATTTGTCCGGTCGACTAATCATATGTATGTTAAAATTTTATTAACAAAATAAGTGAGAAGACAATTAAACATACTCGTAACTATGGAAGCATAAACATGAAAATGTAAACAATTTAAAATACAGTTAGTGTACACAAAACCACAACAACAATACATGAAGCGACAAACAACAAGACGAGGAAATGTCCGTATGTAGATCATCGCAGCATCACATTGTTGTCATACGGAGTATTGGTAGCGAACCGACGATCGATTGAACCTTAGCACATAACACTTTCTTAATGTTTGTTGTTGTGCATTCGAATTAGGTTGCGATAAACATGAGCGCAGTTCTCTGTGTCCGTTTTAAAATTCATCCTTCTATTATTAGGGGTGTTCGCAATATGTAGCATTTCTAAAATATATCCTTTACTATAATTTTTCTCTTCTTGCAAGATTGCTACATTTTCGAAGTCGGGATAATGGCCCGTTACATTGCAGTGAGATGACAAGGCTGTTTTGTTGTCTGTATAACCATTCCTTAATTTTATATTGGATTTGTGAGCGGAAATCCTTGTCTTTAGTTTAGATTTGGTTGTCCCCACATATACCATATCGCATAAGTGGGACCCGTCACCATTGCATGGTATTCTATAAACTATCTCAGATTTCTCACTTCTAGGAATTTTATCTTTAGTATTAGAATATAATTGTTTTAAAGTATTGTCATAAGTAAACGCTATGTGGAAATTTTCCTTGTCATATATTTTAGATTGTTTAATCCTCTCAGAAAGTCCCTGTACGTACGTTGCCGATTTATAAGATTTGACATCTTTAACTTTTTCTCTGTTGAACTTGACGTAATGCTCGTGAATGAGTTTATTTATTAATCCAAGAGGAAACTCGTTTTTCTGTAGAATATCTTTAATAACGGTTATCTTTTTGTGGTGGAAACATTGGTCACTTATAGTGAGAACTCTCCTTATAAAGTTGTTTGCAGTATTCATAATTGTTTTCTTCTCATGTTTGGAGTTAAAATTTATGAGCCTCCCTGATGCTGTAGGTTTCTTATACCAGTCAACTGTTATGCTATTGTCTTTCCTAACTATTAGGGTGTCCAGGTAAGGTAAATGTCCTTCTTTTTCAATTTCTATCGTAAATTTAATTGTTTTGTTATAATTATTTAATGTGTTAAGCATCTTCTCTATATCTGCTGTTTTTACTATTGCAAATAAATCATCAACATATTTTGTCAATAGCCGTGGTTGGTTGTTGGAGTCTTTTTCAAAGTTTGTTAGTATTTCTTCCATAACTATATCCGCTATTACAGGTGATGCTGGTGATCCCATAGGCATTCCTGACTTTTGTTCATAAATTTTGTTATTATATTTAAAATAGCGGTTTTCCTTGACACAAAATTTCAGTATGTTTAAAAAAAATTCTTTAGTTAAGAGTGTGTATTCTTGTATTGAACTCCATTTTGACTCTATAATACTTATTGCTAAGTCTACTGGGATGCTCGGAAACAGCGAGACGACGTCAAACGACACTAAACTTTCATCGTCGTAAATATACGTGTTGCCAATCTTATTTTTAAACTCGATTGCCTCTCTCACATTGTATTTTGAGGACATTGTTAAATTTTTGAGTATACGGGCCACATATTTACATAGATTATAGGGCGGAGAATTAATTGACGAACATATAGGCCTGAGAGGAACTCCTTCTTTGTGGACTTTCGGTAATCCATAAATTCTAGGGGGATTGGCAGTTTTGCTGGTAAGGTGGTTTTTTTCTTTCAAATCAATAATTTTGTTTGTGTACATTCTCAGCACTATGTCATTATTTTTCGATTGAAGTTTATTCGTAGGGTCACGTTTTAAAACTCTATATGTTGAAATGTCATTTAAAATTTTTTACATCTTCATGTCATACTCCGATTTGTCCATTGCTACCGTCACATTCCCTTTGTCGGCACTGAGTATCAGGATTTGGTCATGAGTTTTTAGGAATGTCTTAGTAGAGTGCAAGGCATCATAAAAAAAACCTGTCTCTTGGGGTATTTGTCGTCTTATTGAGGTGGTTGCGTATTAAGGCCGTCAAGTTATTTCTTTCAATTTCCAGTTTTTCTTTATCTTTAATCGTCTGTATGCAGTTTTCGCCATCTGCAATAATTTTAAATAGAGGGAACTCTTTTTTGTCTGTT